>MUZC01000796.1:770828-793026 GCA_002072015.1 Radix auricularia | reverse complement strand
ATATATATATATATATATATACATACAGTGTTAATAATTGAACACCTAAATTCATTTTCTTAAAAATATTTTTTTTTAAATTATCAAATGACATAAAATATGTAGCTAATTTATCTCAAATAAATTATTCAATAAATTATAGAACTTTCGTGTCCTTCTCCGGCTTGTATTCATAATTACTTGCAGGAGTACTAGCCATTGTATGAGTACTAGTACTAGCCCTTGTATGAGTACTAGTCTTTGTGTGAGTATTAACCCTCGTATGAGTACTAGCCCTTGTGTGAGTACTAGCCTTTGAATAAGTACTATACCTTGAATGAGTACAAGTCCTTCTATGAGTACTAGTCCGTGCTCTAAGATAGTAATCTAAATCTCGCATAATGGGTACAATAGTTAACTTTTCATGATATATGTGTAAGCTACTTACTACCATTGTCTAAGAGTTGCCTTTGCCGGTCATCACATATTTTAAAAACTTTTTTTTTATTTTAAAAAAGGAGCTTCAAAATGTGTTCTGACGGAATAATATTTTGTTAATTTAACACCCTCCCCCCAAAAAAAATTTTTTTTAAAAATAAAAAAAATTTAAAAAATCACTTAACCCTTTCACACTGAGTTCAGTATTGTGGTGTAAATCAAAGCTTTGACCTAGTTGGATCTAATTCAAGGGTTTTCAAACGTTATAAATAAAAGACGGTTTAACGGTTTTCCGATACTTGGTTTTTTTTTCAGAACGAAAGATCGTAACGATATTTTTCATGCTCCAATTATCTCATTGCCAGTTGGTAAAAACAAACAAAAAACAAAAACGCGTAGAATAAATTTAAAAAAAACAACAAAAAATGAAACTAATATTAACAATGGCGTATTTTTAAATGTAAGTAGAACCAAAGCGATTTTAATATTTGATGCCTAAGTATAACGTAATGCGGAAAGAAATAGCTTTGAATGGCGTAGAGTGAAGAACCCTGATCTAAACTATCCGTAGACTGAGGATCCCCTGATCTAAACTATCCATAGACTGAGGAACCCTTGATCTAAACTATGCGTAGACTGAGGAACCCCTGATCTAAACGATGCGTAGACTGAGGAACCCCTGATCTAAACTATCCGTAGACTGAGGAACCCCTGATCTAAACTATCCGTAGACTGAGGAACCCCCTGATCTAAACTATCAGTATACTGAGGAACCCCCTGATCTAAACTATCCGTAGACTGAGGACCCCCTGATCTAAACGATGCTCACCTGACAACTCTTGATGACGTGTTTTCTCTACCTTTACCTGCTCCGTGCGCCGCCGGGCCAGGATTACATCAACCAAATGCCAATCTGAAAGTGCAGGAGGCAGCCCAAGAACAGCTTTCAGTTGTTATAAAATCAACGTGCCGTCTCGAGTTTAACAGGTGCTTCAAAATACAGCAGTAGAATTCTCGGAATGAATTTGAAAGTTATTTAGTCTCTGTTCCGTGTGTGTTGTTGGTGCTGGCTCATTATACTTTGATATTTGTTTAAGTATAGGCCACGTGGGTAAAATTGCCTTGATTAATTTGATGATTGTTTAAAAAGATAAAACTTTTTTTTTGAATGAAAAGGAACTAATTGGCTTGTTTCGTTTTTTCGAGAAAATAATCATCTTTAAAAGGTGTTTTTGTTTGTTGTTTTTTAATGGTGTGGGGGGAGGTGGTGTGTAGTGGCTGGGGGTGTGGCGAATAGGTGATGCCAGACAATCGTTTGCTGTTTTCATGACTATTTGTTTTATAGTTTTAATTTAATTTTTTTTTTAAGTTCCCTTTTTAGACCATGCTGGCCTATGGGGCATGTGAAGGAGTGTTTACATGTTTGTTTAGCCATGTCTTTCGAGAGGATTGTAAGACTAGCACAATGCCCAGTTACCTTTAACTTACCCAACTGATCTCAGGTACCGATTAGAGCCAAGTGGACTCAGGGACACTGTTGGTCATAGGGACGAACCCTATTTTCACAGAGATTCGAACACGCGACTGTCGGCCGAAGTGCCCCGTACTTTTATAATGTGGCGGGGCTTTTGGTGTGTTTATAAAGATGGTGTATGATAAGATGGGGATGTTTTTATGTGTATATAAAGATGTTTTATGTTAAGCTGCGAATCTTTTGATACATATATAAAGATTTAACTTCTTCTTCTTCTGCGTTCTCAAAATCTTTTTGAAGGAGTATTTAGACCACAAGCCCTATATCTGTGATGAACTGCGCTGTTGCTGTCAATTGGTTCAATCCACCAAAAAAGTGAATCGTCGAGGGTAGCTTTCTTGGGTTAAATGGTTGTTCGGGTATGGTGGTACAGGGGGCAGTTTTGAATCAAAAGTTCCGCGATTTCTGCAGCTGTCCCGCAGGGGCACATTTCGCTTTCACCAATTCAAAGTTTGCGGAACATGTGCTTCCTAAGTTTGTTGTGACCGTCCTTAGTCTGATAATGATGTTTGAGATTGGCGGGGGAGTTTAAAGAATGCATCACTTTTTGGGTGGTTTATTTTCAGCTCGGGCCACCTTTCTGCTTCACTGCTTTTGAGAAACGCCTTTATTTCTTCGGATTGTAGGGGTTGGTCTATCTGGTTTTGTTTGCCTCCAGTTTTTGTTATGGAGTCCGCTGTGTCATTTCCTTCAAGTTCCGCTTGGCCTGGGATCAATTGGAGAATAAGTTCTTTTGTAATTTACTTAGATTATAAAGATTTATGATAAACTGGAAAAGTTTTTATGGGTATATAAAGATGTTATATCGTTGGCTGGGGCTATTTTGATGAGTGAATCTTTGGATTTTAAACCAGTAAAGATGTGATTAAGCTGCAATGCGTTAAGCGGAAATATTTATTATAATTTTTTTTTTTAAACTCAATAACACTAAGAACGTTATTCTTTTTACGCCAATGAAGGTGTCATTGGCGAGGTTTACTACCTATATTATTGTGTTTGGCGCTCTACGAGTTTCATTTGGTCTCGTGGATGACGCAAATACACTATAATGTAAACACTTTTATGATTTGTAACGTCTTTTTATTTTCTATTAGACTTTATGTGAATGATATTTTGTATCCAGAGTATGGAAGACAACATCAACTCCAGACTTAGCCTTTGTTACAAACAAATTATCAAAAGAAAGTAAAGGAGAAGTCGGTGGCCAACTAGCTACTGGTGACTTCTGATACTTTCAATCTGTAAAATAAACGATATGGAATGGCAAGTGATATACACATTCATATTATATGGATTAACAGCTTTTGTGAAAATAAACACAAGCAAACGCTTTTTTTAAAAAATTAGATGTGTGAGTCTGCATCTTTTTTTAAAACACCCGGCAAACCCACTTACTTAAAAATTAAAAAAATGTGTATATAATAATTACACGTGACTAATTTGAAAATTAAAAGACTAGAAACAGTGAGAATGCAGTAGGCACTTAAGCTTAGGTAGAAATGTGTACATAACATTTTTTTTCAGATTCAAGGAAGATAACTCAAATTTTGTCATAAATATTCTTAGTTATGTCTCTTCCATATAGATCATTTTTGTTATTAGAGGATGTGTTTTTGTTACTCTGTAATTAATGTATTTCGGCTTTGCTTTAAGCATATTATTATTAGAATAAGAATGTAAATTTATTATAATTTTTTTTTTAAATTGTGCATATTAGAGATTTTAAAAAAAACAAATAACTTTCAACAAGAAGAGAGATTTTTTTTAAAAAGTCCTTACAAATTCTCATGGGAGATAATCCATGATCAAAAAATATATATATTTTTTATATTTGTTTATTTCTCTTAGCTTAAGATAACTCAAAATCTGAACAATTGTCCTTACGGACACCACAACCAACTAGAGCATCTTCATTAAGTCGCATCTTATAAAAAGTATTCATAATTCATTATCTTTATATATCTCTCTCTTTTTTTTTTATCTCTCTCTCTCTTTTATATATTTATATTTTTCTTTTTATATAACTCGCTCTGTCTTAAATGTTTAATTTTGAAACCATAAAATATTTATCACTATTCTCACATCGGTTTGGTTTCATGATTTTCTTTGTTGTCATTTTACGTTTCAACGTATGAAGAAAAATCCACATTTTTTTCTTTATAATCATTCACCAACTAGCATCGATAATCAGTCTTAATGAAATCAATGAAATCTGACATAAGCTGGGTGAGCATGCTTTACTTACGAACATGTTATTATTATTATTATTATTATTATTATTATTATTATTATTATTATTTATAATTAGTATTATAAACTAAGAATCAACCGAGTAGACATTTTCTACAGGGTACCAAATCCGAATAGTTAGTTGTACTATTTGCCGTATCCAGATACAAATCCCAGTGTTAAGTTTGTTACAACAAAAATGGGAAATTCGTATTAATTTCGGTTTTAAAAATGATTTGTGGTTGGTTTATTTCGCAAAATAATATTCGCCTTGTATTTAGCTTTCACTTTTTCTACAAATTAAAATTTAATTTTAGGCATTCAACTAGGTTTATTAACTTATTATGGACTGTATTTTTATTGTTTACTTCACCACCGTCTAAACTCTTCATGCAAAGTGCAATGATATTAAAATTATGGCCAGAAGAAGGGACTATTAATTCGTTAAAATTTTAAAACAATAAATTCATTATATATTACTTGCAAGTTAGTTTCTCTTGTTAATATCTTACTTATTTAACTTGGCGCTAATTTTAGTTAATTTATTTACTTTTATTGGAATTTATTTTAATATTTTTGTTCCATATTTAAACAGTTTAAAATTTAGATATGGCGGCGCAGCGCTAATCGCTAGAGGTAAACACGACATTGTCGCAGAGAGCTGAACACAAGCGGGATGTGACGTCACCAGTAGACCCCATGAGGTGGACATTTTATACCTTGCCCTTATTGGTTATAAAAAAAATTTAATGGAAATTAAGGACCGGACAGTAAAACTGGCTTTTTTCTAACGATTGACCAGTCCGAAAAAAAGAAAATGACTTGACAATAATTGATAATCGAGATAACCGACGTGAAGTGGTGAATTTCGCAGTCATTTGTACTAAAGATATTAGGGTTCGGTGACATAAAAGAAGCAACATAACCGATGAAAACTGCTGAGACAAATAGAGAACTTCGCGGTTCCACTTCAAAAGCGTCGACGTAAGAGGGTTGGCGAGGTAACCAAGGTCGAGATAAGTGGGTTCAACTGAATGTTTGTTGTTGCTTTTTTAAATTATATATATATATANTATATACATATATTATGGTGCATTATTGATATCATAATTATTTTTCTATTCAGAAAATGTAATACAATGTATGTAATAAAATTTGAATAAACAAAAATAGTAATTTCGTTAACATACACATATAAATATGCCACACACTAGTGTTTACGTTATGGGAGTTGGCTTTCATTCAGTTTGTTCAAACGACCTTCACAAAAAAATTTCCAAATTTCTTTCATGAAATCCAAGCCTCATCTTCCCGGCACCTCACCCACACCCCATTGCACACAATAACGCGGCAGTGATTTTTTCCCTTCCAATTTCGTGCGCACGCTCTTCAGCTTTAATTAACTGTAAAACCTGGTAAAATAATTGACTCTACTTATCAAAGCTCTTGTCGTCTGCTGGGGGCGCCATCTTGGAGATTTCGGTAGCTGGAGAGTGACGACATCGCAATGATGATGGGCGCCCATCAATTATCTGGAGGTTTGTTGTTGGTTTTTATTTTCGTTAGGAAAAATTTCTTTTAATAGCTCAAAAATGTGAACAATTCTTCAAGCGATATTTTTAAAAACGGGGAGTAGGTTAAAGCTAATGATTGTGAGGTGAACCTGTAAACTAAATATCTTACGAAAGAAAAACAAAAAATCCCCCCGCCCCACCCCTCCCTCCAGTGCTTACTTTTCTTTGTTAATCGTGGATTCCGAAACTATCGTTACAGATGGGTTTTTTTTTTTCATTATTATTTTCTGAATTTTATTTTTATAGTACAGTAAATGTTTCATAAAAGCATATATTCTCCATATGTGATGAAATATCGGCCTTGTTTATGTACAATCGTACACAGTTACGCCACAGAAGCCATGCAATATAGCTTTAACATAAAAGAAAATTTTAATAATGTCTCGACCGATTTAAAAGAGTACCCTTTATTCAACATCTTAGATGTGCGAGTTAACAAAGCTGTTGGCAATCTTGACAGATTTCTGATTCATATATATCGGATTTTTTTTTAAAAATGGTTTGCAGTACAAGGGTTGCCTGAACGCAATAAACAACAGAGTTGACTCCTTACAACCTGTCTGGATTGTATACCTTCATTTTCACCCCATTAATTAATGAGATAAATATACTCCACTTTCGCTATAATTGAAAGCTTTGTTGTACACGGGCTTTATATTAACCTGGCTTCGGCGTTATGCGTATTTTTGACTCTTCGACATTTTTTACCGTGTTTTTCTTGCTATAAATAACTGAAATAAATAGAGCGCTTAGTTTGTTAAATATTCGATGGTTCCTAATTAGGTTATCGGGATTTGCAGGTATAGCAAATTTTCACTTTGAATTTACATTTTTATAATTTATATTGAGTGTTTCACCTTTCAGAAGTGTGTCAGAAAAACTAACGTTGTACACATGCACTGAATGGTTCATAAGAGGATGAACGAACATCGTATGTATCATTAACACAGCAGCCAATTCGTCCGTCACACATTAATACCAATAAAATAATGTATGCCATAAATTGACATTGGAGTAATGCTAATGCAGACACCTGATTGTTTAATATTTCGGTCCAATAATTTTAATGCCATACAAATAACGATTATTTCTTTGACTTTAAGGTTTAGATTTTTTTCAGCCTATCGTATAATTAAATGGTATTTTCTACAGCCATCTGATTTCAGTTGGCTTATAGATTAATACGCAAATTTAAGAACCAATGAACTTTTTCTTCTTCTTTTTTTTTTAAATGAAGCTTTATTTCTTTATTTCATTTCCTTGTAGAGTTTAATCACTTTTAAGGATGCGAAGTCCCTATATCCGCTCAGCCTATAAACGGATCAAGAATTTCTCCGTCAGGAAAATCTATCATATGTTTGTTTGTTTTTTGTTTTTGTTTTTCGTTTCTTTTACTTAAAAACAAACTTCAATGAAAACCATCTTCTTATGATGCCATTTCTGCGTCGGCAGGAGGGGAAAAAATGTTAAGAGTAAGCACTGTTTGAAAACCTCACTAACGCTACTGGTGCAACTATTTTTCTAAACGCTTCTAATTAGACACGTGATCCGCCCGGTGGGGGGTTCACCAGCTAACGGCCCTCGCGGATGGACTCGTCGCGGTGCCGTCACAAACAAGCGATTCATTGGAAATCTCTATTTGATGGCCCGTGGCGAGCCGGGCCCCGGGCCGAGAATTCAACTAATCAGCCATTATCTCCTGCCGGGCTGCCGGAGCAACCGGAAACGACTGCTTAACTCCGGATGTATCGACGGATTTCGGGTTTTAACGGTCCCCTCCTCACTTCTCAGGGAATGGAATTGGGGCATGGAAGGGGTGTGTGGGAAGGATCCAGGGACCTGGACAAAGTGACGGTGGTGTTGTCAAACTGAAGGACAGGGGACACAATCGAGATTTGAAAAACTTCAATATGAGGAGTAAAACGAAACAAATCGTAAATATGAGTTAAGGAAATCTTTTGTTTATTGGTATCCATTCCCGTTACTCTGCAGTTATAGTAATCTTATATTATTTCAATTGAATTCTAAAGAAAAATTCGTGTCCTAGTCATATTTCACGAAGTTTTCATTTGTTGTTGTTGTTTCATCCTCTTTTTATTATTATTATCACGATCATTTTACGTAAGATCTCAAAAGGGTACACCATTATTTTAAAACGAGAAAACATATAAGTGATGCAGCGTAATATTTTAAACTCCAAATTGATCATGGTAGTGGAATTTTGTGTGATTTCGTTTATTTAAAAAAAAATACGAATTAATATAACATACCACGCGTTATAGTGTCTTTAGTGCTAGGAATATACCCATGAACTTGATACATAAACTTCAATTCGAAAACGTTGAATAGACTTATTTCTCCTTGCAGCCCTTTTAAAAGTTCCCAGTGTTGATGAGAACAGATATAAGTCCCTCGTATTGCGCTCTATTGAAGCAACTGTGCCCAAGTTATGTAATAGTTTGTTTGTTGTTGTTTTATTTTTTTTTATTTTTTATTTATTTATTTTTTAATAGGTGAGAGAATACAACCACTAAGAAAGTTTAAGAAAATTCTAATTACTTTTTGTTTCAATTTAAGCTAAGTGTTCAAAATTCTATCGCTGAGTATGCTGGACTATCATGGGCTAAGAGGGCTCTTGAATCTTCTTCATCATCTTAAGAGCTTTCATGATGTAAAGAAATCTTATTTTTAAAAAGATAACACTGAAAACGTTATTTTCGGGAAACCGAAACAGCCAAAACTTTTATGTGAAGGATTTGTTTTGTTTTTAAATTTAAAACGCAAAGAATATCCCAAAGAATATCCCTAAGAATATCCCTAAGCATTAATGACTCGTCGCATTTTCAGGGTAAATAAATCAAATGGCAATTGTGACTATTTTAATTAAAGTCATTACAAGGCATTTGGTTAAAAGTGATTCAGTTCCTTTTCCCGGTCACATTTTGAAGTCACTAAATAGTTTGATATTTTTCTTAAACTTCAACAGCTACTTTAGTACTATCTTTCCTTGTTATGATGTTCTTTTTAGTTTCTGATATTAACAATTTAAGTAATGCCAGTATACTATTATTGCTATTGCTGTCAATCGCCCTTGGCTCTGAAATAACCCGGTCTGCATCTTCCTAAAGTTAAGTTTCTCTTTGGCCATTCTTATCCAGAAAGAAAAGAAGCTATGAAAAAAGGTTGTCTCTCATTGATCACATTTTCAATTGCACATATCCCGTGGAACAACAGCCAAGGCAGGCTAAAAAAAAAAAAAAAAAAAAAAAAAAAAAAGCATATGTAGAAGAAAGACCATAATGCCTTAAATACTTACTATTTAATAGACCAATTTGCCATTTGCCGTTTAGAGCTGAATTTATGAAATTTATTAAATAGAACAGGATACACTAATTGGTTTCAACAAGACTTTATATGATATCATAACTTAAGAACATCCCCAATCACCTTTGACTAAACCATGATTGTATGTTCGGTTTGGGGAGCGTCACGAACATCTGTAGGCAGATGAGTGATCGCTTTGAATTTAAGAAACAATGCTAACATGGGTTGAAATAACTACAAACTGTTCGTGTTGATTGATTTTATTTATTGGGGTGGTAAGGGGGGAGGGGGCGCAGGGCGGGAAGCATTCATCACTTCAAAGTTTAAATATGAATTGTTAAATTGTTTTTCCGTTCCCATTGGACATTTATCGATGGCTATCACTTTTCTTTCCCATGGTCTATCTCAAACAATGTACTTTCTGACCCCTGGAACCAGACACGCCAACACGTCTGCTACGACGAGACAATACACCGGCAGAGCCAGACACTTTCAAAAAGTTCACTGCCTCGTTTCTCCTCCCTCCTCCCCTGCCCTTGTATGATCATTATCCCATTGGGAAGAGTCCACTTTTGTTTTAGCCCCTCAAAAGCAGATTGATCTTCTGGACTTCTGGCTGTCATCCCCACGGCTTTACCCAATTTTTCTCCCTGGAAACAAGTCCGAGCCCCTCTGACAAGAACACAACCAGCCGACAATTCAGGGGCCGGTAACTCGGGGAGAAACTCACACTGAGGTCCGGGTGCCAAATCTCTCTTCATTTCCCGAAAGCGCAGTCCCCCGTTCGGTTAATTTCACGTTCAGTGGTTTTTGAGTCACTGCTGACTGGAAACAATCACATCAAAGCGTTTCTTAAAAGAGATGGACTTTATATGCAGTGATCCCTTGGCTATCAGTGTGATACATATACTTATCACATGATTTGTTTCTCTAAAGTGTAACCAATCGGAGCATCCAGCAAGTTTCAGAATCCGGAAACAGCACATGATGCATGATTTATTTTTGAAATTAAAATAACAAAATGAAGTTATAATTGTCGCAATGAGAGAAGAATTGGAGATATAATTAAGAAATAATTGGGGTAGATAAAAATTGGGATAAGATTTGAAACATTATCAACCATTGATGTTGTAATGAACAAAAATTAATGTTCTAATGACCAAATATTGATGTTGTAATGACCAAACAGCGATGTTCTAAGGACCAAATATTGATGTTGTATTGACCAAAAATTAATGTTGTAACGACCAAACATTAATGATGAATTGAGCAAATATTAACTAGAAAATTTGAATGGCTCTACTCAGCTTAAGGCTCAGATTTCCAAGGTAACAGGTAGGCTACAGAAGAAATAATCTCAAATGTCACAGAATGTAAGCTATTTAGTTGTAATGATAAAACAACTACTTTATGGGGGGGGGGGAATAACATTACATTTTAGTCAGAAACTTAACGCTCATATTCAAACTACATAATTTGCGCCCACACCCCTTAATTACGGTCACTTGTTGTATTATGACGCTGTAGTCTTGTTTTGGCGCCCCTCAACCTTTGCGCCCACTACACCCCCTCACTGCGCCTCTATATGTAACACTCGCGACCACAATTTGGGAAGCCTCGGTTTGATCAGGTCACCTTAACGACACTCCCTATACGCAGATTTTAAAACTCCACACGTATTCGATAAGTTCCAAAGTTGTTTTAACGCTAAAATCCATCTGTGTTATGAGTTAAGTTGCCCAGATTTTATGCGCGTCAAAATACATAATCGCTTACCACATTATTCCTTTCAGAGCAAAAATGGATGATATTTGTAAATAAACAAACACACGCACTCTTTTTGTTGTTGTTTGTTTGTAGTTCATATTAAGTATATATGGTAGGTCAGTTCAGGACATTTCCCCGTACGCCTACACATATTCAAAATATCACATGTTGTTGTTCAGTGGGTCCTGCTGAGACTTGTAAGCATGTACCATGCCTTGTTTTTATTTTGTTCTACAAATACACAAACCGAAGACGCCCGCATTAACCGTTAAAAAAAAAAAGTCGCATCAACACCCCTGAGAGGACGAGCGGAGCCGTTACACGTTAGAAATATTAAAAGCAGAACATCAAACGCGAGACAAACGGGAATAAATCTGATTTCATGAACAGATTCATTAACCCGTTCGTGTTTGTTGTTGCTTTTCTCGTCCCTCGCGCTCATCTCGGGCTGTGCTCACATTTAAAAGAAACCGCCTCGTACATTAGATAGATATTATTGACGTGAAATCGTACACGGATACGATCCCGGTGCCGAAACAAAACACAATTCCGCCATTTGGGGCAGAGCCACGAGCACGATTTGCACTCAGTAATATCCTCTTAGATCCCATAATGTGAGCTCAGGGGCCGCAAATCTACCGATGACATTCAAGGCCTGACTCCCCCTTGTGGCGGGATCCCTCAAGCTATTCCACATGTGAGAGAATTCACTCGGCAGAAGCGACACAACCCCTACCCCCCCACCTCCCATCTCAAACCTCCCCACTTTCCCCTGAACCCCCTCCTAAACACCACATCTACAGAACATTGATAAACCATCGTTGTGGATGAATCGTCTTCATCACGCTGTTTTTCCTCTCTTTATCCGCGCATTAAACACTGATAGGTTTGCCTAGCAGACTTTGTGCTCAGGTGCATGATTGTATAAATAGTCGCTGTCTATTACCTGTATGTTGAGCATCTCATGTGTTTGTGAGTGGGGGGGGGGAGGAGGACGAGATTTCACCTGCTTGTAGTGGCGGCATCAGATGATAAAATAATGTGAGGAAATAATGGGAAAGTTAGTCCAATAACTTTTTCACAAATGTTAAAATCTGTATGCGTTATTTGCGCCATGCATACCCTCCCCCACCCAAACTCTTAAATCCTTTTACTGAATGTTCAAAACTGTTTACTACCATGAACAAAAAGCTTTCATAAACTCTTTGAATTTCACCGCAGCTAAGTTTTTATTTTTATCTTTCATTTCCTTATAAATGTTTTATTTGTGTATTGTTTGTTCGTTGAGGAAGGCTATTTGCCGCAACGTTCGCTGTTTTGTATTGTCCTTTCAGGCTAACTCATACCCAGTTTACCTGTTTTCCATTTACTTACTATCATGACCACAACAGTGCAATGGTACGATAGTACAACAGTACAATCGTACAACAGTAGGACAGCACAATTTTACGGCATTAAAAGAACATAGCCGAACAACAGTACAACTAGGGGTGTCCCGGATTTAGGCTCTGGCTCAAACAGATCCAGAATCCGGCCATTTTCAAAAATATGGTTCCGGCTCCGGCAAAAGTTCACTTCATAAATCTAACAAAAACCAGTTCCGGTCGGATTTCAAAATGTTGAACCTGGTACATCCTTGATAACAACACAATTATATGACAGCACAAGAGCACAAAATTTAAAAACGGTATACCTGAGTACAACAGCACGTCTGTGCAGCTTAATTGTCTTTGCAACAGCACAATGTTACAACACTTTAAAATGCAATACAATGGTCAAAAGCGAGATGCAAGATTCCACCACAAACATTGACAAAAAGGCCCTGAAAATAGCGGAACCGACTACATGTCTATTTTTTCTTATCGATCTTAAATTTTTATTTCATTTTATATTTTGTTGTTTTTACTTTTTAACATAAATCAAGAAAATTGTGTTTACAAGCAATCAAAAAAATATTCATTCCATTAGTTCCCTTTAAAAAAAAAATAAAACATTAAAAAAAAAGTAAGTTATAATTATGAGATGAGTCAAACTGTAGACGTCTTTGCATGTAGCGAGGCTGAGAGAGTTAAACCTGGTCACCCACAGGCCAAGATTCATACCCCTGAATACAACGTACCATGAAATTTTAAACAGGGGACCATCCATATATGACGTCACGCACCTAAAGGGCAACCGGGGGGGGGGGGGGGTTTCCCCACATTTGTGACGATGTGTGACGAGAGGGTGGGGAAAGTTTCAGAATTGTGACGTCACGTCAAAACACGCTACTCTAAATAAAAGTTCCACTTAAGAATTCTTTTTCTTGTTATTTATTTTCTGACGTTTTACAGGGATTCACGAGTGCTACGATAATAGACTGCGGCCTCATGCTAAATACATTTTAAAATAGCAGTAGAGTTAATTGAAACGTACTCGTTTTTAAATAGCTACCACTTTAAGGGGGGGGGGGCTGGTGTCACATGATATTATTTGATATATGATTGGTAGAGAGAGATCGTGTGATGTATGAATACCAGAAATCTTTTGCGCAAGTTGAAAGTGTGAGGAAAGACGAGTGGGATGCTAAACTGATTTCACTGATGGATATCATTATGTAAAAAGTGTACATAAGTGTAAGTATTGAATTAAAGTTAATTGTATTATAAAGGACTTCTTTGTCTTTTTGTGTGCCGGAGTGTGTCAGTAACAAACATCTACTCGTGAGAAAACGGCCCAACAACAAATTAGTTACAGCTGGTCACAGCTTTGTGACGTCATATTGGAAGGTGGGCCTAAGATTTGTGACGAAGTGTGACGAGGGGAAGGGGAAATAAAAATCGGCCAAAATTGCGAGACGTCATTTATGGAAGACCCCGCAGACCATATCCCAAGTTCATTGGTTTCTCTGTCTATTTTAAAACCCAGGCAAATTTTAATGTTTAATATATGTCTATTATGGTAATCATTATCTTTAAATCAAAGTCTTAACAAATCTTTTTTTTAAAACCAAGAATTCGAATTGGATTAATAAATTGCAGAATCCATCATACTGAATATAAAATAAAAATTTACTTGACTGGTCGCTAGGGAAGAGTTGCAGTTTTGTTCCATTTAGTTAAATGGCGTGGGGATAAATCCTCTTAACAATTGTGGTTAGATGTTCTTTTTTTTTTCCTCTCTATCTAAGACAAAACTAAGAATAGCACTGTGTATTAAGATATGACGTAATCAAAGCCACCGCTTGAGCGAGGCAAACATTTCAATAGGTATCATCGTTTCACTATAAATAAACTCTACAAATGTAAACGGTTGTTGCGCATGTTTGCATGAATGCCCCGCCTGTTCCGTTCGTCTGTTGCCACTTGGCGGCGCGCTATTACAGAAAACAGCTTCTGAAACATTTAATTACATTAGCTTCCCTTATTAAAGGAATTTTTTTTAAATTTAAACTCCACCTATTGCTCCGCCACTATTTTATCTGATACAGAGCAGATTGCTGTCTGTTATTTCACACCTGCCAAACCGCCACGCATAACATACAAAGATATTCTACAGCCGTGTACTTAATTTTTTTTTAAAGAATACAAAAATAATTATTTGCCGATTAAGATAACGGTAGACAACGAAATCGTTCATAAGAAAGACGAGCCTTCCGGTGGTTCGGGTCGATGGCCCTGCAGCTCACTTACTTGACAGGCCTCTTGATGCGGATTCCTGAGACTGTCAGTGTGTGAGCAGATTTCATAGAACCCCTCCCCGCAGCCCCCCTTGCCTCACTCCACCAACCCCCGGGTCGTTTGTAAACTTGACCCTATTAAAACAAACTTGACACCTATTATACTTTCGTTAAGACTTCTCTTCCCTTGATAATATACGGGGGAACTTTCCAGTGGGCGGCCGATCTATAATATAATACCCCGGGCCACCCACACTTGTGTGGCGGGAGCTGGTGAATCGTTTGAGAATCTCTCAGTCGCGTGAATTGTCTTTAAATCTGTAGGGGGTAAGAGCGGCTTTGACATTCACGGACAGATTAGAAATGCCCGTTTCAACCGTGTAACATTCTTGGTGGTCTTCAGAGATGTGGAGTGGAAATTGGGAATAAATGCATTGAGCCGAAGTCGCAGAGAGATCCTCCATGTGCATTGACGGCTCACATTTCAGGTGTTCTTTATTCCTGGAAGTGAAACAATTCTTCTTTTCATATTTCATATACCTTCTAGGTTCTATTTCCTCAGTTTCCCATTGACTCCAGATTCCCATTGACTCCACATTCCCAGTGACTCCAAATTCCCAATGATTTAAGATTCCAAGTGACTCCAGATTCCTAGTGACTTCAGATTCCCATTGACTTCAGACTCCCACTGATTCCAGATTACCAGTGACTAGAGACTTCATTTAAATCTAGATTGCCATTGAATTCAAGATTCTTAGTGACTATAAATTCCCAGTGCTTCCATTGCCCAGGGGAATCCATTTTCGTAGTGATTCCCTTTCTTCTGTTTTGTCCATCTTGCTGGTTCCTTAATCTTGGTGCACGTATTCCTAATGCCCTCCCCCCCACACCCATAAGTAGCAAGTCCATTTTCCTCGTGAATCCCTTATTGATATTACTTGTTATTTCGAATAACACTATTTGGCGATGATCTGGCATTCATACTTAGCACTCATTACTTAAGACTCACTCATTTAACTTGACCCTTCCATTCGTGCGCCCCCTCTCCTCTGCGACTCCTTTCCTTCTTGTTAACCCCATGATTCCAGTAAACCCCTCATATCCCCATGCCCACTATTCCTGCTGACCGTCTCGGTCCAGATGACCCCTCCCCCTTATTGCTTGTGGCAGCACACATGGTGGCTATTACTACCCGGAGAGTATCTATAAATAGATCTTGGTCCGAGAAAATAGAAACAACAGTTCGTGAAACAACGAACCTCCTCCCCCTCCCCCTCCCCGTGTTTAGTGTTTCTCAAACTACACGTTGGAGTAGTCCCTTAATATTCTAGTCATTGTTGTAGATAATATATTCCGGTGTTGATGTTTTCGGCTAACGGCATACGTTTTTTTTTTTTAAATTCTTTCTTCGTAGGATTGCAAAATCACGTCTGAACAATTAGAAATAACTTATATATTTATTTCACATTGAAAAATTAACAAAAAATATTTACAAACCCGTGTAAAAATTTCGCCATTTTAAAATATAGTTTTTTTTTTAATTTTTAAAATGAGTAATGAGACGTTTAAAACTGTTTGGTTTTTCTCGACTTATTTCATATACATGATTACTTTTGTTGTTAAAAATACTCATTAAAAACTGGTAAAAACTGTGGACCCTAACCCCTTTGAGCTCAGTGAGTTACTCACTTTACATGTGAATTTCTTGGGGTGAGGAAGTGGCGAGTGTTTGCAGCGTAAGGATCACTAAAATATATCAAACGCGCCGAGCCGCTGGCGAGTGGTGGGAAGTTAGAAGAAAGAAAAGAGATTAAAGACTCGTGAGTCTTATCTGCAGACTAACATGTCTCTTGCGATTCAACTCCTGCTGGATTCGAGTTACTAAATGTTTCTTGCATTATCCACTTCTTCTTATTAAATGTTTCACACTGCCGCACTAATTTGATGGGGGTGCGGGGGGATTATCCCCCACCCCCCCCCCCGCATCGCCCATCTGCTTACAATGAGATGCCAATTACTCAAGATATGTTTGTTTTTTCTTTTTAATTTAAATATTTAATTTTCGTAATTAATATTTTTCCCTTTATAAAACTATATGTTTTAAGAAAAAAACGAACAGTACAAATAATAATAATTAACTTTATAGCGTATAAAACAAATAATGCAAATGCATACAACAAAATATTAAAGTGTTTAAAACACAGAACGGTTGTGATAACTAGGTAAGTTATATGGTACTCTCAATAAATGATTAAAGGAGATATTTGAATTTTTTTTTTTTTTTTTTTTTTTTTTTTTTAAATTTTTACATGAATTTTATTGAATAACTTCCACAGTTAGTTACAGCTAGAAAACATTTACCCTTAAATGACGAAACAAACATTCCATTTTTTATTAAAAAGTTTACTTGACAAAACATGATTATAAATAACGTTCTTACTTGCTATATTAAACAAATTTGTTCTTACCCTCCCATCTCCTTTATTGCCTCTAAACTATCTACATTTTCTAATGTACCAGACTCTTTTGCGACGCGAGTTTATTACATAATGTGTTAAAGGGCAACTATTTCATTAATATGAAAGAAAATCTGATGCACCAAAATACAGTTGCACTTTGCTTAAAAAATCTTTTTTTAAAAATCGCTTTGACTAACCTTTCATTCATATGTAGACAAGGAGTTTTATTCTCATTGTACTCCAGGCTAACTGTAGGTCACGTGTTATCAATAACCTTGATGATCCTAATATTTTTACTGGTGGTCCATCATTTGACTCCCCTCCATGCCTCCTTCAAATTTCTGCAGGGAAAACTACTTTCATTAATTTTTTTACGAAAAATTAATTACTCCCCACTCCCACTTAAAATTGAATTATAATAATAATGAAATAACAAGAAAACTAGTTATTTTCGATACCATAAAGCATGATTTGAGATCCTCTGGAACATTTGAAGTCGAATATTATCCCTCGCCCTGTACAAAAAAAAGTAATTATGGACACTTTATATATATATATATATGTATGTGTGTGTGTGTGTGTGTATGTGTATAAGTGTTTGTGTATAAGTGTGTGTGTGTATAAGTGTGTGTGTATTTCTTTATGTGATAATAATTTATGAATATGTTGGTCTCCTGGGGGCATGTGTATAAAAATTAGACATTAATTATATATTTTCAAATATACTAATAGTAAATTTTAAAGAATTAGTTTACAAAAGAACAGAAAACTCGTGGTAGTCGCTGGAATTTAATTTTGAAAATGTATGTCTATATTTAAAATAGTAAATATTTAAGCTTTAAACACAATAATAAATAAAGGTGATTTTATAAGTTATCCGAAATGTTGAAACAAAGAATAATTTCTGGTTAATGTATAATAACTTTCCCTCGTGGGGGCCTATAAATAACCCATATGTATACTCTCGTCTGCAGACGTGCCCACAAATAACATTTTCTCCTTGCGCCCTTCGCCTCCGCGGACTCTCTAAGCACTGGAAACACAAAGAATAGAGAGCGTCGGAATGGTCGGTACCTGATGAGAGCCACATTGGGCAAAATGAATACCAGTTCACGGGGGCAATAAATTGGGCAACACGATGCCTTACTAACACCACAACACAGCCCCGCGATAGACACAGTCTTCGTTACGTTTGCAAGATGGAACCGTCAATTGTTGGGGTACTGGGGGCAGGAGGGAGGGATGGTGCGCTCGGCGATCCCTAACCTTTAGATCGGGGGAGCATTAAGTCACCAAATGTACGCATTGTTTCTCCCCCGTTCTCAAGGGACGCCCTAATGTTGGAGCACCCCCGGTTTTCCCTTTTCTCAGATGCTTCCTTAATGAAGACACGCTGCTGTGTTAAAACAGTCGTTAGCTCTCTCCGGAACTTGCAATGCGAAACCGATCATCTGGGCGAGATTCATAAATGTTTGATGTTCCGCGGCGTGTCCCGAAGCCGAGGAGCCCATCAGCTGGCGCTCGTTTCGCTCCCAAAACAAGCTTCTAATGGAGTTATGATTGTGGCAGCGCAGGTTCCATGGTAACAATACGAACCAAAGACAACAGCAAATTTTCGACAACGGCAAAAAGACACTTGCACAAACACGCCTAACCTGGATTGACCCCGCCAGAAACAGGAAACGGAATCGGCGGAAATACGTAAAAGAAACGTGTTTATATTGACTGGATGAGTGTCCCGCATTATGGGTCGGCCTTTGATGACGAAGCGCTTGTGGGAAAAATTGTGTTGCGTTAGAAAACAAGCGGGCGTTTGTTGTCAGTGGAGTGCAATCATCATCGCCGAGGAGGACTCGAGTCTCCGGCCCGTTCGGGTTCCAGCATCCCTCGCGGGCGCTGAGAACCCCCCTTTTTAACAGTTGCTTGTGATCAACATCAAGACGAGCTCCTAATGCTTATCAACACTTTTAAAATTTAGACAAGGTTATCCGCCCTTTCCCCGCTCCCGGAGCATTCGGTCTTTTGGCGTTGACCGGGGGTGGGGGCAATAGGTTGGGGATTTTTCGTAGCGTCTTTTTTTTTTTTTTGGTTTAGTTTCTGTGTTGATGCCGGTGGCGGTATAACTGGTATTCAAAACTTCAGAGACAAATAATAAAGTAATTTTTTTTAGATCAACTCTAACTTATTGAGCTATTATTATTTACCATACATTAAACGGCTCCTCGACAGAGAGGTCACCGTGAACCCGTATTATCTGTTTTCGTGTTTACACTACAGGCTCAAGTAATAGCAGTTCAATGGTACCTTGATATTTTTTATTTTTTTGTTTCAACGTTGGCGGATTGTTTCACGGCTTGTTGGACTGAATTTCTTTGTTGTTTTTTCTTCTGTTCTTAGCAGATTTTCTAAAGAAAGAAAATATGTTAACCTAGTTTAAGTGGGACGCACAGTTTAATTTCCGTGAATAACTTTCAACAATAAAGTAGAAAATCATTAATAATACGAAGGTGTTGGTGACATGTGTTTAAAAACAAAATGGTTTTATCGCGATGTAAGGAGAAGTTCATTCAACCCGATCGAAAACAGAGTTCAGAAATGTTTCTTGTGCAGACTTTGTTTGCTAGCAAATGCTTCACGTGTGAGTGTCGTAATATTTTTATTTAACTAATAATTATGATAATAATAATAATAAAATGATAGTTTACATAGCGCTGTAACCCAGAAAGGAACCGGGCTCACAACGCTTTACATGGAGATAATAACATACATATAATAACTAAACATTCATAACTCTCTCATAACGAATTGTACACGCTATAAAAAAATGCTTATTTTATGAAGAAGAACTTTTACATTTATTAGAGATTGTTCTCACTATAATGAATTGTTTGTTTGTTTGTTTAACTTTTTATGTGTGTGGGGAGGGGGTAAATTAATGTTCTCGGGCGAAAATGAGCTCTTTAAATAACAAAGGACGCAAAAGATTTGTTTGAATAAAATAACAAATGTTAAGCTTTATTAATAAACGAATACACATTTAAATGTTTTGTCGAAACACAGCAGTGCTGGTTAACGAAGAAATACGCAAAAAAACTAGATTTACATGATCTGTCATCTACCCAATGCTATGGAAAAACGAATCAAGTGAAGAAAAGAAAAAATGTGGGCGTTAGTCTCTAAAGAAACAGAAAATAAAAACAACCGTAAAAAGAAAGCTTTTGACTATACATCCCTTATATATGAGTCAGAACTAAAAGTATTGATTATATTCAAAATAAAATGCACCTTAAAACAAATAATTACAGTTATCAGGTGGGTGTGGGGGCGTGGTCACCCATGGCGAAACTGAACTCCAGCAAAAACGTGAATGTCAACAACAGACGGCTGCCATACATTTATAAAGAGCTAAACTAAATGTGCATTAATTTAAATTACGGTACATTCAATCGATCTGAAATTTTGATACAATGCATTGTTAGGTGACACTAGTCTATGTGCAAAATTTCAGCTCCATAGCATGACGGAAAGTTGGTCATTTTTAAATCCCTTATATTAGGTTCCCCGGCGGCCCTCTCTCTCTCTCTTTTGGTTCGCCCGTCGGGTCGTCCGTCGGGGCGTCCGTCGGGCGGCGGAAAAAAAAGATATCAACCATGACCTAGATTAAAACCTCCAGGGGTTTTGAACTTTAGATCTTGCCCCATTAGGGATCCGGTTGCCCTTAATGTCATTTGTTTTGTTTGTTTAATTAAGCACGATGAATTTAAAAAAAAAAAATACGAGTTAATGTCGGGGGGGGGGCGCCGACGCATTGTTGGTCTCAAGATATGCGCACTGCGGTTAGCTACCACCAAGCCTGCACCACCCTCGCTTCGTCATGCTAGTTTGCTCTCGTCTTGTGCTTGTCAACGATAAATCGTTTTGCTTAAATGAAATCACGTAGAAAGAAATTTATAAACGGCTTTTGGCTCTATATAAATTCGCATAAACTTACTTTGTATTTTAGATTAATAAATATACTATTGAAATAAATTTACATTACTATTAATTTTGAAAACATATATATTTATTTTGTTGTTTCTGTTTCCTTTGTTCGATTGTTTAGAAAAAAATTACTAAATTTGTAGGCTAATAATTTGAATTTACGCAATGTTCGGGTATTAATAAAAGGAGGTGGCGCCCCCTGAAACTTTGTAGAGGCGTTTCTTTTTTTTATCTCATTGTACTAGCGAAGGTCTCTTACCAAAATGTATCGTTGCTATGACCATCCCAGGAAGAAAAGGCTTTGAGAGTAAAATAGTATATCTCTTAGATAACTTTTGAATGAAAGCGAGTTTGTTGTGACTTCCCTTGACAGCTCTCTCAGAGAGAACTAGAGGCAGCATGGCGGTCCAAACGGATGAGGGTAAAAAATTCCTGCAAAGTTCCCAAATTTACTTTGTGATACATTTAGTGCGACCCAATCAGAAAATGAATTCTCGTGCACGCCCATGAATGACACAAGTCTTTACGAATGTACAAATTTCGCCACATTTCATTGAGTCATTTCTGCCCGTGTCCTATTTTTTTAATATTCAAATGAAAATCAAATTAATTTCAAATTAGCGAATGCGCCAAGCTGAGATGTTTAGTAGACCAAGATTTTCTAAAGCTACTAAAATGCTACCTTCTAATCATTTCAAAATCAATGGTAATGTAAACACAAGAGAATAATATTTTCTTGTCATCTGACAATCATTGTACTAGGTAACTAGACTGTCCCGGATGACCAATTCGTCATTGTAACTTGTTGTGAGTTGCGCACGATGGTGTGTTTGATGGTCGCTTTTGTGTTATTTAAAATTATTGGGTTAGTGGTGCGAAAGCGTGCAAAAGTAATTGTGTTGTTGACGTCATTAGAATATGTGTAAAAGTTTAGAGAGGTCTAACAATTAAAAGTTGATCCAAGTTTGTTAATTTTAAGTGACCGACCACCCGACGATAAAAAGAAAGAATAACGACACACCCTATTGTGACTGGCCGAGTAATGTTCATCCTCGGTCGCGAAAACTTGGGCTGGGTCCCCGAGATAACGGTACGATGACCCTGTGTTGACAGTCGTGCATGCCCTCGCCTACAGAACACGGTATCATAGACCGCAGTGTTGCCACCAGCTTCTGCCCCGAGATAAAAAGTTCGAGTTAAAAAGAAACGTGATTAAAATTTCTGATCTCTTGAATGAGATCATGCCCCTCCCCCC
>MUZC01000796.1:756161-770719 GCA_002072015.1 Radix auricularia | reverse complement strand
GGGGATGGGGGGAGATCGATGGGGGGGAATCGATGAGCGCACACGCCCTTTTGGTCCCCTCGTCCAAGGGAGAAAAGTGCTCGCGAGTCTCACCCCCTCGAAAGCCCAAATTGGTGCTCAGCCATCGGGCTCCCGGGGCGTGGAAAATGCGGCCGGGGTGAGTCAATAACGAGGGCTTGTTTTATCTCGATAAGCAAATGCTGTACCGATTGGGGACCTGACAAATATCCCATGAAGGAGATTTTAATTTAGTGAATTACCCGGGGCGACTCACTTCAACCCCAAAAATTGATAAAGTCAATGGAGATTTCCGTTTGGAAATAAGGGGTGGGCAGGGGGAGGAGGGGCAACGAGCGGGCCTGGTCGATACAGCAAATGACGGTTTTTTGTGGGTGGTGAGGACATTTTTCTGGGAAATGTTACATGATCCAAGAGAATTATAAGGGCGGGGGAGGGGGGAGAGGGGGCACTTATTTTAAACCTTGCAATATTTTCTTTAATGTGAACCTTGAAACAATGATTTTACATATGTCTGCTTCCTTCAATTCTTTTTCTTTTTTAAAAAATTCATTCTTATTTTTTTAAAGTAAAAAGTTTCCGTAGAGATGTAGCAATGCAGTTTTCTTTGCTACAATTTTCAGAACAATTTTGGGAAAAAATGCGTGTGTTTTCATTTGTATTCATTTTTTTTTAAAAATATATTTTTGTGCTCATGCCGCCAGTGCAGAAGGGTGTTTAAAAGATTTTTAAGAAAATTATCTTCAAATTTTTGTTTGCTTTAAAATTTTAATAAAGTTAGGTTATTTGCTGATGATTGTATAATCTATAGAACAATCAAGTCAGAACAAGATAGCAAAATTTTACAAAAAGACTTAGATGAATTAATAAAATGGGAAACTAACTGGAGTATGTCCTTCCACCCAGAAAAATGTCAACTGCTAAGAGTAACAAAGAAAAAGAAACAAATAAATTCAAAATATTTCATTCATGGAAAAGAACTAACCCAAGCTAAAGATGCGAAATACTTAGGAGTCATAATAAATGAGAAACTATCTTGGAATCCCCATGTCAATGAAGTTATTAAAAAATCTAACAAAACCTTAGGCTTTATAAAAAGAAACTTTTACAAATGTAACAAAGATATAAAACTAAAATGCTATCTCACCCTGGTGAGACCTATACTAGAATATGCATCTTCAGTATGGGACCCATCCACCAAAGAAAATATTGATAAGTTAGAACAAATACAAAAAAGAGCTGCCAGATTCATTACTGGAGAATATTCAAAACTGACAAGAGTAACACCATTAGTTAAATCATTAAACCTTGAAACACTAGAGGATAGAAGAACCAAGAGTAAATTAGTAATTATACATAAGGCAATAAATTCTAATTTAGAAATACAACACAAAGATAACCTAATACAACCCTCAAATAGACATAAAGATAAAAACACCTTTCTTATTCCATATGCAAGAACAAACACATACAAGTTTTCTTTCTTTCCGTCCGGTATTCGGGCGTGGAATGGGTTGCCTGAAGAAACCAGGAAATCCACCACTTTATCATCTTTTAAAACTCTAGTAAGAATACAGGACTAAACACAAACCATAGAAATACGTAGGACGCAATAATCTTCTGTACAGAAGGAGCGTCTGTAACATATAAGATAAGATAAGATAAGATAATCTTAGATTATCGATAAAAGCTTATATTTTCATACATTAAAAAAAAAAACACACAAAAATTTATTTTTAAATACCAAAATATAAACAATTCCCCTAGTCTCATTGGCGAAATTTTCCTTTCTCACTTACTAACCCTACCAGCCAACTCCTCAATCTCATTGTTACTAATGATGTTTGCACTATATGAGTAATATTCTAAAGGACTGTTTTAGTTGTTGGTATTTCACCAACATCTCCCCCACCCCACCCCACCCCCTATGCCACTCGGCATAACCAGAGATATAACTTGTGATAACTGAGATTCCACTTCTAGCTTATAACTTCTAGCTTATAACTTATGGCTTATAACTTATGGCTTATAACTTCTAGCTTATAACTTCTAGCTTATAACTTATGGCTTATAACTTATAGCTTATAAGTTATAGCTTATAACTTATGGCTCGGCACAAAGCAGAAAATAAAAACCAGTAATGACATAGTCATTATTACTAATACTAATCATTTGCCTTACGTTAAAGACATCCGACCTAAAATATGATACGTATACAAAAATGAAAACAGGTACTGATGTTGATGTGATATATTTTTAGTAGGGCTGTGAAAATTACCGATTAATTTCTCGATTAATCGGTAAAAAATTATTGATTGAAATATTTTAATTGATAAAGTAGAGATTAAAATTAAAGAAAATGTTTTAAAAATTAGTAATTAATTATGTATTAATAAATCGAAAATAAAAATTAATAAAAGTTTGTTGTTGTTTTTTACGTACACTTCTCCATTTAAAAAAAATTAAGTGTAAACTTTAAAATAAGCTGTTTTATAAGGAAAATAATTTTTAAAAATTAAATATTTTTTTACTTAATTAACAATAACAAAATTTAAATTCATTGACATTATATTATATTGAAATACTTATGTTTAAATATATCTCCTAACAATGTTTTTAAAAATTAAATACTTACGTTATGGGCATTTTTTAAAATGCCCTAAAAGGGCACAACATGTGGAGGAAAACAAAATAGTGAAAAAAGTGATTATGAGTTCTTAGAAAAAATGCATAACTTTTGAACCACTTGGGATAAAAAGATGATTTTTATGTTTTTGTTAATCATCAAGCAATTTGTATACAGCCGTATTACTTATATATTTTTTTTTTTTTAAATTGAAAAGTTCATCTAAGTACCTAATTTTTAATGCGTTATTTAACTGATTATTATTGCTAAATTATGTTTTAAAAATATATACTGATTATTTAATATTTTTATAGTTAAATATTAAGTTTAACTAAAATGTATAATATGTTAATTACAAATCCTGATTCCTTTCAAACTTATTTTTAAAAGTTTTATCAAAATTATCGATTAATTAATCGTTAATTAATCATAAGTTAACGATTAAATCTTAATTAATCTTAATGGCATTTATAAACAAATAAATATAGGAATTTATAGTAATCCAAATGTCAGTGAGATATTGCATAAATGAATCGGCGATGAAGATTAATATGTAAGAGGATATAAATGTTTTAGAGATCATCGTTTTATTTTCATTTGCGCATGCAACTGTCCTAATTTTAATTGTTCTGAATTTTTTAGTCTTACCCCTATACGTACTTTACGTAATAAATTATGCCGGTTTGTAAGTCCTATGCACAGTGACTGATGTCGACATAAACAATGCAAGAACCACTGTGGTAAAAAAAATATATGATTGACCGATATTTCATTCGTAGCTGAAGGCGATTCTCAAGTTTTAACAACAACCCAATTTTTTTTCTTGGCACCCCACAAGAGTTTCTTTAAAATGATAAAACGAACGCCTACCCCACCCGCAGCCCCCCACTTCCTCCATTATTTTGCAATCCATTCCCGCTGCGTTGGTCAACAAGAGCTCAAATTAGACATATTATCTCTTTTAAAGAGATCTCCACAACAAAATAATCGTCAAATCCCGCTACGAACTCCATCAATGCAATTTGAAAAAGGCATGACTTGAAAAGAATTTTTAAAAATTAAAAATTTAAAAAGGTTTAGAATTTTGTGAATGCGTGGATAGTGCTAAAGTGGTTGTTGAGGGGACATAATACAACAATGTTTTGACGTGGAAAATCATGTTTTCTCGCGTTGCAGCGATCACCACGTGCTTTAATGAGAGAACAAGCCTTGTCAACAGCCGGAATCCACTCCCCCGTGGTTCGTGTCAAAAGATCTGTGTACGCGAGTCTCTCAACAAAGGGAGGAAAACATCGCCAGGAGGACATTACTCGTTTACCCGGATTTGCTCAATTTCCTCTTCCATTTATGATCTTCAACGCCGAATTCCTTTTATTATTATTTTGTTCACTTCCTTTTCTTTTCTCTTTTTCTCCCCTTTTTTTTATTTAGTTCAGCATCCAATAGATTTTTTTCACTTCCTGGCCAAAAGAGCGTACACTTTGACCGTGTAGATCCTTTCAACGCTCGCACGACCCGAGCGGGTGGGAAACATTGGCGAGAAGACTGCCCGAGGCGATTGACAAAATGGCGGCTACAGTTCGGCAGAAGACAGTGCCTGGAGTCAGGGACCCGGAGTTTCGGTCCTTCCAATCCGCGACCGACGGCTTGTCCCTCCCAGATCACGCCAAGCTCTTAAACAACCGATTCAGTGATAATTGAAAACCAACTTAAAGGGTGCAAAGTTTGAAGGAATCAATTAAATAAATATTTTTGGTACAAAATGGCGCGCGGGGTATCTTTTCTTTTTTTTTTAACTTCTTTTTCTGAAGATCATGGTCGTCTGCGAGAAGAAGAGGACGTGAGCTGGGTTGCGACAATACACGCGGGCCATTTGCCACGGTCCCCGGAGCAGGGCTGAAATTAAACTGATTGGGATCGCCACGGCAGTCAATGAGAAAACACTGGGAGGCGAGGGAAAGGCGAGGGGGGAAATCGAAAAGAATTCAAATAGCCTGTTTTTGTGTGGAAACTCTAAGTAAGTTTGCTAATGCGATTTCCATTATAAAGGGAGAAGATCCTTCGTGGAAAGAGTGGGGATGATGAGATGTGAGACCAAGCCCATGATGCACAGTGAGTCGATGCGTGGAGTGTGCGTGGTGCTTGGGGATGGGTTGGGGGATGCGTGTTGATGCAGGGCCGCCTGATAGGAAGATTTGGTCCAAAAGGGATTTTTTTTTCAGGCAAGTCACATTGTATAAATGACCAAAGGCTCTTTCTCTCTGTTTGCTGTTAATTTGTTAACGTGCGTGGTGTGTGGGGGTGGTGGTCTGGTTGAACGTCGTGAGCTTCCTAAGGCTATTAAAATCCGTTACCAAGAAAACTATAACTGTATCTAATCAGACGGTATACATCGATTGGGAAAAGTATTTAAAATTTGCTGATATACCAAGCGGGGCATTCAGTACGGGGTACAGATTTGTTAAGGCGATTAAGGGAAACTTAAGGGACCTTACAAGAACAACTAAAAAAATGTGCAGCTTATTGGAGGTAAAAACAAAATTGACACAATTTCAAAACTCTTTGAATACAAATGCCAAGAAGTAATTTTTAAAAAAAAATTGTTAAAAAATCATAAATTGCCTCGATTATCATGCAACCAAAAATTATTTATAAGTGTTTTATTTTATTATATATTTAAATCATTACATAAAAAGTAATAGTTTCTGAGAATCAAAGTCCCAAATTGTACCCATATTTTTATTTTTTAAAGTCTTTCGTATTTCAAGAAAATGTTTGGGTTTTTTTTTTTTTTTAATTTATTATTATTTTTTTTTTTTATTCTCGTCTAAAGTTAAGTTCAAAAAATGTTAGTGATCAGACAAACTAGACCGTTTGATGTTATTATCTCTAGACGGAGCCCACTGATTAATGTCATCACTAGACCAATCCCACTGATTAATGTCATCATAGACCAACCCCACTGATTAATGTCATCACTCTACCAACCCCACTGATTAATGTCATCACAGACCAACCCCACTGATTAATGTCATCACAGACCAACCCCACTGATTAATGTCATCACTATATCAACCCCACTGATTAATGTCATCACTATATCAACCCCACTGATTAATGTCATCACTCTACCAACCCCACTGATTAATGTCATCATAGACCATTCCCACTGATTAATGTCATCACTATATCAACCCAACTGATTAATGTCATCATAGACCAACCCCACTGATTAATGTCATCATAGACCAACCCCACTGATTAATGTCATCACTATATAAACCCCACTGATTAATGTCATCATAGACCAACCCCACTGATTAATGTCATCACTATATCAACCCAACTGATTAATGTCATCACTCTACCAACCCCACTGATTAATGTCATCATAGACCATTCCCACTGATTAATGTCATCACTATATCAACCCAACTGATTAATGTCATCATAGACCAACCCCACTGATTAATGTCATCATAGACCAACCCCACTGATTAATGTCATCACTATAGCAACCCCACTGACTAATGTCATCATAGACCAACCCCACTGATTAATGTCATCACTATATCAACCCCACTGATTAATGTCATCATAGACCAATTCCACTGATTGACCATCAGACCAATCCCACTTATTGATGTCAATATTAATACTATTCCAACCAATTATTATTAATCCCACTGATCGATATCAACCCTTTGGTCAACCCAACTGATTAATATCACCATCAGATAAACCCAAGTGATTGACGTTAATCACCAGACCAACCTAAGCATTATTGCAAGAAGACCTGAGGGTTCCGTCGCAGGCAACCTACGATAATATTAGTCCTCCAAACAAGCGATGTATGTTATTGAATGTGGCCAGCGTCATAACATTGACGTGTATAATGTTTGAGTTCAACAGTTTCTTTTATTTATCGTGGACTCTACGGTATCGCATGGCAATGAATCTACCCAATGTTTAAATAAGCAGACTTCACAAATTCGTGTTTTTTTTTAAGGTAAATATCTGCTCAGGTCAAGAAATTTTTATTTTCATTTGGCTCGTTTTCTAAAACACAATCACTAGTAATTATAAAAAAGAACAGGGGCGTAGTGTGGGTTTTAAAATAGGCAGCAATTTGCTAAAGGTTTACTTTTATTAATTAATTTTTTTAAACAATTTTTTCTTATATATTTCTATGAGGGAGCCGTATAGTTGTTCTTGTTAAGGTTTGAAGAAAATGTCAATCTAGGACGGGGATCGCACTACCCAAGCTAAGCTTCCGCCCCTGAAAAGGGAAAAAAATTAAAGCACATTGTGCTTAGCATAATAGATTTCTGGTAAAGAGTAAAAAAAAAAAAAAAAACTTTTTTAAAGAAATTTTGACATTACAGCAAGACCATTATGTCCTCAGGCATGCGCTCCGTGCCCTGCTTTGAAATTTTAAAAAGACTTTAATTCGTTACCTTGAAAATACAAATGTGCAACATTCAGGTCTATATGTCATCAAGTAGAAAACGTGATGGGGGAAATACGTCAGACTACTAAAAAAAAAAAAAAATTACACAGACTATTTGTGTAAGGAAACAATAAATTAAAGCTTTATTATCAACTAATACAAATAATGGTAGACGTTTCGGCTCATGCCTTCATCAGTACAAAAACAATTACATGTACTTACATATATCTTAAAATTAAAACATATTAAAGTCTATGTGATAAAATGAAAAGAAATGAAAGACAAAAATAAACACGGACATAGAATATAAGAAAAAGGAGGAAGTTGAAGTATCTAAAGTAACAGTGAAAACCACAACGGGAAAACGATTTTGCAGTCAGGTAGACTACTAAACAATTTATAATATTTTCTACAAGAGCTTTCAATTAGAGTACGCACCCGTACATTTACCAAATGTCGTAGAAAGACTGGATAATTAGCATCATCGATTCATTGGTCACATTTAGAGATTAGTGCAAAGCATTGGCTTCTAGAAAGCTCCACCTTGAGAAAGTATACTTATGATATGTATTTAATTAAACATGTGAAATTTAAAATAACCCATCTCAATAATACATGATATAAAACTTATACATAACATCACGTTTTAAAAGCCATTAGAATTGGAGTGAGGGGAAGGCTCAATTTCTTTTATTACTCTTCAACCTCCTCCTCCAGTCCAACTCGTTGCAAATCGCTCCAGCAATCATTAAACAAGTCACCGCGGCCGTATACTCTGACGATTTCAAAATGGCGTCGCCTCAACTCTTTAATTCCATTCGTCGCCATTGAGAACTCTTCAAATGGGCGAGTCTATTTGTTGGCACGTCCTTTTGTCAACGTGATTTGGTGCTTGGGCCTCGAGAATAAATCGAACTTTTTTTTTTCCTTATGTTTAAAAAAAATAATAAAAATTCTGTGTCCCACCCGAGCAAACGGTGTATCCGAGGCGCTTGTTGACTTTGATATGACTATACCAAAGTTTGAGCTTTTGCGAGTTCGCGGAGGGCTCTTTATCTTTCCCTTTTCAAATTGGCCAATTAGTACGAGTATCAACGCCCCCCGTGGAATGAGCGCGCATTTCACGGGGCGACGTTACCGCTGTCTGAATTGGTGCTGGTGGTTGTAGCGTCGTGGGGTCGTTTTCACAGCGGCTTTAATTTATGCGCAGTCTTGAAAGCAGAGTCACGGCGTGTTTTTGTGTAAGCAAAAGCGCAAGATTGTCGAAGCTGGTCTCGGAAAGAGGGGGGGGGGGAGAGGAGGGAGATAGGATTTTTTTTTAGGGTGTTATGTGAATGCTGGTAAAGTATTTGAAATGTGAAGCGTTGTATGGAGAAACTCAAAAATATAAGTAAAAGAAAATAATTTTTATAGAAAGACTTTTCAAGGCGGAGAAAAATGGCAAAGGGAGAAATAAAAAATATAAAAATTCTGAAATTTTCTTAATATTTTACGATAACTTTTGTTGTCAGTTTTAGATAGTATCACTAATTATTAATTACAGCCAATGATATGTCACGCGAACTAATACTTATTTATATTGGCAATGATAAATAGAGAGCCGTTTGCTTGCATCGCATGCCAAGTAAATATATCAACAAATATTTGTTCTTCCAAAGAGCCCGAGAGCGCAGCCCGTAAAACAGTACCTAAAAAAAATTCTGCCCATTGTAACATATTTTGGATAGCTGTTTCAGCGGGTGCGCCGCAGAAATAAATATAAATAAATATTTGAAAAGGCAAATGAATTTATTAGTTTTTTTATATGGACCATCGATCCCTCTAAGGTTCATTGGTCCATGTGCAAAGACAAAAAAATAAAAAATATTGTGCAAAGATGTTTAGCAACCATTTTTGGTGCAACATTTCACAAAATTTCCTGTGTGGTATTTCTAAACTGCTGCGTGGCGTTGGTCAGATATCTAAACGGAAGCGCAATTTAAAAGGAACATTGATGTACACCGAAAAGGCAGTGCCCGAAAGAGCAGCGCCTAAGGGGCTGAAGAATATGTTATAGCTCTAGCTGACAAGATCCAGCTGGAGCATGGACTGCCCCGCCATTAGCTGCCCCAAACACAGAGTATACGTGACTTTTGTCGGGTGTCTTCATTTAGCTTTCGATAAATTGTTTACTGTTATTGTATATCTCATCCTTCCAGAGGTCATGATTGGTGTAACAAAACACGAACCTATTTTTTTTTCTTTTTAATTGAAAAGAATCGTTACATGCTGTTGTGTCCTACTGTATAAGATTTTCCATCCACATAGCTAGTATTTTTAATGATGTAAATCAGCATCGAAGTTATAGAGATGTTTATTAAATATGGTTCATCCTCGGAAACGCGAATTAGTCACTCAATACAGTGTATTTGTTTTAAAACACATGAAATTATCATGGTTTACAACAACAGGGAACTCAGGGTATAAAAGAGCTTTCTGGTTTGCAATGGAGCCCTCTATATTACGGCACATCTCTTTGGGGCATAACCATGCATGATCTCTCGGAGCTTAAAGAGAGCTGTCTCATTTACCGTAAAGCTATATAACACGGTTACAGTTGAGCTCTTTGAATTAAAAGGGAGTTCTCAGAGTTGCAGTAAAGCTTTCAGTTCAGGTTTACCAGAACAGCTTAAATAGTTATACCATGGAGCTCTCAAAGTCACATTGAAGCTTTTAAGAGTTGAAGTGAATTTCTCAGATTCGCGTTGCAGCAGACGAGGGAAAAAACAACTTCTCGTAAACTTCAAAAATCATAATCCTCGATTTCCACATGAAATCTCAAAATATACCCTGACAGGCAAAGAATTGAAGAATCCAACTAGTGCATTAGTTATCAACTTTATTTACTAGTTCACCGCCACATTATGTGTATTAGAAGGTATTTATGACATATAACAATGGTTGTCATGTCATGTCATATGCAAGGCTCACTGCCACGTCATTACATTAACTGTATATGTCGTTGCCACATGCCCTTCATTGCTTGTCACTAGGGCTGCGGAAATTAACTATCAATTAATACATTATTCGTTTAAAATTTAATCGATTAAAATTCGATTAAAATTTAAGGACTTTTTAATAATTTTTTTGTTACTTACACATTTTTCCCTCGTATTATTATTATTTATTGAGACGCGAATATGTAAACCAAGAGGTTTTTCTTCCGCATTTCTTACAGACCAGAGCGAATCGCTGTGTTACGTGACAAAATTTAGGAGCCATGATATTGCCGCGGCCTAACCGATTTAGCGAAATAATGACTCGTGACTTCACGAGATCTATGTATGCTATATTTAAAATATAGTCATTCGAAATTCAATCGATTAAACTATTTTTTTTCCAGATTAATCGAGCAAAAAATTAATCAGCACGAGACCTAGTTGTCACACGTTTCCATAATCAAGTTATAGATATAAAAAATGGTAAGACTATTTAAGCTCCCATTTGATCCCTTTGTTCATGAGATCTTTTCCTGATTCGGCTCTGCTACTAATGTCTTGATTTGAGCTATACATTAATTAAAGGACGAGATTACTGATTTCTTTTCATTATAGTTTTTTTTATATAATTTACATTTTAAGGGACTTTTCCCAATTGCCAGTTATTAAAAAAATAAAATACGAATTTTTTCCTGTTGTGGCTAAATGAGTCAGGTGCGGTAATCCAGCGTTTGATTGATAATTTCACAACAATTCGAGACCGCTATTCATCATTGCATCGATTGTGAAAATTAAGTGTCTCTCTCTTAACTGAAAACGTGATGTGAATATTATTTCCTATCAACCGGCAAAGGACACTCCGCCCTCCCCCACTCTCACCAACAGACGCGTGGATTTTTTTTTTATAGATTTATTTTTAATGCGATTTTATTATGTGTTTGAGTTGTTTTAGAGAATAAACTGAAGTGGCGCAAATTTATACCCAAAGGTGTTTACTAAATAGTGGGCCAACGAGTTTTGTAAATAAACACAATTATAGTTAATTCATGTTTAGTTTAATTTTCTTTTTTAAGGAAAAAAAAACTAAAACAAAAAAAAATTTCTTTTTTATTTTTTCTTGTGAGACTGTAAATGAAAGCTTGAATATAAATACTTTAATAATAGTTAACTAACAGGGTCGTTGGTTTTTTTTTTTTCAGAAGTAGATTTGAATGAAGAGTCCTTGTGATCTAGTTTTACTGTTTTACATATTTCTATTTTCCATCAGCGCTATGACTGTATTCCTAATCCCTTTACATTGGTATTAGTCAAAATCACATATAAGTTTATTAATCAAAATGATAAGATAAACATCTTGGTTTGATAAGATTTCAATAAATCAAATCAAATTTCGGAATTCTGCAGTTTCCAAATTATTTGAATGGAATCAACCAAAAGCTGGCAAAAAAAAATATCACTCTTCCGCAAAAGGAACCTTCTTCTTCTATTTCTCCATCTGTCACTCTCACACTATATCTGTTTTCTTCCTCTCACCCTCTCTATTTAGTTTATCAACCTCTCTTTCAGGTTTCTGTTCGAAAGCACCGGCCGTTGTGGACTACAGTGGCAGTGTGTTTGAAAGAGAGAGACAAAGATTTTGTTAGGGCCTGCAAGTTGGTGGAAGGGGGGGGGGGACTAATAATGGGTGTTCACTTATTTCTCCGACGGCTGGACACTTCCCCGCGTGATGAGGTCACCAGAGTCCGAGTCTCCGAGGCCTCGTGGGGGCCGGCTATAAAGTTTATCTGTTATGATTTTCTAAAACAGTCGCGGCCGCTTGAGAAAATGGCCAGCCATTGATCCGTGCAAGCCCGCGTCCGAGGCGAGATGGAAAGCTGTCGGAATTATCGGGGATTAACATCAAGCCTGTGCCCTTGCCGCCCCCCTCCTTCTCTATCGCCCCACCCCTCTACNCTCCCGCCCCACTGCCACCTTAGCGCGAGAACGGATAATTTGTCTTGGGCCGGTTAAGGAACTGGGAAGGGGAGAGAAGCGACTTCAAGAAGAAATTCTGGACAAATAAACAATAAGACAATGTTATTGTCCTTTCATTGGGGGCAATAGAGTTTTAAAATAACAAGGGAAATCAGTGACATCAAACGGACGTAGTCGCTTATTTGAATAATGAAGCTAGGATATTGTTCAAGACCAAAACGACGGATGTCCTAATTCGTGAGATACTATTTGTGGATGATGCGGCACTAACAGCACATACAGAATCTGGTTTGCAACAACTTGTGTCAAGCTTCTCATGCCTGCAAAGAATTTGGTCTGCAAATCAGCTTGAAAAAGACAAACATCATGGCCCAAGACACTCGACCTCCTCCTACCATAAATATCGATAATGGAAACTTGGAGGTAGTGGACAGCTTCACCTACTTGGGATCCAAGGTCTCCAATACACTGTCCATTGAAGAAGAAATAAACAGCAGAATTGGCAAGGCAGCTGCAACTATGGCTAAACTAAATAAGCGGGTCTGGCAAAACACCAAGATAACGGAGGAAACCAAACTGTGCGTCTATCGAGCCTGTGTCATCAGTACACTACTATATGGGAGCGAGACATGGACCACTTATACATCACAAGAGCGCAAGCTTAACAGCTTCCATTTGAGATGCCTGCGTCGCATCCTTGGTATTAAGTGGCAAGACAAAGTGCCTAATAGTGAGGTCCTAACGCGTGCCAATACCCAAAGCATGTTCTCAATTCTTAGTGAAAGACGCCTGAGGTGGCTAGGACATGTCAAAAGAATGAGCCCCGGCCGCATCCCGAAGGACCTCCTATATGGTGAACTTGTTTCAGGAAAGAGGAAAACAGGTCGCCCACGCTTGCGATTTAAAGATGTCTGTCAAAGGGACATGAAAGCAGCCAAAATACATACAAGTGACTGGGAGTGTAAGGCAGAAGACCGATCTACGTGGCGCACAGTTGTCAAAGAGGGCGTCATAGTAGCCGAGGAGCGAAGAATGGAGGAGGCTGCAGACAGAAGAGCTAGGAGAAAGGCCAAAACATTTGGAAGCACAGAACTCGTGTGTAAAAACTGTGGTAAAGACTGTCACTCAAGGATAGGACTGCACAGCCACTCGAGAAAATGCAACCCAACCCAACGGTGATGCACCATCGTCTCGCGAGACGGAAGGATGCCGATATAGAAGCTAGGATATTGTTCAAATCGTAGAAAGTGGAGACTCTTGATATGTTGGAATTGTATCCAAACTCAAAATACACGATTTAAGCTCACCGGATGAGGAAAATTATGCTTATAATAAACCAATAGTTGTAGTATTATGAATTGTAGTTTTAGAGACCAAGACCAATGGCAAATTTTCTTAAATAGCTGATTTGAACTTACAATACACATGGTGTTCAACATTTGGTGTACAGTGTACAGTAATCACAGTGCACAAAAGCCAGTCCTTAGTGTGCATTAAAGCCATGAGCCATTAACACAGAAGGCTGTGTTTTGTGTAAAATAGTATGTATAGCATATATTAACTGCTGTGCAGTGTTTAGTTACAGTTACATAACGTTGAGTCACCCCGTTTGATAACAAACATTCAGTTGATGTTAGCCCTGCAAAAATTTTAGTCAATAATCACATTCAAAAGATCATGTAATAGTAGAGTTAATCCACATTATTTTCGTTCTGCTCTATGACTCTACGATTTTCGTACGATATGGATGGTTCTTCAAACGTGAGTTCGTCCCGTGTTTTTTTTTCCATACAATCTTCATTGTATAATTATTAAAGTTGAAAGTTGCATACATTCGGCTTTTTAAACATGTAAAAATAATGGCCCCCTTCGTCGATTGACTTATAATATAAGTCACAAAATATAATATCACATACGCAGATGGAATGTTATATAATTTATTTACATATGTCTCAAACAATTGGCAATGAAACGAGTTTAACAATCGCTCTAGAATAATAATCTGGGCTTGGCCCTCACTCTCTGGGATGTAGACAGAGGCTAAAGCCATTAGGGTGGTTCAAGATTTGCGCCACCCTTATTGCAGGAAAATAATTCTGCAGTGGCCTGGAAATGCAACTCCCCGTCTTAGCCACAAAAACTTTTTTAAAATATTTTTTTTATGTAAAGGAAAAAAATGGCGCAATGGACAGACCACCCCCAGACAGCCCCCCCCCACACATACACAATTTTGTTTCACGCCTCCTCCATATTATCAGCCTTAATCTGTATCTAGTAGTAAACTCACCACAAATGTATCTTTCTTTGTTGAGATATTTTCTTATTCTTCAATTAACTACGTTAATACCAAGACATTGATGCAGGAACTTTTCAGCAACTTTGAAGGGAGCTAACAACTGTATCACACTTAAAGAGCTAACAGTCCGTTTATTGTTGGGGGGCAGGGGGGATACCAGATCGATATTTGTGTTGGCATCGTTAGCCCCGAAAGAGATAAAGAGGGGAGGGGATG
>MUZC01000796.1:740897-755740 GCA_002072015.1 Radix auricularia | reverse complement strand
GGGGGGGTTGTCTTGGAGTGGACAAGTGTGGTGGTGATGGAGGAGGGAGAGGGGATAGGGGTTTGAGAACATTTGGGCTGGTGGTGGGCCGGTGTCGATGTTTTTAGTCAGAGGTTATTGTATGGTAACAGTGACAGGGAGTCTCTAAGTAGTATTCGCAGCCACAACAATTAGATTCAATTTTTTAAAAATAAATTAGCCTTTTTGAGTATTGGTCATTGTGAAACAAGGTTGTTGTTTTTTCCTAAAAGAACGTCGATTCTCTGATCCATGCGTCAGTGGAAATGAGGATGACTGCAACGATTAAATTATCGATGAATCGTTAAAAGTTTATATATATATGTGTGTGTGTATGTATATATATCGTTTTATTTACACATTTTTGATAATGTGGTAGTAATAATGTATGGACCAATGTCATAATAGATGTATAAAAAGTGATGTCGTGACAGTAATGAAAGCGTTTATGTGAATTCTTGAAACTTATATACGTATATATAAATTGTAAATACGATTAACCTGTGATACTTTAATCTTTTCTTTCAACATGTGACAAACTTTGCTTATTATGTTTCATGCAAAATAAATAATTAATAGCTATTTGCACGTGCAAATAGTTATATTTTTTTCTCATGTTTTTGATTTTGTTATAGTAATAATGTATGGAGAAATGGGCGAATAAACTGACTAGTCATAATATGCAATGAAGCTTAAACGGCTTCAAATCACAGATGTCCTTTATATAGATCACATAACAGTTACATATTTTATTTTAACGCACTGTGCTGTATTATTGGTGCAGTCATAATTGGTACGCACTAGTCAATGCCGCAAGTTAACAATATTTGTAAATACTTCGAACATCAAACTGTTTTGCTGTAATATCAATTTATGCTGTATGTAATTAACTATGCATTTAAAATTATCATGATTTTGTCATTATTATTCATGCTAATTTATATTGCGCAAAGCCTAAGTCCCAGACGTTTTCTCACTACATATATATTCCTATATATAATCAAAATATATAATTTGCTTTGTATGTCCGTTCGCAACGGTAGATTTTAGAAAGACCATAGCTTAAGAACTTTGAAAAAAACATACTGCACTAAAACAACTCTTTTGGAACGTCCGCATACAATTGTTCAATATGGAAATGAAATTTAATTTTTCTATCTTCGTCTCCACATTTGCCGATTATTTACTATAACATTTTCAGGAAAACGGGACACTTTAAAAAAAGAAATATATTTACTTGAAAATTCCGTCATTTCTAGGGCTGTTATCGTTTAATTTAAATTTAATCGTTAACTTTTGAAAAATTGCCCGAAAAATTAATCGATAAGTTTGATTAAAGCTAAAAATAAGATGTTTGACGTCAATAAACTGAAAATTTCAAGGGAAGTAACAAGAACAGGCCATTAACAATTTTTAAATTTAAATATAAGCAGTTCAATATAATGTCAAGGAATTTAAATTTTATTATTGTTAATTACGTAAAAACAATGTTAATTTTTATCTCTTTTTCTTTATAAATCAGCTTATTTTAAAGTTTACACTTTAACATTTTTTCTTTATATCGAGAATTTTGTACGTAAAAAAGCAAAGTATTATTAATTATTAATAATTAATTATTTATTATTATATTACAGTAGAAGTCCATTAGTCCGGAATCCAACAGTCCGGAATGCCCGATAGTCCGGCATCGCTTCGGAACATTTTTAAAATTTTGGTTTTCTTCAAAAGTGTGTCTTTAAAGCAAATAAAAACGCCCGAGAGCTATTTGGAAGTTTTCGGGGTAGTTCTGGGTCTTTCGGAAGTGCTCGGTATTGTCCGGAAACAATTAGCGGCCGGCTAGTCTCAACAAATACAGGAAGAAAAGAAAAAATTCAGCTGCAAGATGGGCAGAAGCTGCAGAATAACTCAAAAGTTTGTCTTTTTTTGCTGAGGCTTCAGAAATTATTGCTTTCCATATCAATAGAAATAAATTTTATACTGAAAGCCAAAAGTCAAGAAAACAAAAAGACATTCGTGAATTTTTAAAATGTAAGTTAAATATGCTTTACAGTACGTGTACATACATTATATGAAGTGTAAAATAAACTTTTTTGTATTTGCATACTGTATTTGTAGTTTAATTATTAACCTATTTTTTCTTATAATTACGATTTATGTATGCATGTAGTTAAAAATACACAGTGTGTTTGTTTTACGGCAAAGCCTACACTAAAAAGAAGAGGCACCACCCGATAGACCGGAATTTTCGGTAGTCCGGCACCGAGCCGGTCCCGAACGTGCCGGATTATCGGACTTCTACTGTACTCACATAATCGAAACAAATTAATTAATTTTAATCACTATTTTATAGACAAATATAACACAAAATCTTTACAAAGAAATTAGTTTTATATACGTGTCAATATTTGTAGCACTTGATCGCTTTAGTTCCGTAATCAGACATTGCGGTGGCGTAAGATTTAATTATTTTTTTCGGAGACTCATTTGGGGCCAGGACCTCTCAGGTTGGGGCCCCGGGGCCTTAATAATTTTGAGCCCCCTTCTCCTTCCCCTAACTACGCCACTGCCCAAACGCCTTTTTTAAATTCATCTTTTTTCTCACTGTAAAAATTGTTACAAAATACAAAGATCCTGTAAACACATTTTCGTAAATACATTTCAGCCCCACCCCCTTTCCTAACACATACATATTTTTTTTTTCTTTTTGCCACAAAACCGCTCAATTTCGTCTTAGATGAATCTCGGCCTTTAAGAAGAAGAGGGAGGAAAAAATTTATTTGTCTATAGTGTGGTTTTTTAAAAGAACTAATTGTCGTTTCAAAACACACAAAACACATAACACAGGCGGCGCACAAAGCACCTCGCTTTATTAACTCCAGTTTAGTCGAACACCGGCGAGATAATAAATTTGAGGCGATTCTGATCTATGCCGCCCCACGCCCGCATTGTGTTCGTAAACACCTCGCGCACAATGGCCCCCATCTTTGCCCAACACCATCTCAACTTGTCAACCCGCGCCGCTGAAAGGAGGCAAAAGCCCCAGCGATTCTCGGAGGGTTAACAGAGCGTCAAATGGGAAGATAAGCCCATACAATGCTGACATAATGGGCTATCTCCCCCTGTCTATCGGACCGCGTCAACCGTTTCTCTTATGAAAGGAGGATGAACTTCTTTTTTAATTTTTTTGTATTCTCTCAATATGGAAGGAGATAGAGATGTGATGATTTTTTTTTAGCTCCACAGCCTTAGCTCGTGAAATTAACTTGAAGTCTAAAATTATCTACATAGTATATCAATGTTTAATAGTTTATTTATTTCGATATCAGCATCGTCATATATCATGGAGGGGCATGTCGCCAACGAATATGATAAATTATAGAGTGGCTGGAAGAAGATTTTTCATGGCTACTATGACTTGAAAGCGAATCCACTTATATATATATATATATATATANTATATATATGCACTCAGATAATCAGATAAGCACATAGTTTTTGTTGTTGTTTTTTTTTTTGGTTTGTTTTTTTAACTCAACTTGTGTAAGTAGTGATGAACTCATCTTTCATCAAAGGTCGTGTTAACTATTCGTAAGTTAGCAAAATCATCCTGGTATTGGTTCGTCGCCCTTCTGTGTCCTTCTTTGACGTCTTGCAGCCACTTGTCAACCTTATATCACCGTGCAGAGTAATCCGGCACTTAAAACTGCATTTTCCCCCCTCTCGCATGTGTTGCTTTTGTCCGCGGAGCCCTCGACATTCCCTCGTACTCCAACTCGAATCACTCGGGTCGCCTCACGCCCTTTGAAACTCCATGCACAAAGGAAAAAGTGAACCTCCCCAAATCCGCAGCCTATTTCCCGGACTAATGAAAAATAAATCCTCTCGTATCTGGCCAAAGTAAAACAGTTTTAAACGCTGTGATGCAGCGTGAGCTTTCTTCATCTCGCTCAAGCCGTAAGCTCTTAGGGACTGTTTCCTGCCGTATCATCCCCCTCTCACGAATTTGCATAGAACCCTCGCTTTGTCCTCGCGGTATGTAGCGCATAATTTTGTAAGCCTGTTTAAAAAAAAAATTAAATATATAAATTATGGCAGGAGGGTATCAGAAAATTTAAGGACAGAAATTTTGTGCAGGGGCTAAAATAGCAAGTCCTTTTTGGTGGCGCTCGCTTCGCTCACCGATGGCTGCTATTGTGCTCCGCAATTTTCTCTGCTGACAATCACACCGAGGAATGGAATCCTCCGATTCAACGTGGCTTGAAATTGATTATTACGCACTTAATTTAAGCTTAGATCTGTGGTGCAACTAAGTGCAAGCATTTTTCAAAGAAGGAATTTTAAAAAAAGTATTCTTTATTGAACGATTTATAATTTTTCGAGCCGTGTGAAGGTATTTGTTGAAATGTATACGGCCTTGTTTCTGCTGTTATTTCCTCTCATCGGGCGAGATCGGAGCTAAGCTTCTTAAAACAAGATTTGTTTGTTGGAAGCCATCTTTAAATGCAGGTTAATCTCCCCTTGGTTTTCAGGTATTACGTGTCATTTTTCTCCGAGTTTGCGGAGACAGAGAAATGACTTGTTTAGTCTGCACTGAATGTCTGTCTGTCTCTTGCCTTGTCTTTTTACGATTTAGCCTGAATTTTATTTTTTTAAAAATCCTATTGAATCAAATTTCTGAACATTTTTTTTCTTTTATTTTGAGGCTTTAAATCAATCTAAAACATAAAAATTAGTTTGAGTTTACTTTAAAATAATATTTTTTTTATTTTGCAGGCCTAATTCCACAGTTAGTCGATACAGAATTTAAAAAAAATATATATATAAAAAATTTTAAAGAAGGAAGAAAATTAATTCTCAACTTATAGCTGTGTAAAAAAAAAAAAAAAAAAGAGACGGGCCCCCGACACTTAAGTAAAATTAAAAAGCATATAAATAAAATGAAATCCTTCAGATATCGGCTCGATTCTTACGCGTTATCCATACCAAAGAACTTGATTTGTGCCAACCCATGTTTTTTTTCTTTTTCTTCTTAATATTAGTGTTTTATGGAAGTCACGAGATACTCCAGAAAATCAGCGATCAAATGTTTTGTATATTTATTTACTTTTTAAAGAGCTTTAATCGCAACCGATCCCCGCCCACCATCACCCCCTTTTTTTAAAGAGAATTCATGTTTTTGGTGAATTACGTATGAAAACATGAGTTCAGTGCCTTGTTTATTTTTTGCCAATCTTGATAAATTGGTCAGCGATCTCTCGGCTCGTAACATGTCTCTTGTTTGCCTTGAACACTATTTACGACTGTATATATAATTCGATAGTCTCTAATAGGTCTATAGTCTATAGTAACATGTATAAGCCTATACATGAAGGGGAAATTTCCATATGGAAGTCATTTTAATATACGGAGGTTCAAAAAGTCCCCATTGCCACGATGGTTATTAAACTATGTCGTATTTGTGTACTAATTTCTAAAATAATAGTTTTTTGTTGTTTTTTTAATTTATTGTTTTAGTTGTTTTTTAAAATTGTATTTATTTGAATTTAGACGATGTTAACAATAAGTTAGAACACTAAAAACCCACAAGATGGGCTTTCGATTTGAAGGAGAGTCATAGAAAAATAAAATTAATTAATTAACTAACCAAAAATAATCCTCACGTATACTGTACACCGGGGGGGGGGGGCTCAAACATGCCGCCCATCAACAGAATTCTTATGGCCCGCCAGTAAGCTTAAAATAATCGTACTTTTAGGTAAACTCAGACATCTAGTACTATACTCATCGATTTTTATTGTTCATTTGAAATACGTAGCCCACTTACTGCAATAAAATCAAATTTAAGCAATTAAATACAGCTTAAGTCGATGAAAAATAATTTCAATATTGGCTTTAATAAAATTGCACAGACAGGTTTGATTTTGAAAAGAAACGCCGGATCGGGTATAAGCCCAAGACTATGACACATTTCTGAAATGATAAAATGTCACGTGGCTTTCAGACTTTGAGACCTCTGCTGTTGTCATTGGCTAAAAGCTGGGACAATAATTTAATGTTAAGAATTAATGGTAGTCACCATTTTCTCTATTTAAGATATATAATTATAAGTAATCGGCACTGGTATACAACTATAGTTGGTTACTGTTTAAAGAAAATATCACAAGTTTACGAATAAGGCGCCGTCCATAAATGACATCATGCATCGGGGTGGGGGGGGGAAGAGGACTCACACATTTATGATAATGTGTGACGAGGAGGAGGTGATGTTTAAGAACTATGATGCCACATCAAAACGCACAACTTTAGAAAAAAAGAAAAGTTTCACTAAAATATTTTTGATTGCTTATAATTTATTTTATGACGTTTTCACAAATGCTACGGTGTTAGAGTGCAGCCTGACACTAAATTGATACTTCATGACAATAAAGTGCTTTGATAAAACATGCTCATTTTCAAAAAGGAAATAGGGCTGTTATTCAAAGGGGGGGGGGGCCGCCGCAAAACTTTGTGACGTCATACTTGATGGGGTGTGTTCAACATTTTTGTGATTACTTATGACGAGGGGAGGGGGGAAATCGGCGAAAGTCACTTGACGGCATTCATGCACCTCACTTATCAGTAAACAACGTTGTGTTAAAGGGAAAACGTATATTCGATGCTTTTTAAACAGAGTCCTAACACTATATCTTTAATTATATGTCGACAACCAGTGACTACTGATTGTATACACGCTTTAACAAGTTCAAAATAAAACTTGTAGCATCTGATAACTGACGTAAAATACTTTGGTGGATCGGACAACGTAGATCTCCGTGTAGCTTTATCGGAGCGAAATTTGTTACCGACTCCCGAGTATTCGGATAATCACCTTGTCAGAACATGACATCGGTCCGTTCGGAGACAAATTTGAATGCTCCCCTCCCCATCTGTCGCCGTCCCAGCGAAGTCCAGATGAAAATCGCTCCATAATCTCTCGCTTGTTTTCAAACGCTTGTCATAATTTTCCAGCATTCCAGTCGATTTCTCCCGCCCAGATAGGGGTAATGGAAAAAAACTATGCGGGCGTACTTGGGGGGCCCGCTGAAGCAATGGACCCACCAGAAGCTACACAATAAGACGATGGACGAGGTGGCGTCCCCTGGGGGGACCCAGCAGCCAGTTACGATGGCCTGGTTCGTTGGTATCGCTCAATCCCTCCCTCAACGTGATCAGCTTCTCTCCCTCCTCCCCACACACCTCCCATCACAAATATGCCCCACTTTCCAGTGCTAGCTTTCCTCCGGCATTTTCCCCCTTTCCCTAACGATCGATCTTTAAGGAGGAGCCAAAACCCCGAGACATCATTTTCCCCCGATCATTCATTTTTCCCTTCTTCCAAACCCGCCCTGCCGCACAATCTTGTGGAGGTCCCCCCTCTTATCAAGTCCCCTCCCCACCCATCCCTCTCCTTAAAACCTCCCTCCCCACAAACCTCTCCCGGCCTCAACCCCTCGATACAATCTTGAGGAAATTTCACGAGCATTGATTTGGCTAAGTGACTATTAGCCCTCTCGCTTGGCAGCAATTTTCACGCGGACGCCGCACCGAGGGGCCCTGGGTGCGTGAAATCGCTGGCCGGCACCACCAGGCTATAATGAGATCCATAAAGACGATATCAGCTCAAGGGGTTATCATTTGGACCCTGTATTACACCCTAATGCGGCGCGGGCACTGCTTTTAGACACGAAAGCGTTTCCTTTCAAACAAATTCGTCCGGCAGCCCAGGCGGAAACGGAAGCGATTGAAGCATTAATACAATGCGCACGCTCCGAGAAGCTAATTTTGGAGGGTCGACCCGAGTTCCGGTAGCATCAGATTGAAGGACCCTTTCAAGACAATTGATTCATTGGGCACAATCGGAGAAAATGGCAATGATTTTCTGTCCAGCCAATTGCTCAGTGATGGAAAGCCTTGAATGTGATGCGATTTCAGCAGAAAATGATGGAGGTAGCCGGGTGAAATGTTGCTTCTACGTCATTGGTAACTGTTAGAAGGAAGGCTGGGTCCAACACACTAGATTTGATTAGCAGGTGGAAGGGGCGGTGAGGGCGAGAGGTGGCAGGCAGGGGGACAGCCGTCATCAGGATGAGAAGCGGGGACGGAGACGGTCGCCCGGTCAAGATCTGGCCATACGTGTTTTGAGTCGGAGTTTAATCAGAGGCAAGCTTAATGATCTTATTTACTTCAATCAAATGCGTTGCGGAGGGGGGGGGTTAGTGTACTATGAGTTAAACCTTCCCTGTCTGCTTCATCTTTCTGGTTGATGCCCATCTTCTTGGCTGTTAGTTACACTGCAGCTAAATTTTGTTGTTAAATTCGAACTTCTATTAGTCTTTATGCGTTCGTTGGCGAATGTTTGTTTTCTGGCGTCTTGTCAGGCTCACGCGTTCCGTTTGTTCAAAAAAAAAAAAAAGTTAAATATGTTAACATTGTTCTAGATTTTTAATGAAAGAGCAATTTGCATAGACATCTTTAACATTTTTTTTAAAGTTATAACTTGAGAGGTTTGAATATTTGCTCACCAAGTTGTGACAGTTTTTTGTAAGCTGTGAAAGTAACTCTCAATTATAAGTAATACATAAACCGATCAGTAGTGTTCAGAGATAATGACTCGAATTGCGTTGGCGTCAAGTGCTTTCAACAAACTTACAAATATTTGGAGATCAAGGACAATAAGACAGCATACAAAACTTAGGCTATTCAATTCCTGTGTAATCCCTGTACTAACATATGGATGCGAAAGCTGGAAATCAACTAAATATATAGAAAAAAAATTAGTTTCATTCGAAAACAAATGCCTCCGAAAAATTTTAAATATAAAATGGAGTGATCTCAAATCAAATGAAACAATAAGAAAAGAAACCAATCAAGAATACGTGTCAAATTTTATAAGGAGAAGACGATGGAATTACATCGGTCATGTTCTTCGAATGGACAAGAGAAGACTCCCAAGTCAGGCGCTCATGTGGACACCAACAGGCAAAAGAAAACAAGGAAGAACAAAAGAAACCCTGCGTAGAACAATCATAAGAGAAAGCTCAACCATGGGTCTAAGAAATAACCAGGACTTGATACAATTAGCAACGGATCGTCAAAAATGGAAATCCATGACCTCTGCCCTATGTGCCGTCTTCGGCCCGAGAGGAAATAATAAACCAACTAACTAACTAAGTGTTCAAGACAAAAATCTTCTTTATAGTTGTAGATGATTAAGGTTTTCACTGATTTAAAAAAAAAAAAATTCATAATTTTATTTATTTAAATTTCACTTTATAAATGTGTTGATAAGTGTGTAATTTAAAAAAAAAAATATTATTAAACATTTACAAATTACTTTCAGTCGATACTTTTATTTAACGCTATTTTCTATTCGTTAATTTGCCAATGACATTGTCTGTTTTAACCTGGTGTCTTGTGTTATCTATACAAATGCTGATATGCAACGGAGAAGAGTTTTTTTTTTCCTTCTCTCTTTAAAAAAAAAACCACAATAAGTAGCAGGGCAAGAGGGAGAAACCGCTTTGTTTTCACGCAGAAAAAAAAAATAAACAAATTTCCACACGTCTCTTCGACCCTCATCAATTATCATTTATAACATCCCGCGGTGCGTTATAAAACGAGATTTTGCGAGCTAAAGAAGAAAAAAAAAGACAAGTGTGAGGAAGAAGGTGGGGTAGGGAGGGGGGGGCTCTACAACGATACCTCAAGCCGGAAATCAACAACTATAACTCAGGCCTGAAAATGTTGCCAGTTTTCTTGACACACCTCTGGAAACGAACCAGAAAAGAATGCAGGAAGATGAGAGGAAAAAGTAAACGCCGCACATTAGTTTAACCACGAGGAGGGGGGGGGCTATCCCCGGCTACACTCATAAATTGCGCCCCCTAATAATAACAATTTTCTTAATTTCCCGAGTGTGCTAACTCGCATTCCACGTGGCCAAACACGCATTAGGCCGTGCTCACACGGCGAGGACTCGGCGAGTGCGTAATGTGTTTTGAGGGCCATTGCTTATTTGGCTAAGATAAGCATGGGGTTCGATTAAACTCGTTTTACATAGACCCGGGAGATGGGTTTGACATGTGGACAAATACGGCGCGCTTTTCAACGGGTCTTCGGCCGACGCTCTTCTGCTGAGAAAATGTCATTATTGGAAAAGTGTGAGATGTGTCTTTCTCAGTAAGTGATTACTCGGTCAGAGATGGGTGGAAGGAAACAAGGAAGAATACGCGTGAGAGGAGTAATAAGAATTTAAAGTTTTAAAAAAGAAGAAGAAGAAATAAGCATTTATATATTTTCTAGAAAAAAAACCGGTTACAAACAAAATCAAGTTTTCTAGTCAATAAAACATGACAATGAGCCTAAAAGATCTACAACTTGTTATTCTTCTTTTCTTGAATTAAAATCACATGTTCTTTAAGAAAGTTGTTTATTATTTTATTATGCCCACCATTTATATTTTTGTCATTGTTGCGTTGCATGTACTTTTCATATTTTATATAATGGAAACACTAATATTAATTTCAAACCAAAAGAATTCTGCCTATCTATTACTAATTTTGTAAAGTTTCTGATAACTTCACCCTAAACATTTGTGTTCAGAAGACATATGTATTTTTTTAAAACACTTTTTAAAAAGATGAGTTCACATTTATATGCATACCCTATGTGTATATTAAGTATTAAGCAACAAAAAATTATCTGGAAACAAAAAAAAACAACAAAGACCCAATATCATAAACACATTATAATTCCCTAAACTCTTGTTTTAAAAAAATTAGCAATTTTTTTTTTTTTTTTTTTTTAAAGGCACTAACATTTATGGAATATCTTATCCGCAGAGGGAGCGAAGTCATCCGTTTTGTAAAATGATACAACAATCGGGCAACCGTGATCGCAATAATTATTTGTCTGCATCGCGTGTCTGTGTGCGTATGTGTCTGTGTGCGTGCGAGTCTGTGTTACTGCGAGTCTGTGTTACTGCGTGTCTGTGTGCGTGCGTGTCTGTGTGCATGCGTGTCTGTGTGCGTGCGTGTCTGTGTGTCTTTATTTATTTTTTTTTAAATTGACAGAAAAACACTAATTTCATTCCAAAATAACATGTCATCCACTGGAAAAAAAAAAGAAAAAAAAAAAGGGGGGGGGGTGTAAGTTGAACGAGCCGGAAAAGTGTTTCTGCCACACGGAAACACATAGCCTCGTTGTCACTCAGCTTTTTTGTCGGGGGAACACCTCCTCTGAAAACCTGTGTCGTCCAATCAGGAAGAATGTCGGCCTTCAAGTAGCCATGAAATTGGATTTCAGCGGGTGCCCTTTTATTCTAAATGCTCAAAAAATAAGCTAAGAAATGAAATTAATTTTCTTCAGTCGACTAAAATGTTATGAGGAATGGATTAGAATGTATAAATGTTGCCCACTCCGCCCCCAGCATATTATACTTTTCAAAATTATTGAGTAATCATCGAATAGCTTTGACTCATCATATATTGTGCATATTAGTCTAATGATGTTAAAGTTGTTGTGGCATCAATTTCGTCACGTTCGTGCTATAAGCAATTGAAGGATGCTTATATAAGAAACAAAGAAAGAGATGTTGATATTGGAGAATTTTATAGTTAAGTGATTTTTATTAACAATTGATGAAGACACAAAAAGAGTATTTGGCGTTTAAAAATTTTTTTATTTATTTATTTAAACGTATCTTAATGCATTATTTCATAATAACCGTGCATGTACTCAATTTATATGCCAAACGAGGCAATTAGTACAACACGACTGTATTTGGAATAACCTCGGCTGTATTGGGTTTGTACCACGGTTGTATTGGGTTTGTACCACGTCTGTATTGGGTTTGTACCACGGTTGTATTGGGTTTGTACCATAATTGAATTGAGTTTGTATCACGGTTGTATTGGGTTTGTACCACGACTGTATTGGGTTTGTACCACGACTGTATGGGTTTGTACCACGGTTGTATTGGGTTTGTACCATGATTGTATTGGGCTTGTACCACGACTGTATTGGATTTGTACCATGGCTGTATGGGTTTGTACCATGGCTGTATCGTTTATGGACACAGTCGGTCTATCGCGGCTCTATAGGTAAATCACAGTTGCTCCCGTATTGCAATTTTTCCTTTGTATGTCTGTAGCCATTCCTCCCCTTCCCAATCTTTTTTTCATTCATCTGCACACGCCAACGTATGTATAGATATTTACTGCCTTGTATCACAGTGGGTTGACTTCTACTTAACGCAAATATTATGGTATGCAAAATATCTTGGATGCTAATTAAAACTGCGGCAAGGCACGTCGCCTGCATGCCTCTAGTTATGGTTGCTATTCCCGAGGGTGAACACAAACACATTTGTTAACAGTATGTGTTGGAGGGTGTGTAGTTCCAGGCGTGAAAGATGTGTATAACGTATACCCATGTGTGTACCCAAAGTCCACACCCAAGTACTCGTTGGCCCATAAGGAATGGCAAATTAAGATTGGCTCCCCGTGTAACGTTATAGAACCAGTGGAAGTTGAAGAACTATTTCAAGATCTACATTTTCTGTTTGTTGTTATCTTGTGAGCCATAAAGTAGTAGATAAAATCCTTCCAAAATTTATCATACAACTATCATTTTAAAGGACTATTAAAGTTCCGAAAATTAAAAGTGATATAACGAATCAGTAAAAGTCTATCTTATAAAAAAAAAATTAAATTTAAACCAACTAAACATAATTTAAATAGGATGTGCTTATTTATTAATTTCAATATGATATAACCATCCTCAAATGCAATTTGATATTGATTATTAACCATCAGTAATTTCAATGTGATTTTACCAATCAATAATTTCAAAGTGATATTCAAAATCATTAATTTTCTATTTTATATGACCTATCTTCAATGTTTTATTAGATATAAACTATGGTCAGTTGTTTTTTTTTTAAATTTGTTATTAGTTGTTTTAAAATTAGATATGAAGAATCTTCAATTATCTACGTACAATGACCAATCATTGTTTAAAGAAATTATTACTCATTTTTGTAATAGTTTTATCATTCCAGCGCCTCCCACCTCCTACTATACTACAGACTACATCACTCTGTCGTGCGAACAGCCATCGACGCAAAATCTGTTGGTGTTGTTTTCTCCCGTCCTGTAGCAGCAACAACATCCCTAGACGTTAACGTCGCTACACCGTCGGCGCCATTTCTAACGGTGGCAGCAGATGAATACCTACCTAGCAGTGTGAGTCGACACGATTCTTGTTAGTCCTGTCCGAGCACAGGTGCAGGGAAGAACATTAGCGAGTCCGAAGGGGGCGAGGGAGGGGGCCGTGGATAAGAAACGGGATGTTCCCCATTACGAGACCTCCACTAACTGGATTGAAATGAGCAGTCTTATCGTCTTACCCCTCGCCTTATCCATCTCAATTCGTCTCCCCCTGTTTGCTGATTGTCTACCTTGCTTGATGACAGTAGACAAATAATAATCCGCCCTCGAGGCGGGCGAGGCGGCCTAATTACCGCCCCCACCTCGCCACCTCCTCCGTTCTCGGTGATCCACGGCCAACAACCGGGGCCCGCACCTACGTATTTCTAGAATATCCGAGTGGACATGTTTATCAACGTTGACGGATTAGAGAGAGATTATCCCGTACCTGGCTCTGGAAGGCTCAAAACGTCAGTTCGACCGCTGAAAGATGGTCTGGAAATTAATGTCCAGCAGAAGCTCTCGACATGGTCAAACGTTCAACGCCAAGTGGACCATGTAAACAAAGTGTGTGTGTGTGTGTCTAAAGCAGTGTTTCCCAAAGTGGTCCCTAGGAACCACCAGGGGTACCCGGTACCATTCAGGGGGTCTGTGGAAAATTTAAATTGATATGGGGTACCCTGAACAACTTCAGTGGGTCCGCGAAAGGTTTAACATAAAATAATAAAATTGTGATCTTTATTTATTAATAGGGTACATAAAATAAATCACAATAAATGAAATACAGTCGGACCTCTCTAAGTCAAATTTAAAGGAACCGGACTAAAAATTCAACTTACGATTTTTCGACTTAGGGAAAATGGCGTAATAGACGCAGAATTTGGATGGACCTAACGAATGTTCATTCTCTTTTGGGTCGAGCCGTTAGGCTCTTAGGACTCGGTTCAATTTATCGCAAGCGAGCCTCATCAAGCGGGCATCGCCATAGAGGTAATCCTCTTCAGGTACCGCAACTTCACCCTCCAAAACCCCGTCCAACTCGGGACAACATTCGAATACGTGGGCCACCGTCTCCTCCGGGCAGCCACACAGCCGACAGGCCAGGTCCCTCCTGTTGTCAAACTTATACAAGTAGCTTCGTGTGGGACAATGATCAGATCTCATCCGAGTTATGAGCGTCTGATTAGTACGTTCAAGTTCCCACCAGGGGTCGCTCTTACACGGTCGCGGCATTTTCTGGTATACCTTCCTGGGCGTATTCCCATTTGCCCAGCCCTCAATCCACTTCTAACGGAAATGGTCTTTTAGCCACGACTTGACCCCCAGTTGTGTCAAGGGCTTTTCGGGTTAGGGCTGGGCTGCGCCTGCCTTAGCCAGTGCGTCGACCCTGTCTGATTGGGTCGTACCGCAGTGTCCGGCCATGTACTGTAGGATTACTCTGCCGCCACGTGCCAGGAGTTCACCTACTGTCTCCAAAATGACACCTACCGTCTTAACATCCAGAGAGGATCGATCCAAGGTCTCGAGCGAAAACCGAGAATCGGTGAAGACCACGACGGTCGGGAAACTCTTTCTCTT
>MUZC01000796.1:726805-740866 GCA_002072015.1 Radix auricularia | reverse complement strand
TATATATATATATAGGTTTTCGAATTTGGGAAGTTCGACTTAGAGAGCTCCCACTGTACTATCTGAATACTTTTAATTTCTACTAATTAAAAACCATGTTAGGTGCTATCAGTCATGGAAACCGATGTTGATTTACCTAGAAAAGAAAGTGGAACAACGCTAATTTCTATAGCTGTAATCAATGAAAATACTTGGTTTATTGAAATATTATGTTTGATGCGCTGGAAATGCGGAATTCCTATAAGCTATTCATAAAATACATTTTTTAACGTGAATGTTCGAGGGTTGCAAAGTTGGGTAATAATTAGATGTGTCGGTAAGTTATATTTTTCTAAATTGTATCCTATCATTACATTTTTTTTTCAAAGAGGCTTTACTGCAACATTCCATTGAAAAATTTAATAATTATTAACAGTGGTTTGCTACAACAGATAAGAGAATAAAGGAGCCGGAAAATATTGCAGACAATACTGTGTCCTTAAATATTTGAAGTATGGCTAAATGTTTGGAAAGAGATACGATAGTTGAAACGTTATTTAATTAATTTAAATTATCTTTTAAAGTTAAAGCTATATCCTTGACTTTATGCATGGCATACTTGAAATTAGCTGTGCTGAATGTATTTTCAGTACATTGTGTCATTCATCGATTTGATTTATTAGCAAAAAATCTTATTGAAAGTTTGCATGCATGTATCACTAGAGTATGTCATTTGAGCTGTTAATAAAATCAAAAGGCGCGCTTTCAAAGAGAGATTATTAAGTTCACTAAAATAACGAAGACCATAATCGTGTACTTATTCACACAGAAGAATGTTTGTTTATCAAAATGTGCATTTTTCCAAAAAAAGTTGTTATGCTTTCTCTCTGGGTCAGTGTTGAAATTCCTGGAAAGCAAAGACAATGATTTACGACTCACTTAAACTCCTAGAATGGCTTAACCTTTATGAATGATTTGTTTACTAACTTTAACGAAACTAATTAAAAAATGAAAAGGTGATCAATTGAATATTGAAATTAAATTTAATGCAAACCAAACTTAATATCTGCGTTTTTTTAAAACAAACAAAACATGCATGGGAAGAGCAGAATGTTCTCAGTTTTCAATTCTTTCAAAATAGCAAAAGATAGATAAAGATTTGCTGGTATACTGTCAAAACTCAACGTCTCTTCATGCACACAGGAAACCTTAGATTTGAAGACATTCTTCACTTGGATATCCACGAATGTTGAACCCATTTGGCTTTGATTCCAAACATAGACGAATCCATACTACTACTGAAGCAGCTTGTTAAAATATATACAAATGAGGACTTCAACCCATGTTAGAACAAGGATACCACAAATTCTGGTTACAAAAACAGATCCCATTTTATATCTTTCACTGTGGGTTAGATTGTAAAGAAAGTTTTGACTGCTTTTCCTTCGTCCTATTTGATAGAACGAGGATTCGGTGCCATTATGAACCTCATCACAAATAATAGAAACCGACTAGAAATGTGCACATGGGATTTTCAACTCACAAACATTGAGTCGGACATAAATACATTAATAAAATCTCATCAGGTTCTTTCAAGTCACTAATTGTTTAAAATTTGTTTGTTTTTTAAAGTTAGTATTTTATACTTCCTCATAAAAATTTTACTTGTTTGAATGTGTAAATTTTACACTATACATTTAGGTATAGTTGTTGTTGTTTTTTTTTAAAATTAGGGATCCGTGGGGAAGTTTTTACTATAAAATTAAGGTCCATTTGTCCAAAATATTTAGGAACCACTGGTCTACTGTGTGTTCATATTTGGAATGGGTAAAAGGGGAGAAGATATAGAAAAAACGTACTTTTCGTTATCCGAAGCTCGGACACTCCGTAAAGTAACAGTCGTTTGTTTATTACAATTCTAAGAATTTTCACGCTGTAAATATTATCGAGAGAGGAGGCAATGCAAATTAAGATCATTGGGGTCTTTGTATATATCTGCTGCAACGCAAGTCCACAAGGCTCAACAAGCGAGTGAAATGCAACTTGCCATAACTTTGGTAATTTTTATTGTCTGAAAATGACTCGTGCAAGATTTAATGTGCATACCCTACACCTCGCCTCTTTTTTAAAGCGCTTTCTGGAAAACAAAGTCTGTAACCCGTGCAGTGGATAACGCACAGGTTTGTCTCTCAAAAAAAAAATGTTTTCATTCTCAGAAGCTCTTCAGGGCATCACTCTTTGAATAAACTGTGTCAATGCATCCATCTCACACGTCCTACCTTCGGGTCGTCTGCTGTGATAACAAACTGTGTCAATGCATCCATCTCACACGTACTACCTTCGGGTCGTCTGCTGTGATAACAAACTGTGTCAATGCATCCATCTCACACGTCCTACCTTCGGGTCGTCTGCTGTGATCCACTTATGTAACCTTTCAAAGGACCGCCTCCCTCTCGCACCCCACTTTTTCCTTTCTCGGCTGCAGCTCGTAGAGACCCCTTGCGACCCCCTGAAACTATTCCTTGCTTTCTCTTGTTAACCCCCCTGGACTTGAAGGCACCAACCGACAGATCATTCGGCAAAGCCGGCCCCACACAAAGACGCTATCCTCCACCGATTGTCCAGGCCTCCGGTGCCGAGACCGCCTAATTCCAATTGATCTAATCTTGTCTCTGGGCGCGGGTCGGGCGGGGGCCCTGACAAGCGAGAGCCCACAGATCTATCAGAGCCAAAATACGATTTAATTATGGAATAAATCTCCGATTGGGGCGGTAATGGTCGCCCATCTAATCTTTTCGGGTACAAATTGAATGTTTTAAATCTTGTAGAGAGAGGGAGAGAGCGGGGGGATCACCGAGCATTGCCTTGCGACCTGCTTTCAATTTCTCTTTCGGCAGTCACTGGAAATAAAACAGTATTTAATTAGCCGAGTCCAAGAGACAAACTGCTCCGCTCCGGGCGAGCCAGCTAAATACACCGGGATATATTCTATCGCCTCCATTTCCATTTTAATTAAATCCTGATCACTCGAAGCTTTTTGCCATCACCATCCTTGGAAGAGTTTTCCCCAACTCCTCTTCGGGTAGCTTCCCTTGGCTTCAAGAGGGAAATTGAAATAAAATGATTACTTAGCTTTTCGCATTCACAGTGCTCTCCCCTTTAGGATGTGCTGGGAATTCTGGGGAGGAGGGGGTGGGGATTTTTTTTATCGAAATTTGAGCTTTAAGAACGCGAATTATCGGTGTCATTATAACGGGCAGGGATAGCGAGTCGGTCGTTTTGTAAGGGCCGGTAATCTCCGGGCGAAGGATGGCCCCCGGGAACTACATCGTTAATAATGTTATAACTGCATCTATAACATTTGGCCGAGACAGGTAATAACTAGAGCTGTCTAGTTGGTGTCTTTGTGGGTGCGCGGGGAATCGGTGACTTTATGGCTAGTCTGGGGGGGGGGGAGAGTTGAGGTGACGGGTGCGAGCGATGGAGTTAATGTGTCGTTGCACTGTTGGTCAATTTGTTGCTAAGGACGTTGCATAAAATCGCTGTTTGGTCGAGGGGGTGTGTCTTTTTTTCAAATCCGACCAAAACTGGTTGTCGCTGACTGACAGTAATGACCACAGACTAAATCCTGTAACACAAGAATTACGTACTTTATGACATTATATCTTATGGTGTTTAAAAAACATAATTCTAAGAGGTGCTTGTGGTGAAAGGAAGTGACGTAATACTGAAAGTGAACAAATTTAATAATCTCTTACAGCAGACCTTAACGTTTTTTATTAATAAATTAACATAATATTTATATTATACATGACTGCACCAGTTAACCCGAAGATGACCACGAGTTCCCAGCCATGGCCTGTGAGCCCTGCCTCATTTGCCAACAGACCAGCATGATCTAATCTAATGAAAAGAACGTAAGACGAAAAAATCATCTATATAGAAAGAGCATATGTAATTTAAAGTCCGGGAGGTAAATTCTTATTTATGCCTGTTCAAATTGTTTCAGATATGTCTATATGTCGAATAAAATAATAAATTAAAAAAATATTTCCATTTTTTTGGCATTCTAATGTTTTATCCTTTATTTTTATTTAAATAAAATTTCTTTAATGACATATAATATCATATATGGGTATCTATGACCAGAAAAACCTAATGTTTGTTTTTCAATGATTCCTATATAATTTTTTAAAATTAGAATCGTGTCTATTTTCAGCACGTCCAACTGACAGTCTCTCTTATAAACAATAATACCTCGTGAACTGACCGATCACGTGACATCTGGCCCGAGTCCACTCCGCTCGTGTTTAAGATGACCTTTCTTCTGCCCTGTCTTATTCAGCTTGAACTCTTCAATCAATCATGTTGTTGTAAAGTACCGCCCCACTGCAGGCGTTGGTGGTAAACGGCTGATTGATTACCTTTATTTTGTAGCGTGTTTATTTTTAGTGCACACTTTCTTGAAAATTACCGGAAGATCTGTGGATTGAAGATACATTTTTCCATAGATCAATGTGTTAGCATTGTAGCGTGTTTAGTGTTCGAAATGAACTTGGAATGTTCATGGGTTTCTCTCTACATTTTAAATTATTACACGATAACACAAGGAATAATTGCTTGAAGTGCTTGACATAAAAACGATCAGTCTTTCCTTGAAGCGTAAGGGTCTTGCTATTTGAATTGATCGACACATCAGAGGGATGTGGATGTATTGACTTAACAAGTAAACGTGCTTGTATTAAAACAGTATAAATACAAAATCCTCAATGTTAGTTTAATAAGTTTGCAAATCTTAAAAAGTATGTTTTTCAAATGTTTATTGTAAAGCGGGAAAAATGCCACCGGGCTTAAAAATAAGCAAAATTTACAAAACGTACAGACTATAACCTTTCTCATTTATAACTCAACTACAGTAATTAGTTTTCCCTAAATTTTAAAGCAATATTGTTTTGAAAGTTTTAGTTTCGATTGCTGGATTATAGGCAAAGTATGTATTGTTATTAATTATTTTTATTTGTACTCTTTATACAGATACGCCTTTTTATATAGGATACCATATAAGCACATTTTAATATGGGCACTGATTAATTGATGACCTGCCGTTTCGCTATAAAAAAATTCACGTTTACTGCTGATTTCTCTATTGAGGCTATTGAAATCCCCTTAACAAAATAATATCTCATCCAAAAACGAGATCGATTCCTTCATTCAATAACAATAAAAATTTCTTGAATACATAATGCAGGTCCTAAAATCAGACAGAAACAACAGGCGATATGATACATATATTTAAAATTGATGTATTCTCCTGTATCAAGTACTTATAAGATACATCTCTCAAACAACTACACACAACTTTTATAAAAACCGACTTGTCGCCATTTAAGAGGCTTTCCAAACAATGGCTATATATTTAATAACGAAATAAGTAAGATGAATTTTAAAAAAATAAAAATGTAAATCATATTTGCGTATATACACACAGCATCTAACGTGATTTCATCTCCTTGAGCATTAGTGATTTATGTTAAGTTTATTTTCAACTTGTATTTTCAAAGTAAGTGTTCTGAAAATCTTATAAAATAACTAAACGAAACCAAGATTGGTAACCCATCCCCCAACAAAGACACACTTAAATAGAGACACGTATGGTTAACCGACAAAACGGCCCCGACAAATGGGCTCCGACATAACGGCCCCGACAAAACGGCCCATGAATAATAGATGAACGAGTAGTAAAAAATACAATCAAATATTATTTTAGTATTTTTACTCACCAAATCAGTGACAGGTTTAGCTAAAAAAAAACAATACTACTGACATCACATGAATGAATTTAATAGCCCTCTCACGACATGGCACCAATCACGGGTGTTTGTTGACCAGAAATAATTTGATAATATCACAAGAAATAATTGTACAATATACCACTTTCCTAAGGTTGAAAAAGTTGACAAAAGCTTAAAATGCAAATTTAAAAAAAAATGTTTATACGTCTGGGGCCGTTTTGTAGGGGTCGTTTTGTTCGGGTCCTGTTTTGACGGGTCACCATTAACACAACTCCCCCACAATTAGCTTGGCCTCTGATGCCCTTCCCCAACCATATTTACATTTTTTTTCAATAATTGAAAATTGAACGCATTTTTTAGTGAGTCATCGAAGTCAAAATCAACATCTATAGTCGCATGACTAGTTATTAAATGTAACCCTTGGAAGCCTATCCATTGGTCCGCAACATTTTAAACACAATTGACCTTATTATGCCCCCCCTTCATTCCGTCGACCGTGCCATCGAAATACTAGGACTTCTACTCATAGCTACATTGAGTGGTGGGCTTCAGAAACTATGATTCATAAAAGAAGTAAATATCCTCACTGTGATAACCCATCAGGGGGCGGGCCGGTGGGACAGACCCACTCCGCCGTTTGATGTACGGGTGCGGTGCTATTTAGATAAGATCTGAAGAATGGTGGCGAGTCTTACCCCACCTGGCCACGTCACACTCGACCCGGGGGGGGGGGGCGTTGTGAAATACTCTTTTAACTTTAAGCAATCACCTCATTTATGTCGCTTTTATTTAACGAGTTTTGAATCGTTCATCACTTAGCGAGACTTGTTCGCGGGTTAAGATGGGAAATCGGTAACGAAGGAGTTTTTGTGTTGTTGTTTTATTCAAATATTTATTTTTTAAAAATGATTTAAATGCACGTATTTTGATCCTACAAATGTATATTTTACCTTACATCTTGGAGTTTTTTTTATTGTAAATAAATGCTTTTGAGCGGAGACATAATATCTTTCTGTCACTGAATAACTGAATACGGACGGCATATTTTACATTACTATGTTAGCTTTTCATGACAAAGTTCCTCGATAGTTTGTTCCTTCCCTTTTTCATCTTAGTTAGATACTTGGATATTTTAATATTTATTTCTAAAGTTATTGTGTGTAATTTCCCAGTATATCTGATTTTCTAAAAAAAACATTTTTAAAAAAAATAAAAAAAGACGTCGCGAAAAAAAAATTGCCCTGGGTGAGGATCGAACTCACAACCTCCGCATATCTTATCCCATGACCACATGGGGAAGGTACTGTCTATAAGTACGGCGCGCTAACCGATTGTGCCACCAGGGCTGCTACAGTTGGAAATTTATTTTTTTATAATGTTGCTTTTTTTAACCATTTTTTTTTTAAAATAAAATATATTGATAGGAATGGGTTTAAAACAAAAACTTCCCACCCAATGTTAGGTCAACTTTAGTCAGGGTTGAGTATGTGGAACTCTATGTGTTAACCTTTTCGTGTCAGCTTTGTGTAAGTACTTTTCTGACTTCCTAGACTTAGACTTAGACTTTTGGTTTTGGGTATATTAGATTATTAGTGTTCCTAATACTAATACTAATATTCTTATTATGTATTAATTATAATTTTAAACCCATATTTTTCATTTAAGACTTAAATGAAAAAAATGGGTTTAAAATATAATTAATACATCTTGAATCTTGGATACCTTCGTATATAGCGTTGCTGAGAGCAACCCTCGGATGATGAGAGTGGTCCTCGTCGATTCGACGGACGAACAACATATAGCGTAACACATATCTTTTTAGAAGATATCTATTGTCTTTTAGAAATATAAAAACTTTAATGAAATCATGGTTTGGTGTTGCATAACGTCAGAAATATGTTCTTTCTAAACAGGATGTCCGTCTTGTAGGTGTTAAGTATAGCATTTTTTCAAAAGTTCAGGAAATTCCAGCTAATCTCCCCTTAGTGGTGCTTCCCTCCCCATGATATCCTTATGAACGGATCGCTGCCTCCGTTGTTGTTGCAAAACTTGCTCCATTGCACCTCTTTGCCACCCCAACATGCCTCGATCAACTCTCCTTACTCCATCGCAACTTCTCCAACACAAACTCATAAGCAATGCTATGGTGTTGCGATGATGGGGTTTATTATGTACAAGTATATAGTTAAAATGTAATATATCATAGTGTGCTAGAAAAAAATCTGGGTGGGGGTGTATGTGTTAGCCATTAGCCTTTCCTTCACTCGAGACTCGACGCGTCATCGTCATGTGAGGAAACTCTCGTGCTGGGTCGAAGGTCAATTTCCATGAACGTGACATCACTGCATGTATCTCACATATGTGAATCGTGGGGAAAGGGGCAGGGTGGTGGTGATGGAGGGGTGAGTGAAAGTGGCAGACGATAACTTTCCATTTCTGGGTACCTTCTCCTTGCTCAGTCAACCGTAAACAGCCCCGGAGACTGGTGGAGCCCTGGGGCAGTCTAACTTGTTTAATGAACCGAGTAGAGTCTTGATTCATCAAACCCCTTTGAAGAATTGGGAGTTGTGTGTGTGTGGAGGGGGGGTAGGGGTCTCTCAGTGCCTGTCTGGACCAAGCAGATGGCATTCAAGCCGAATTAGACCGGGGCCACATTACAGTGATGGGTGTACGTCCAACACCACCTCGTGGGTACTGATCAGGAGAGTGACCCCCCAACCCCTCTCCCCCGTCCTCAAACGTCAGTACGCCCGCCTTGGCTTAGGGGAGAACGTAGCTGGGGACGACCCCACGACCACAACCTCCTCTTCCGCCCCGCCCCTCCTCCGACTCCTCCGTAAATCCGCCCTGGCTTAGGAACCCCATAAAAACGCGCGATCCACCAATGTTTGATACATAAACTTCGTCCCCGTCAGCCACCAGTGAATGTTTTGATCAGATTAGAGCGCCGGGCCATTAAAAACGTATAAAAAATTGAATAAAACACAACTTAGATCAACCACTCGTGAACAGCTTCTTTGTAACACAAACTCCATTTCTTGTTTCTTCTCCTTTTGACAGCATCGCGTGTTGTCCTGCCCCCACAAATGATGCTAAATTGCTATTCACTATTTGCTAAACTTCAAACACGACTCGTTGCCAAAGGGCTTTGTGACTAAATTGCTTTTAAAACAGCCTTTGTGTTGCATGAAGTTTTTTTTTTCTTCAAAGATTATTAAAAAATATAAAAAATTTTGCGACAAGGGTTTATAAACAGACTGAAGGATTAAATGACATCACTTCAATAACATCTGAAGACGCTGTTTGCGCGGCACGGCAGTCAGCTTCTTAGTCATGTCATTGGGAATTTCGGAAGGGTCTTTTGATTGTAAAGATGTCTCGCTCTTTGCCGAAGACAAAATCGTTTATGAGAAACAAACGGGGCTAGGCGTCAGAAGAATCTGTTTCCCCACTTTTTAACTTGTCTTAAACGTTTGTAAAATGTTTCATTTGTTGAAAAGGTCATTGATATCGGTCAGGGCAAGTATGGCAATGCGCAGTGGCGTAGCTACGAGGTGTGGAATGGGGGGGGGTGCGGACCGAATCGTGTGACAACATTCAGGGACATGACGTCAAACTTGAGAAAAAAAGTGGGGGGGGGGGCGTGTGCATTATTCTGAGCACACACTGATCGGTTTATGAATTTTTAAAAGTAAAATTTGGGCTGAAGCGTAGAAAAGAATGTGACTCAATAAATAGGTAAGAAAAACTTTTTTTCCCCACCGTACTAAATACCGGAAGCAGTGTACGGCAACTCTCGTAGTGACTGCACGTTAAGTTTATGTATACATTTTTTTGAAAAATTGTTTTTAAATTATAAAAACTGCATTGCTGTCGAGTAACAACCATTTCTGTTTAACACTACATTTTAAAAACCATAAAGCGTTGCTGTGTGGATTTGGGGGGGGGGGAGTGGTTGCATGTTGCTGGATATCAGATTGTGTCTCGCTAAGTGAAAATTTGACATTTCATTGCACAATGAAGATAAAACCTGAAGGAATAGATAATAGAGCGAAACGTATTGTGATGGTTTAAATGATACCTAAATAATAGTAAGACATTCTCTGCTTCAGCTCATATTAATAGCGATCAAGGAAGTAGCAGATATGTTTAGGGCTTTTGAACACGAGACCAATTAGCGACTGACAAAATATTCTTGGAGGACGGTACAAGATTAAACTCTCCTTCTCTCTCCCCCTCTCCCTCTCTCTCGCTCTTTCTCTCTCTCTCTCTCTCTCTATCTCTCTCTCTTTCTCTCTCTCTCTCTCTCTCTCTCTCTCTCTCTCTTGTGTTGAGTTATCAGAAAGACGTGCTATGAAAAGAAAAGTGTGTTCGTCCGTTGAGTCGACGAGGACAACTCCAAACATCCATGGATGACAAAAGTGACTTGCACGATGACTTGGATTTAAGTGAGAAAGAGTTGCGAAGTTCGTCGATCTCACTGTTTCACCCGAAACCAACATGATCCAGTGGCAGGACAAAGTCGAGACGGCTGGTGATGGAGACGGGTGCCATGGTGATGGAGACGGGTGCCATGATGATGGAGACGGGTGCCATGGTGATGGAGACGGGTGCAGTGGATGGCCATGATGTCCCATGTGTCTTATCATGCCCTTAGCGTTCCACCACGCTTTGCTGAAACTCACCTTCTTGACCATTGACCATCTAGTGGTTCCTACGCTGCGTCCATCGAATGCAGTATTCATGTGCAAAGGTAGACATACCTAGATCGCCAAGGGTTTGAGACCCGTCGGCTCTCCTCACCAGGTTTAGCTAGTCAGTCGAGGCTGTTGCACGGGGTGTGGCCATTGCGCACGCTGCAGTTTCTAGGAGCCACTGGTGAGAGATGAGTGTCAAGTGGGTACCAAGGGTGGGCGAACTACCCCCAAGAGAGTACGGCATGTTCCCCCACTGGAGGTACTACCCCTCCTTAGGCACCCCATAGACCTCATGAAAAGAAACAAAGAAGTATTGAAGAGACGTAAATGCCACTGATGTGTTGTAGTTCATAAAAAAACAAGTACCGTATACACTCATTCTATATCCCGTTCGTTCATTAGCTCATTTGAAAGAGAAAAGTATTAAAGGTGTATAAACCGCTCCTTAACATATTTGCAAAAGACCCGAACCCACTATCTGGTATGGTTTAGAAGGAGTTGCTGTTCAAAACCCTAACAGTCAGGCCGGTCATTTCAAATATGTAAACGCAATCGTCCCTAGTTAAATGGCGTTAATAAAAATTTTCAGCTGTACCACAAATCATTACAATTAAAATGGGCTGACTCGCATCCCCGTTTCTACGCAAAAGACTGACAAAATAGAATGATGTTTTTTGTAACAGTAACATTTTTACTTTTCAAGCAAGACCAAGGAGTTAAGGTGTTGGCTTCCACTGCGGGACATACTGCTAAACTAAGACATATAAAGAAAGTGCCCCATATGTTTTTTGTTTTTTCAATTTCAATGTTATTTTTAAAAAAAATTAAGACACTTAACTTTGCAATGGGTATTTGTTTGTTTGTTTTTTTGTTCATTTGTTTGTTTGTTTGTTTTTTTGTTTTTTTTTTTAAATGGATTTCTAAAAATATTTTGCGGAATCTTGAATTTGTGTACCAATATTATGGGAGTTCCCTACAGTCATCTCCACGGAATGCCGCGACCCTTCACCTACCAACACAAACACACCCTCCTTATGTTCTCCGTCTCTCGGGTGTTTCAAGCCAAGCCGTCTGCAGATCTGGGAGATCCATCAGCGCCACGACACGGGCGCTTTGAAGCCGCCTGGTAGCTGTTTGCTCCGTCGGGAGGTTGGCCAGGACCGTCGTCATGCCAGCGACCCTGAGGCTGCAGGCTCTGTACTAACGGATGACTTCACAACCCACAGATCACAAACTGCCGGTGACCCCGAAGAGGTCAGATCTGCCAGCAGTTATTGGGCTTCTTCAAACACACCTGACTTCTGCAGGTTCTGTTTCATAAATGGCGTTCTTTCTTTTAAACAAATAATAAATATAAAAATTAAAGCCTATACCACAGACTTAAAACACCTCGGTTGTATAAACTGCACCTAGTCACTTTTGTCGTTAAACATCGTCAGGAGAAAATTTTGTGTTTAAGAATTGATACGTCTTTCCCTGAATGAATTGGTTGTGCTGTCTGAAAGGTTTTACCCACCGGGTCTTTGACGTTTGGACGTGATGTTCGTCCTGCCGTCAGATTGCGTGCAATGGCGGCGTGCAGACATCAAAGGTTCGCTATGGACTCGCTCCGGACGTAGACGTTGCTCTGCACAAACATACATTCTGAAGGTGGAGGGGCTGGTGTGGACGAAATTAGTACACGGGACGCCCCTACATTGTCAGAGACAATGGCCGAAGTGTTAATTTCTCGTGATCCTTTATTATTTCGAGCGTGCACCGAGGGCATGAACGGCTAGGATCTTGACTTGACGAGCACGTTCAGACTTCCGGAGCTGCGAGTGTCCTTAACTGTGTGTCCAGTTATAATTGAGATCAGATTGCCGCCCCGCTGAAAAGTAGTGGTGAAAGAAGGCAAACGACTTCGCGGTGTTACCATGAACTCTAACGATCTTAGGATTGTGGTTGTTTGCTTTCAAAACGAGTACGAAATATTATATACTATCATAACACGCCCTCTTTATTTAAAATATATATATATATTTCTAGTCAGGATAAAATATTGGTTTGATCAGGGGAGGAAGGGGGGCAGGGCATACAGGGTTTAAATAGTTCACTGTTTGAGGAGTTTGGGGAGAAGTTGGGTTCAGCTCTTTCTTTTGTGTGGGCGTTTCTGTGTGTGTGTCTATAGGTGAGTCTTCTGTGTGTTTATGTGTATGTCCTTGTAAGGATGTCTGTGTTTATCCGTGTCTCTGTTTGTATGTGTGCCTGTAATCTGAGCGTTTGTCTGTATTAATAATTTACGTAAATTTCTGTCGATTGACCACAATGGCCACAAGACAGCTTAATGTTTTGGAAGAGCTGGAAGCTGGACTTTGTGCCTGGCGATGACAGTGATGTACAAATCTAAATAATTGATGCTATACTCCATGGTCAAGGGTAAGTTTTTTGTCTATTTTTGTTCCACACTCCTGATACCAATTTAAGTAATAGTTTAAATTGTTTGTGGCCACAATGCGCACCATAGCTCCGAGTAAATTACTGTATATGCATTGGTTGCTAGACTCGCTGTCTAGTCACTGTATAATTATTTGTAAATATACGACAGTATCTCAGTTAAACCATTTATCCCACAGCAGAAATTGAGCACCTTTTAATAAAATACGTCTTGTTTTGAGTCAGGTCTTCGTGTTCTGTGAAAGTCTATTTTGGTGTAAGATAATTTACACGTGCTGGTTATACTGAGCCTAAACTCTAAATAAATCAATCTTTTATTCTTTGACTTTAAAAAAATTAAAAATAAAAAATTTAAAAATTTTTAAAAAAAAAAAACAACAAACAAACAAACAAAAACCAGTAATTTGTAATTAGCTACAAACCGTGCGTATATATTTTTGCGTTTTTTATAACAAACTCCCACAGGGTTAAAGATGCGCGGGTCCAGAATTTTCTGGCACATTCCAGGTTTCATCTTGTACCTTGTGTTGTAAATACAACGTCTGCCTGACACGGTCTGGGATTCCACATAAACACTATTACATGGGTGTCTTCCTCCCGCGCAAACATCTCCGTCGTGCATGTGTTGCGCCAACAAGTGATCCTTGCCAGCACGTTCTTTAGTTTGTGCGCGCCGACACGCTAGATTGCGCACCAAGCCACGCACACAGCGGGGTAATGAGATGTCCCTCAGATCAAGACTTGTGTGTGTCTCTTTCTTTACACTATATTTGACTATATTCTAATAATACATCTATCCATCCATCCATCTTTTCTTCGAACCGTCAATCCATTCATCCATCCACCTTCTACAGATCCTTCCATTTATCTATCCTTCTGTCCATCCATTTATTTATCAATCCACCCATCCATTCATCGATCCATCCATCCATCCTTCTATTCTATCCATCCACCCATCCCTCCATCTACTCATCCATCCATAAATCCGATCGTCCTTCAATACGCCTACCTAGTCTATCTATTCTCCCCTTCTCATGTACTCTTTCTCTTGCCGTTATTTTAAACATGTTTAATACACACACACACACACACACACACACACACATATACATATATATATATATATATATATATATATATATATATATATATATATA
>MUZC01000796.1:694765-726739 GCA_002072015.1 Radix auricularia | reverse complement strand
TATATATATATGATTTAGAGGAATAATGTTTAGCCTGAGTTTGAATTTTTAACCGCCTTCATATGTCATTTTAAGAGTTCCTTCTTTTTATATTCGTAACTGTTCGCCTCATAAAAAGTAGAAAACTAAATGTTCTACTAATAGGCAGAAAAGCTACATTGCAAATAATTTTATTTCGTTAAGAGATGCCTCTGTGTGCATTTTTCAGGTTTCTATGTTTCTAAATATTCTTGTTACAATACAATGATTATTACATTAGATTATGTTCAATCACCCTACGTCATTTCGGTGGCGTGTTGTATCTCCCCTCCAACAGCGTCTCGACCAGCCATAAATGTGCGTCACATCAGAAATATTATTAGTTATAAATATAATAAATAACCCGAAAAAAAACAAGGTTTTTTGACTATATATCCCAATGCATACCTCTCAAATTAATGACTTGGAAAAAAAACCTGCACTAAAAATAACTCGTTTTGAACGTCCTTGTAAATGTGTTCAATGTGCAAATTATTTTTTAAATATTTCCTCCCTCAGTGATCGGTTATAGAAGTCTGTGGGTGTTTTTGGGATCAATGGCTATCATGCACCGGACTAAACGGACAGAAAATTTCCTTTTATATTTATAGATTTCAACCAGAAACATTTTCTTATCATTTCATACTGTCCACACCATTCATGTTAACTTAAGATGCTTGTTGTTGTTTTGTTTTTTCACCATCCGAGCCATTTAAATGTTTGAGCGGGTGCCAGCAAAATTAACATGACATAAAAAGACTACCGGCAGAATTAACCTTATATTCCATGGGCTAGCACATCCACCCACCCANCCCCCCCCCCCCGGTCTCTCTCCGTGTTGACCCAAACCTTTCACCAGACGCCAAGAGTTTTTGAGAGTTCCGGACGTTTGTTGCCCCGCGTTCTGCATTGCCTACATCTGAAACGAAGCCTGGAGTCCCAGAAGTGGCTATAAATGGATCCGCTTACACTCTGCTCGCCAGCTACAAAGCGATCATTTTCACCTTTTCTAATTAGTGCTACCGTAAACACGGAACACAGGGGCTGCCCTTGTTTACGGCAGACGGTCATAATATGTTTGACTTGATAATGGGAGCCGTGTTGACTTCACGGCCGAGCTGTCGCCTCGCTCTAGTGCGCATTGCCTCTCGGCTAGACGTATGTAACAAAGTTGTGGTTCTTGGAACTACAGCTAATTAACCTTTGCTTGACTTGCTTCAGCTCTCTTTTTAAAATATGCATTACTTATCAAGTGTTTTTTTTTTTGTAAACTATTGTTTAAAATTATAATATACTCCATATTCTCAAATAAGTTTTTCGCCAGTTATTGAAAAAAAAAGCATCCAATAGGGCTTGTCATGTCTAAGACCGGAAAACGTCATAACTCAATAGTTTGATGATCTATTTTTAGACAACATTTTAGTGCAAAAATGTTTTTGAGCATAAATACAAAACAAGTCATAAAAACTTGAATAAGGATTTAAACGCAATTTCCAACTAACAATTTCCTACTTTTTTTTATTCAAGGGAAATCATTCTACACTACATTAAAGTTCATTAGAAATCAATAATTCTGAAATTTAAATAAATAAATAAATATTTTTAAAAAAAAAAAAAAAAAACATTGCTATCTACTAATTGCTGCTAAAATTACGGAGTCGAAAGAAATTTACAAAATAATGATTTTTATTATTATTGCTTTTAATTTTCTAAGAAATCCAGTAAATCTTTCTTTGGCACGTGCACACCCTTGCGACCTCATAACATATTGGCAAAAGACCCGAACCCTCTATCTAGTGTGGTTCAGGAGTAGTTGAAAGCGTAAGCTCAAACAGACAGGACAGACATTTCCAGTTTACAAACGCAATTATTCCAATGAGAAATTGTGTTAAAAACCAATAAATTCTCAGATTTGTTAGCATAGTAAAATAACGAAAAAGCTTTTTTCTTGTTCAAGGCCACCAGGCAATTGAATTAACGGAGGATTAAAAAATTGCCGATAAGATTCGTCCGTCTCAGTATAACTGAATACTACATATTAAATTGTATCTTTAATCAAATTTTATTAAATGTGTTCACATAAAGCCCCGGACACTTCTAATAATAGAATTCCGCCATTTTATCACAAGCCCTATCAAAATTGAGGATGAAGAACAACGAAATTCAAGAATGTTTAATTAAGGAGAAGAATGTTCAGACGTATAATACTCATTGATTAAAAAACCACTATCCATAATTGTATGAAAATAAGGATTATTTTCAATTTAATTGTTTACTTTTGAAAAATTAACGATTAATTAATGGCTAATTTCGATGAAAGACAAAAATTAACATATATGACGTCATAAGTAACACTTATTAAATGTTCTTGTTAAAAATATAAATATCACTGAAATGTCTCCTTCATATGTCATCTTTTAACCAACTACGCAAAAATACATGTGTGTTACATCATTTGGTTCAAGTGATGAGCCGGTCTCCATGACAATATAACCAAGAAAGCTGGACAATCATTCAAATGGAACTGAGGTAACAGGTATGCACAAAACAGTATTGGGAAGGAATAACATTATCGGATATCGGTGTTCATATAGTTTCCACCATTGTAGATGGTTAATTGATTCAGGAACTTTCACCTCCATTAGGTAACACAGTAATTCATCACAAGAGCTGTCGTCATTTTCTGTCACTAAGTCAGACTCCATTAACGCAATAAGCTGAATAACTTTTTAAATGGTTTGAAAAATTGGCAAAGTGTTAGAATTATGGAACTTTATAAAAAAATTTAACATTCACGTCTTTTAAAACCAAAATGCACGTGCAATCATCAGGCAATTTGTCATTGTTTATCGGCCGCTATTTTTTTTTCTGACTTCCAATAATTTGTAAAGTGTTGGGTCGATTAATCGTTAAAAATAATTTAAGAGTTAAAATTTCTTAAATTTCCGCAGCCCTATATACACACACTCACACATTATATATATATAAGTTTTATGTATGTTAGCATGTTCTGATGGTATAAGATGTAAATATAACTAAATGTTCTGATGGTTTATGTTGTATATATGTTAGAATAGTCTTATTACTTTTTTGTTGTCTATCATTTTAATTGTTTTGTATAATAAACAATAATAATATTCGTTAATTCAGTATATTCTATAATATCACCAAAGGGAAAACTCGTTTAACATTTTTACATGGGAAAAAATCATTGACAAAATTTAGAACTCACATAAACATATTAAAGGAGGTTTATACATTAAATGTGTTTCCATTGTCATATCAGACGTGCAATTTAATTGTATTTGCCATGAACGTTGCACTAAAGCGCACCTTTATCGACCTACTTTATGTGATGTAAATGAGACAACATAAAAGCCATGATTAAAGAGGACGTAGAAAGGATTATTTTCTTAATATTCGTTTAAATATAAATCAATATGTCAATGCGACATTGCATTATATTTTTGTATTGCATACAATTAATTTTGCATAATTTTGAATGTAATCTAAAGACATATTTAATTCAAAGAGAGAAGCACTTTTTTAATGTTTCAGATAATTAAAATTTTGAAAACTAAAATTTGATTTCATTCCTTTAAATTTAGATATTGGCCTAATAGAACAGCTGGGTGATTGTGTGGTTCAGTACATGTTTGAGTGGTATGCCACTTAACTTCGTTCCCTGTGATGAGGGATACAAAGTGAACAAATTGCTAGACTAATGATATAATATCTAATTGTCATTAACTCAGTCAAATCTAATATATAAAGCTGAAAGTTTGTCTGTTTGTTTGTTACCAATACAAATCCACACCGTTGGACCCAGTGTTGCGAAGTCTAAGTGTCAGATTTTCCCACGCAGGAGTCAAAAAATTCCCAAATTGGGCTAAAAATTCCCACATACATAAAAAAAACTTGGGAAAAAACCTAGAAAGTGGCGACATAAATAAAATGCTTTCGCATTCATTTTAATGACTTTGGACTTTAAAATTAAAAATTAATAAATATTTCTGCATTTTTAAGGTAATTCTTATTAGAGTACTTTCAATTTTTATTTAATCTATACGTTTTTATTTAACAACTTGGCTACAAAGCCAAAATATAGATTATACTTTTAAATTTTAACATTAAGATTTTTTTTTAAAAAAAGGTATTTGGATACTCCTGTAATTTAAATTTGTCTGTGATTGATTAAAATATTTCTTTAATGAAAGCTTTGAAATTTATTAATAAGGAATCAATCATACATGGTTACATAGTTTGTTATATATTTACATAGTATTACTGATCTGGTCCTGTATATGTAACAAACATTTTATAACGATTCGGGCTCAGATTAATCAATTATATTATTTAATGGTAATACATTGACACAATCAAACCTTAAACTGTCAGTGACAATGTTGGGGAAAACCTTGCCAAAACGTCAGGAAAAAAAACCTAGATCCGAAAAAAACCTAGACATGCTAAAAATAAACAAACATTACGTCAAAGAGCCTCCCGCCACATCAAAACACAAGTATTTCTTATTTGAAAAAGAGCATGTTTCAAATTAATTTATTTTATTTTCAATCAAAAATGTATTTAATTTTTAAAATTGGTCAAACTAAAAAATTCCCATTTTTTAGGCCAAACCCTTAAAAATTCCCTAATTCCCTTTTCTCAAAATTTGGCTAAAAAATTCCCACGATTAGGGAAATTTCCCCCGACTTCGCAACACTGGTTGGACCCAGGGTGGTGAAATTTTGCATGGAACCCCAATTTGACCCGGAGAAGGTCATAGGCAGTGCTGCCAGCGCTAGGTTTTTCAACCTAGATCTAGTTCTTTTTTTTTACCTGGTATAGGTTTCTAAGTTTTTTATTTTAAAAATAGTCATAATCTAGGTTTTTTTTATAAATCTTTTTTTTTATAGTAAATTTTCCTTGTGAAATTAACAAAATAATTAAATATATGCAATTAACATTCTAAATAATTCAATTTTTCAAAAATAAAAATAAGCAGTATGTAGCAACAGTATTTTTAGCCCTCTTTGATGTTCCATTATTATATCTATCATAATCTATGGCTCTAAGTTAGAGCCTCTAACATTTTCTTCTGTCGGCGATGAGAGAATAAACTCTCAAGTTTATGCCGTATTGAGTAGCCTATAGGCTAAAGATAATCTAATACAAGACTCAGATAGTCATAGTGAATTATTCCAAGCTGATAAGATTGCCAAAGGATTTATAAAGATGATGACATAAGTGATAACAAAAATCAAATGTAAGTACATTTTACAAATAGTTATGTAGAATGTATTAATAAATGCCAATGCCAAAACGATTTTGGGGAAGGATGGAATGTAGTCATACTTTTGTGAGATTTGTGACAAAAGGGAGGGGGCTATTTAAGAACTGTGATGTCACTTCAAAAAACGCGCAACTTTAAATGAAAGCTCCACTTTAATATTTGATTCCTAACTATTTAGGGACGTTTTAAATGGCTTCACATCCTTTACGCTATTGGATTGCACTCTTACACTTACACTAAATACATAGACTACTTGAATAATACTTGACAAAAGATATTTGAGCCATGCTCTATTTGAAATAAGGGGGTGGGGTGGGAAGCTCTGTGACGTCATTTTTGTTTATTTTTAGCATGTCTAGGTTTTTTTCTCTTTTTTATCCTTCTGATCTAGGTTTATTTTGACGTGTTGGCTAGGTTTTTCCTAAAATTGTCGCTGGTCATAGGTATGTTTCAACCCCAGGTGACCACTCCTAGGGTCTGGGGCCCATTATTTTTCTTTTTTCCTTACATGAGCTATATAAAAAATGAAAATGACTAATTCTCCTATTTCGCGTGTAGGTGAAAGCATAAAACTTTGGGTAATAGTTAAGTATACTTCTACGATGGCACAGGTGAAAAAAATATTTAAATTATCACTTACTGGGGTCCAGGGGCCCAAATGTAGTTTTTTTCTTATATTAAAAACTGACTAATCACTAATTCTCGAACTTTCCGTGTAGGCAGAAGCATAAAACTTTGGAAAATTGTTGAGTAGCATCTCGCAACGATTATTGGCGTTAAAATGTTATTAGAAATCACAACCATGGGGCCCGGGGGCCAAAATCTTTTTTTTAAAATACTGAAAATCGCTACTTATCCACTTTCACGTGTAGGTAGAAACATGAAACTTTAGGAAGTTGTTATGTACACTCCCGCAATGGTAATGTGTAAAAAAAAATATTTAAAGTATCACTCTTTGGGGACCGGGGGCCCAAATGTATTTTTTCTTATATAAAAACTTACTCATTACTAATTATCAATGTTCCGTGTAGGTAGAAGCAGAAAACTTTGCAAAGTTGTTAAGTAGCCCACTGTGACAATAATTGGCGGAAAAAAAAATTAAAATTCACACTCATGGGGGCCGGGGGACCAAATAAAGTTTTTTCCTAAAATAAACTTTATAAAAACTGAAAATGACTAATTCTCCTATTTCCCGTGTAGGTAAAAATATGAAAATTTGGGTAGTTGTTCAGTACACTTCTACGATGGTAACAGGCGAAAACAATATTTAAATTATCACTTTCTGGGGTCCGGGGGCCCAAATGTAGTTTTTTTCTCATATTAAAAACTGACTCATCACTAATTCTCTGATTTTCGTGTAGGTAGAAGCACTTACATGGACTTTATAAAATATGAAAATCACTAATTATCCTAGTTTTATGTAGGAAGAAGCATTAAACTTTGGTAAGTTGTTGAGTACACTTCCACAGTGGTAACAATTGAATATAATATTTAAATTATCACTTCCTGTGGGCCCAAATATTTTTATTCCTTATATGAACTTTATAAAAACGGAAAATCACTAATTCTCCTATTTCCCGTATAGATAAAAACATGAAAATTTGGGTAGTTGTTCAGTTCACTTTAACGATGGTAACAGGTGAAAACAATATTTAAATTCTGAGTTTCTAGGGGCCGGGGCCCAAATTCGTTTTTCTTATATAAAAACTGACTCATAACTAATTCTCTGATTTCCCGTGTAGGTAGAAGCATGAAACTTTCGGAAGTTGTTGAGTAGCCTATTTTGAGAATAATTGGCGAAAAAAAAAATTAAACTTCACAGTCATCGGGGCCAGGGCCCAAACATGATTTTTTCCCTTACATGGACTAAAATATGAAAATCACTAATTGTCTTATTTCCATCGTAGACAGAAGCATGAAACTTTGGGAAGATTTTGAGTACATTTCTACATGGTAACAAATGAAAATAATATTTAAATTATCACTTCCTGTGGACCGTGGGCCCAAATAATTTTTTTTTCCTTATTGAGCTTTATAAAAATTAAAAATCACTAATTCTCCTATTTCGCGTGTAAGTAAAAACATTAAAACTTGGGTAGTTTTAAGTACACTTCCACGACAGTAAGAGGTGAAAACAATGTTTAAATTCTCACTTACTTGGGGCTGGGGGGCCAAAAGTTTTTTTCTTATATTAAAAATTTACTCATCTCTAATCCTCCAACTTTGCATGTAGGTAGAAGCATAACACTTTGGTAAGTTGTTGAATAGCCTCTTGCAACGATTTTTGAATATTTTTAAATAGAATTCATTTTCAAGGGGGCCGGGGGCCCAAAAATGTTTTCTTTCCTTTTACTTACAATTTCTATTTTTCAAGTTTTCCGTGTAGGTAGAAACATTAAAATTTGGGAAGTTTTTTAGTACACTGCCCCAATGGTAACAGGCAAAAAATATTTAAAGTATCACTCACTGGGAGCCGGGGGCCCAAATGTATTTTTTTCTGATAAAAAAACTGACTCGTCACTAATTTTCCAATTTCCCATGTAGTTAGAAGCATGAAAATTTAAGGAAACTGTTGAGTACACTCCCGCGCTGGTAATAAGCGAAATTTTTTTAATTAAATTGAAAAATGTATTTTTTTCTTAAATAAAAAGTTAATCATCACTAAATTTCCAACTTCCTGTGCAGGTAGACACATGAAATTTTGGGATGGTAGCAGGCAAAGGGGCGGAGAATAAATTTAATGGGTGGTGATAGCATAAAAGAAATAGAACGATTTAGAAAAGTATACTTTTCTTTGAGGCTATATTGCCTTCCAGACTAGACTAACATTTAAATAAACTTACTGGTGGTAAAAATGACTTCGATTTATCTTATTTTCAAACAGTAAAAAAAATAAAAAATATTAAAAAGCCGACATTTACAAAACTTTGTTCAACTGTGACCACATAAATGGCAATTGGTTTGCTTGTATCTACAAAAATTTCGTTAATGATTACAAAATTGGAAAAAAACAACAACATCATAATATTTGTGGAGAACAAATTATATCCGCTATAAGTAAAGTAAAACGTGCTCAAGATGTTGAAGAAATCATTGTGTGGCAATTAAAAAAAACACAATTATCCATTATTTATTAAACGTGACAAGTCAACTTAGCCATGAAATAAATCTTTAATATAAGCATAATTGCGGCTCACAAGTAAAGAAAAAAATGTTTAAGAATTATTAATACGTCAGTATTTATACACTTGCTACTCATCGAAAATCAAAGTTGCATGCATTGAATGACTTTTATTTTATTTTTTTAAAAGAAATAACTATAAATAAATATGTATCAATAGCTAAAGATGAAACTACAGCGATTATACGGTGTTACAGGGGCTTTCAGGGATACTTTCGAAACAAAACATTCGACTACATTCACTCAAGACCTTATCATGTCGATTAAAATTTAAGAAAATATTTTTTTTTAAATTTTCAATGAAATTAAAATAATTAGTAAACAATATAAAAGCCCAGATCACATGATCTGTATCGCTGAGAAACATAGCACTTCAGGATATTTGTAGTTTAAAAAGTTCAAAATTTTATTTTTCTATGTCTATGAGACAGGGGGGGGGGACTCAATAAAAAAGTTAATTACCTGTTGTTCTTACTTCCCTTGAGATGTTTGGCTTAAATCGAAATTAACGATTAATTCATGAAATTAATCGTTAATTTTTCAAAAGTTAACAATTAAATTTAAATTAATTGTTACCAGCCCTAATANATATATATATCGTCCTCGGTTATCTCGCTCACCCTATTATGTCGACGCTTTTGAAGTTTAACCGCCAAATTCTCTCTTTGTCTAAGCATTTTGTCATCGGTTACGTGGCTTCTTTTATGTCGCCGAACCCAAATATCTCGAGCACAAAAGTAGGCAAAATTTGTCACTTAACGTCGATTATCAATTGCTGTCAAGTCAGTTTGTTTTTTCGGACCGTTTAATCGTTGAAAGAAAAGTCCGTTTTACTGTTCGGTCCCAATTTTCCCTTAATTTTTTTAGAACCAAGAAGAGGTCTGCTGGTGACTTCACAACCTGCTTGCATTTAGCTCTCAGCGCTGTGTTATTTCTTGTACTATGCTTCGCTTACAATGCGAAAAAAAATAATTAAAAATCATTCACTATCGAACTCACTACGATAATGACGTGTATTTTTATATTATTTGTAGATCGGAATATTATCAACCATGGTGGACACTGAGCTGTCTTCCTGCCCCACCGACCAATCAGCTTGCAAGAAAAGTTAGTGCAGAGGGTGGGGGGTCATCGAGAACAAGCCAACAATACGTTCAATTTAGGTGAATTACTTTGTTCTGTCCGAACAACAGAATAGCATGTATTTCGTAGTGTAGTGGTTATTATATTCGCCTAGCGCGCTGAAGAACGTTTGTTCAAGCCCCAGCTAAGCCATGACTATTTCAATTAATAACAATGTTTTGTGTTTGTGCCCGTTCATTTCCAACTTTCTTCGCAACACGACTGTAAGCTTTGTTTCTCGACATTGGCGTAATAACTTCGATAGAAATGATGTCACACACTCTCCTCAACAATTACTTTTGTTGCATGCAACAATTGTATTATGCTACGCCGCGGGTATCTAGTTATTAAGAAAACGTTTTGATGTCACGGTCGTTAGCTCTGGTATTCTGCCGTAACACAACAAAAATTAACTCCGGCTAATAAGCTCATATACCGAATGAAGTAAAAATTTACCGGTCCTTATTAAACGGATGAATGGTTGGTGCACATATGCCTTTTGTCGTTAGCAAACAGCATGTACATTTTTATAGCATGACGATTACTTCAGCAAAATAACGGCAACGCTGTTGTGTAAAATAAACAAAAAACCTCCAAAAACACGTACATATACATTCTCATTTATTCAATATTAACGCACATCATGTACATAAAGAAAATTCAAGCACATATTAATATTTCGCCACCATATGGGTTGACTTTTATCTCGATCCTGGGTTATTTGGACGCTTTTTGAAAAACCCTTAGGCCGTCGACATAACCGGGTCAAACTGTATACACACACACACTGTTGTCCTGAAAACTTTTTTTTAAAAGGAACTATTAAAACCCAACAATTTGTACCTCGAAAACTCAGACTCAAAACAAAAAACAGCAACCCCAGAAACTGACCCAAGACAAATTCTCATTCTTGACTGCACCTGTTTATCAATACAGTATTTGATATCAAATAAGCCTTCAGCTTCCATTGAACAAACCCTGTTTTAAATGCCCATTCTTCCACTTGGTCACCTTTAAACCCTCGCTACAACCTCGTCACGTGATCCCTACCAATTACACTTGTCACAACAAACTACAGGCACGAATCTTCTAATATCCTCACCCCCTACAACTCCCAGTGTTGTGGCGGGTGGGAGGGGAGGCGCTCAACGAGACAGTACATCTCTTGTTAAAAGAGCCCGGCACTTACCCGCCGATCTCGCTTGTAGTAAACTAATTTTCCAAGAAAATATCAAACCTCGCCGGTTTTTCTGATGCTAATTTGTTTGGAGAGAGCTATTTACCGCAGCTATGCCGGGCAACTCAAGACGGGCAACCCAAGCCCGGCAACCGGAGCCCGGACCACGGTGGGGGTGAAATCTCAAGCTTGGACAAGGGAGAAACCACGGAAAGCGACGCACAGCGCCGAATGAGATTTCTGGAGATGATCTCGCCCGGGCCGGAGTGTTTTCGCTCACGTTGGAAGTAACACGAGCGTCTACAGAGCTCCCTGCCCCACCCCCGGGTCCATTCTTCACCCCCTCCCTCACCCCGCACATCTTCGTGTTTTGCTGCTGGAGTCTGCCGCGGCTCGAGCTTCAGCTTTATCTCCACGATCGCGGCTCTTTCCACGTTCACCGACAAGGACAAAAGTTTCCCTGAGAAGGTGCTCCCTTGTTAAACAAACGAACAAGTGCTTAAATATGTGTTTCTACCCTGGCTCCATTCCACTGCCGCCGACTTGCTCCCACCACCAGAGCGCACAGCACATCTTTCCAACCAGTGCTTCACATTTATTTAGATATGGGTGGCCCTTATTTAGAAGGGGAAAAAAAGAAAAGATTTCAAGTGAATTTCTGGGAACTTGAAGTCTTTAATGAAGGAAGTTTCAACTCGTGGCTATCACATTGTTACCTTTTTAAATGAACAAATTTTGCCAAAAATATTTTTTTTTGTTAGCTAAATGCTCATATCAGTTCACAATATTCAATAGATCGCTAAGTGGTTATATAGAGAAACCTTATAGTGCAATAGACTTCTACACGATTTCAATGGCTATCTAGAAAGAACTTGAAACATTATAGATTCCTAGCCCTATACTCAATGGGCGTGGACGGAACGATATGATAAGATATCTCTTGCAAAAAAAAAACAAAAAAACAAACAAACAAACAACAACAACAACAACCTCCAAACAGAAACTCCCTTAAAACAATGACCACATAGAATAAAAACTGTTCAATGTCTTCAGAGGCTAAAACTTGGCTTTCAGTACGAGTTCAATGTCTCTTCTTTAAACTCCAATCTGCTTTAACTTATACCAAAAAAATAGATCTTCTAATTTCTGAAAAGGGTTTTGATTTAAATGTAAGTGTGAACGTGAATTAATATTTCATTGTGGGGGGAACAAGGAAGGCAGCACGAGAACCCCCGCAAAACACTGCCCTTGATACGTGGTGTAGGAAATAGCTGGTGACTCGGGTTCAAGAAATTGTTTCCGCGCTTCGCCTCCCGTGCAGCCCGGCTGCCATGTTTATGCAGTTCCGGTCGGTTGAAAAGAAAATTAGCAAATCGCTGGTCGTGTTTGCGGGGAATGGAAGCCTTGCTTCTTGTGGCACATTGGTTTTAATAATGTAGTATTTGTCTTTCATTACACGTGTTTTGCTTTACGAAAGTAAAAGGAACGCGTCCGTCTTGTGACTTCCAAAATGAATTGGTACTCGGGGGCAAGGGATTAGTTTGTGAAATTCTGGAATCGATTATCACGAGGATAATGTTTGGAAAAAAATAATTTTATAGTGGATTGGGAAAAATATCTATATTATCTTTAAGGAGCGATATTTTTTCTTAATTTTTTAAAAAAGTAATATTTCTTTGGAAAAAAAAACAACAGGAAGTTGATGTATAAACGTCAGGCTTTGGGTTTTGAAGCAACAAAATAACTAAAATTGTTTTCATTTAGTTAAAAAGGGGGAAAAGAGAAAGAAAAAATGGTGGGATTTCCGGAAGATCCTCCCTGGGTTCGGCTCGCGAGCTGTTTAAAACTTCAAACGTTTGTTTGCGTTAACTCTTTAACTGGTCATAAATTTTCATCCGGCGCCTGGCAAGTTATTTTAAGAAGGCTGCCTGTGTTGTGGCTTGGATGTCAGCGCTGTTAAATGATCTAATCACTTCTCTCAGATATCCTGATAGTTACATCACCACGGATCTCAACAACAATGATGATGGGAAGGGAGAGAAGGGAAAGAAGGAAACGCAACTGAGATCGAAGATAATGCAGATTTTTTTTTTTTTTAAAGTTTTAGTTTATAAGTTATTTATTTTCAGTTCAAATCAATGTAAGGGGCACATAACCAAAGTTGTTCCTAGATCTGAAATAATTTTTAGTTTTGAAATTTACATGTATTTCTATAAAAACTCGTAAATTGTACACAGTTGCAATGCGCCCCTTTATGGTGACAGGTGCAATATAAAATCTAAGTCTTTAAATGTAAAACAGAGTTTTTCTCTAAAATTAACTTCCGTTTCAGGACTTAATAAAGTTTAAGACTTTCCAACAAGGAATCAACCAACTTATGAAAAAAAAATAATTTAAACATTAAAAAAACAAACAATTAAATTTAAAAAAAAAAAAAAATATGCATGCATTATGACATGTTTTTTATCAAAATGTTATTCTAGATTCTTTTTTTTTTAAAAATAACCAAAAACGTCATCACATTCATATTATTTTAGAAGTTCACTGTAACATTTAAAATCATTGTATTCTCTAACGTTTGAACTTTTTCAAATTTGGAGAGAGCAAATGAAACAGTGTGCGCATACATTTCAAGAATCATCACTAAATCATGTTCATCTAATTCTTTAATATTTTAAGTGGAATTTAAATATCTTCGCTTCTGAGCCCCATTTTTTTTCCTTCCCAGAAAGAATTATAAAAAATATTTGTATCAGTTTTAAATTTATGATTTTGTAAATGATATTTTCTAACAACTTGTAGGGAATATTTGCAAGAATAGGAGTGAAATAGGCGTGGAGTTATGAATTCTCTCTTTGCAAAACTCCGTTTTTCATTATGATTTAATTTCAGCTATGGAATTGAACCGAATTTCTACAGATTATTAGGGAAGAAACACTTTTGAACTACAAAGAGGGTAATTTCATATGAAAACGATTACTCACATACATATTGTCACGGTCGGCTACAGTGGCTGTTGTGGTATAAGAATCGCTGTTATTAAATGTTATGATTTTGTTGTAAGCTCTAGTCAGGTAGTGACTTCAGAAGAGTTCACTTGTAAATAATAGTGGGAGTTCTTGTCAGTCATGAATTCATGAAGGTAGACAGGCTATGAATAGTGTGTGGAGTGACACAGTGAAGAGTTGAGAAGAAAACACATTAAGAGGGACTGGATCGTGATGGACTTTTGAACGATGTGAAAGTTATTAGAATGTTGTACACTTTATGTTCATGGATATGTCGAGATGATGTGGTTAGAATTGTTTGAAATTAATCAAGTGTTGGTGAATACTTCCAACATCCAGTGTTGTACCTTGTGTTTCCATTAACTACCCGAGGCCCTGTCGGAATTGACGACACTAGTTGATATATGTAGCTAAGGGAGGACCTAGATCCCCTTAGACAACGATTCCGTCACTCATATATACACTTGTCTTCTTTATTTAATGATCGTCTGTGATAGAAAAGAGGCAGGCTGGTTAGGTGATTTTTACACAAGATAATTTACACGAAGGAAGCCGAGGTAACTTACCACTTAAGGCGGGATGCTTAGAAGAGCAGGTGGGAATATATTTAAAAACGAGATCTTGCAGGTACAGTGAGCTAAAAATGTGAAAGGTCTATGGTTTTAGTCAAGATAAATTTTTAAAGTAACTTTTTACAAAAATATTAATATATTTATTTAAAATTGGATTTTCCCTTTAAAATAAAATGTTAACTCAGGTTTTTATTCAAATTATTAAAAATTAAAAACATGTAAGATAAATAAGCATTGGACTGATAAAAAAAATAAGTAAATGGAAAAGACGTAAAGAGGGTAAGGATTAGCTTGACAGGACGTAACAAAACAGCGAACGTTTCTGCTAAGAGCCTTCCTCAACGAACAAACAATATACAAATATAACAAATATGGAGTCGCTATCCAGCCGCCGTAGGTATCGCTTCTTTAGCCTAAAATCACATTAAAGCTCATACTTCATCTGAGATTTAATTGATTCCTGGTTACTCCTCAGATATTAAATGCATAACTGTGAAATAATAATAATATAAGAATAAATAAATATTAACAAAAATAATAATAAATTAATAGTAATAATTATAATCATTAAGAACAGAAGGATAAAGCTTATAAGCCTTCGCGTATATCACACAAAAACACAGAGGAAGAGAGCTATTTGCAAATAAATATATTATGATGATGGTTCTTGAAACAGGAGCAGACAATCAGCGTATGTTGGTATGAGCTTGTCAAGTCTGCGGTGATAACGGCTGGATGTACCAGCACTGGAGCAAAGGGGGATAATTCCGGTACCGATACGAAGTGGAGAAATTGCTTTTATCACACAGCGACGCTGGCAGCGTCATATAATTATGATTCAATTCCCGATAACTCTGCTCGCAAGCCACCGGCGTCTTCAACAATTCACCAAACATCTTGGAAAGTTTTCCCCCCTCAGATTATCCACTTTTCAAACGAGGCTCCGCTTCTCTAACTCTATTGTCTTGCTCTCTTTCCTTTCAAGTCCTATAGTTTACGCTAACAATTATTGTGTTCCCGTGTCCCTTCTGCCAGCCATCCAGATAAAAATCCGTGGACCACCCTTAAAGAAATAAGTTGTCAAAGTGTTATCCAATAAACGGATTTAAAAGTTTACGCTTTCAAAACTCGCGTAGAGCCTGATTGCCTTTTCTGGACTGCAAGCGGTCATCATACCAGATTTTAGAACCCTCCTTAACGCTGTTTTAATATTATACCGTTAAAACACTTTCTTTAAAAAAGCCAGTTGAATTTATTTATTATTATTTATTTTTATTTTTTTAATTTTTTTTAATTTTTTTTTTAAATTTTGAATTGTGCTAGAAAAAAATCTCTGAAGCAATTACTATTCATGTCTATAAAAGTAAAAGTCTATAAAAGTAAAATCAATGACGTAATCTTCCAACTTTGCCCAGACACATGCTATGAAAGTTTTAAAGTGCTTTCCGTATGAATTGTATAGTATAATAAATTCCATCCGAATGATTAACTTATGCTGTGCTGTTAAAGTACTTTTTTAAACTGATTTAGTCCCTGACCAAAAAAATGAACTGTTCTTTGTAGACAATAGCGCCAGCAGTACATGCGGACTCCGCTCTAAAGATCAAAATCTTTGAGAAAGAACAAAGAATCGGCATATTACGTGTCCTACAGCAGTGCTTCTCAAACTTTTTAGTATGGCGAACCGGCAGGAATTTTTGCCTTGGACAGGGACCGGGGAACTATTTTCCTGTACTGATGTAGTAGCGAAATGTTATATCTTTTATGTTATTTGTTTCACTTATGTACTTATAAACGAAAAATTAAAATATTCTTTAATAACGTAAGTATTAATGGTTGCAAATAAGGGATCTCCTTTCTAGATAACTTCTGCGGACCGGCAGCGGATAGCCCACGGACTTGCACCGGTCCGCGAGCCACCAGTTTGAGAAGCATTGTCCTAGAGTGTTCTGTTTTTTTTTCATTGCTCTTTTATTTATTTTGATTGTGTACTGTTGAGTTTCTATTGAAAGATTAACATTAATCCCACACCTAAAAATAGACTGCCAAGACTTGCCAAATGCATCGGTTTTACAATAGTAATAAATGTTATCAAAAAATAATACAGGCATCTGTTGTTGTTTTTTCCAACAAGTAGTCTATTGGAACCAAAAGATGAATGGATCCATGTTTTAATTGATACGCATGCATTGAACTCTGAAGAAATCACTCAACAACTTTCTCTCTGACTATCGTTGTTGCTGTGGTTGTTTTTTTGTTGTTTTTTTTTCTGTGTTTTTTTTTCGGCTTTTAAGCAGCTTAGTGTTAATGGACGTCAGGACGTCAGACGGGCTTATTGAGCGCAGGGGCTGGGTTGGGATTGGTGGGCCACAGCCGTACCGCTTTTCTCGTATATATATATACATAAGAGTAAGAAGTTTGAAGCGCTTCTTTGAAGTCGTCTTTTGGCAGGTGTGCTGATATTTTTTTTTTGTACCTGCACATTAACAAGTCGATTTTAATTTTGTTCTATTGGCCATGCACCTAACACTAACCCTTCCCTCAGGCCAGTAAAACAAGATTTTTCCTTGAAGCAGGGTCCAAATCTGGGCACTTTTGATTGTCGTCTGCAAGATTGAGCAAGGGACGAGGTGATTGGGGGGGGGAAGGAAATCGGTTCACTTCAGGTCTCGAATAAAAGGTGGTCATAGAAGACGTATTGCGTCCGATGGTAGTGATGAAGATGTAGAGATGGTAACCGTTAGGGCCTTTTGGCTCTGTAATGTATATGCCCTGGGCTTTTCATTGATGAAATTCAAATTTATAAAAAAAAAATACCAAAATAAAAAGAAAACCTCAGAAACTGAAAATTTTAAATGACGTTTAGATTACACATCTTCAGAGATTACTTTTTACTTTTTACTGAACTTAATAATATCATTATTTATCATTTGTTTTATTTTTATCGTGTCTTTTATTTGGGTTTTTATGAAGACCTTGTATTATCAGTGTCATTTACGGACTGAACACGCTAAAGTTATTTCTTGTATGTTTGAGTTCAATTCTCAATCAATGATGAGGGATTTATAGCAGTTGTTTTGGTTTTTTTTAAATTTAAAATTGTTAAAGTTATAAATTTTTTGTTTGATGCTTGGGCTAATGTTACTTTAGTAAACCAACAAGATAAATCATCAAACCAACAATGAGATTATTAACTATTTAAGACTATATTTTGTCTGCGAATAATCCCAAATCCTGCTAAAATGACTGTGAAATAACGAGAACTTCCTATTTTGTATTGTTATTTGCATTGCAAAATATGTATTTATTTGTAAAGTGTTTATTTATATTTAAAGTATTATCCTAAGAGACTTTGTATCACGAAAGTTATATTTTGTTTCCACAAATAAAATACCAAGTCTAAACAAAAGTCTTCTTTTTTAAGTTGTTACAGTATATTGATATGTATTAGTTTCTTGTTATAGTGCATGACAGGAAAGACCTTGGTGTCCACTTCTCGACCTATTAATTGTAAATCACGAAAACTGACCACATGACTCTGTCAGTTCTTAAATTAGAAACTTCATTTTTATTGAATACTAGCCCAATCAAAGCCCTTTCCTTTGAATCTTTTTATTTCTCAGACAAGTAAAAACTAACTTGATTTAAAAGGTACAGTTGTGTGTCTCAGACAGTAAAAGACATTGGTGCCACGTTAAGATGTATTTTTTGCTGTTCTAATCCGTCCAGTTGATTTCTAACAAGTACAATGAAGTTGAAAAAAAAACAACACTGCTTCTAATATAAAGAACTCTGGAACTGACGTCTTCGGCGATGAACAAGTCATTGCTGGGTATCCCAACATAAGTAAGTGACCTACATACCAGAGGCTCTTCCTTAACGGATACAAGAGCTCGGACTGGTATCTAAAAGCTTGAGATGATTTTAAAATATTATTTTTCATATTTTGACACGTTCAACCATCTCCAGCCTGTTTTTAATCTTGTCTTCTTATTTCTCTTTGTACATAGAGAGTGCAAGAAATTCTAATAATTTTTATATATAAATTCAGACAAGATTTGTTAATTTAAATAATGTTTAATTTTATTGATTAAATTATCATTTTATGAACATTGTAGATGCTTGTGATAATCGGTGGTAACATTAGGAACAGACATATGAGAGAGATAAATAAAAGAGAGAAAGAGAGTAGACAGACAGACAACTAAGAAGCAAAAAGGGCAAAATATATCAGTAGATGCTTAAAGTTCATATCCAAGAAACATAATCTTATACATTTAAAAAATATTATTGCCCCACTCTGACTCATATCGAAACGTTATTCAGTCATCATGTTTGAAGTTAAATTTCATGGAAGACAATAGAATATTTGTGATTATTTGTACATTTCACTACGAAATATTTAAATATGGACATTTGAAAAGTAAATAGTTTTAGTTATTTACATGATATCCTTTTTTTTTTCCTCGAAAACACAAATGTATTTACATAATGGTATAAAATAATGATGTGTCAAACGGCTCATCTATAAGTTACAGTATCAACAGATTCAAGTGAAAACATGTTTTAAACTCACAGACATTCTATAGAAATTCTACTCGCAAATTTAAAACTTTGGAATAAATGTATGTGAATACCCATCGGGTACGCCATTATATACAACACTTGAAATTTCATTCTAATAAATTTTTTACATTTAAATTTATTGTGTGAACCATTTGTTGGCGACTACAAAGTTTTCTGACGATTACGTTTACACAGTATTACAATGATTGCACTGTTTTCTAATCGGCATAACTTAATCGCAATATTAATAACTTCCATCATTTTTCATTCATTTCTTCCACTCATCTCCTTTCAAACATACACAAGCACAGCTATCCAAACACCTATGTTAATAAGTCTTAATCTTTTCATGAGATTTTTTTTTTACAAAGATATTATCTCTATGATTATTCGATTAAGTCATTATTCAGTTAAGTCAGTTTTTAAGATATCAAACAATGGAATAATACGCCTTGTAGCTAAAACCCTTTCTTCTACGCCAGCGAGGAAATCATTTGTTCTTAAAAATTACTTATTAATGTAAATAAACTAACAAGCGAGTCTTTGGAGCAATGACACCACCTTCACATCAACCCCCCTCACTACTCTTCAAGACGTGTGTACCAATGTGCAATAATGTGCGTGTCCTTGGTTTGTTTTGGTCGTGAAACCATTTTAACGAAGATCGTAAACCATCTCTCTCTGGTTTTATGGGGGGGGGGGTCGATAAATATCGGCTTGAGCGGTAACTCGCGCCCCTATACCTTCAAATACACACATAAAACTCAAACACATACACACACTAGTGTGTGCACGCACAAAAGCTAACACGTGAATTAACGAATTAACGCACACAAATGCTAACAGACAAAACAGGCACACACACACACATAAACACACACACCAACTCACAAGCACACTAACACATGCATTAACGCACACAAATGATGCTTTAACACACACAAATGCTAACAGACAAAACAGGCACTCACACACATAAGCACACACACCAACTCACAAGTGTATGCACGCACGCTAACACATGCATTAACGCAAACAAATCCAAACACACAAAACAGATACAATTTAGAAACTTACGTAAACTCTGGCGTATATAAAGATTAAAAAAAAATAAAATACTAACTGGGGAATAGTTCCCTTAAAAAAATAATAAGCTGTCTTTAAATCTAGAGTATGTTTAGCCCACCAGATGCGATAAAAAAAATTCCTACTAATACAGTATCGAGTAAGTTTTAAACTCACTTCGTTATGGCAATACAAACGCGATTATCATTTATTTTCTTCATAACGGCCCTTTATTTATAGATGTAGATGAGCTTCGCTGGCAATCAACGGCTTTTATTATATACTTTATATTAACTCGTGGTATCTGCTTGAGCCCTTCCTTGATAGACACTAAAAGAATGCTGTCAACAGAAATCATCAAAATTATGCCAAAAGTGTGGATAATGATGATTTCCAGGGAACCAGGCTGTCCTCATAGCCATAATCAATGTTCACTTTAAGCTGCGCGCCTGGCCGACCGCGCACATATCTAAACGACGCTGGGCAGCAGTTTAGAAGTATCGCGAAGCTGTGATTGTTGTGTATAAAATTTTGCAAAATAAATTTACGCTGATCAATTTTGCACACGGCTCTGTTATTTTGCAGACGGATCAACACACCTTAGAGAGGGAACATTGGTCATAAGGATGAGTCCAACTTCTTTTCCTCACAAGTCGGCCCCATCCTCATGTCACGACAGACGCGTGTGTCAAAACAGTTGCATCCCCGACGTTTGTTTCACAGCGTATTATTTATGCTATGTATCTATTATCAATGTAGCTGTATATGCACCTATGAAATTATCCAGTTAACTATCTATAAACTTTGAATAAATCCACATATACGAATCAAGCGTTCTAGTGATCTAAAATTTAGCAAGACTATTTTTTAACCACCTAACCCCTCCCAAATCCTATATGTGTATTCTGTCTGCCATGTATGATGCTCTCTGTAGCTTAAGCTCACAGTGACTCTCTTTTTTCTCTTTTAAACTTTAAATGTTATTGATAATTTTCTCTCAGACACACATAGTGCATTCCAACATTCTCTCACTCAATTTCGAACTTCGTCACTCACTGTGACAAATTATCACGATTATAATAATCCAAATGAACATGATAAGATCTAAGCTTCAATTCAATTATAACATAAACTTCAGTAGGTTCGAGTCCATGCTGTCGGGCCGACACCGTTTGTCTACTATACCTAAGTTTTCATGACGTCATTTCACAGCTGTCTACTCTCGAACTCTTTCTGTCCGATTGCAAGAATTTAATAAAACAAGTCTGTGTTTTATTGATGTAAACAAACAAGAGAGTTGGTATCACCACATAATGGAAAGTGTTTGCTAATGGCATGGTGTATAGCTCTAGCTTGTGGAAGGATTCATATAATTCTTGGACTAAACTTCAGTCAACAGAACTCTTGGTACGTATTTACTTGGATAAATACGGTAGGGGATGTTCCGTTTTCACACTGTGTCGTAAATTTTTCGCGTCCACTAATTTCTACCACTGAGAACATTTTAACGACGTCTTCTCAAGAATTTCTTTGGATGATTGGTCGTCAAGGATCACGTGGTCTGGCTAAAATACGGGTAGTACACAGCCGGGTTCTGACCAGAGGCGTAGGAGCCGTGGGCCCGAAGGATGCTCAGAGGGCTCATGAGGCCCGCCGAGGGCAGATACGGGTGCAGTGACTGGCCGTAAAGCATGCTGGAGTACGGGCTGGAGAATGACCCGAACCCTCCAGATGATGGTGGGATGGTGGGACTGTTGACATCTAGGCCAGGATTTTGTTTCTTCCATTTCGTTCGACGGTTCTGGAACCAAATTTTTACCTAAAAATAAATTTAAAAAAAAAATGTTTACAATTGAATCCGAATAAAAAAATTAAATACATTTTTATAGTACATATTTTGAACTGTAATTGACATACAACATTTTCAAAAACTTTTTTTAATAATTATTTTTAATTAACTGTAAAGTAGCCATGCAACGTAACATTCCAATGTTTATTTTATTAACCATAGCATTAGTTCAACGTTTTTAGAACAAATACTGAAAAAAATGCTTTAAAATTTCTAATCCTTTCGATATGCCCACACAATTGTTTGCTGCCTTTTCTTTTAAACATTTTTAGTTTTGTTTTAAACGATTTATTTCCGAGTTTTAAAAAATATTTCCTTTCTCTAGCTATAGCTGAAGTTTTTATAGACACATATATAAGTGATGTTCTCGAACTTCTGTTTTAATCTCAAGTATCGACATTGAGGACAGTAACATAAACCCTCGTCTTCTCATCCGATCGCCTGCAACATTTCAAGACCTTTTGTCAATGAATCACTCGTGATGCTTGTTGTTATCAGCCGATTGGGTGAGAGCTAACCCTAAAGTTAAAGTTTTATTTTCAATATTTATTATTGTTTATTTCGCTCAACTACAAGGCTTTTAAAAAATTAAGGAGGCTTATTGCCGAGACGTTCGATTATTTATTTTTCCGCCTCTAAAGACTTATCCCTTGAATTTGAAGTCTTAATTAGAATCAACTACTTGTTATAAAATTCGATTGAGCCACAAATTCCAAGAGAGATGATCCCTAAAATTGAAGCTCATAAGAACATCTCACGTGTACTGTCAGACGATAGTCGATAATTAATCCATTTTATTTCAACTTAATCATTTGTGGTTCATCTCTTTCAGTGAAAAATATAACATTTTGAAGGGGAAAAAAAACAAAAACTTTTTTTAAAAAATAAAAATTGCATTCACCAGATACCGGGTTTCCAAACTGATTTCTGAAAGGTTTTCTACCTTCAGATAATAACACGATCGTATAACATTACAAACTAGTCTACCACTGACGACCAATGTTCCTTCTAAGGATCGTTGGTCCGAGTTCAAAGCATAAAAAACACGCCTTTATAGTTGTTGCAAAGATTCCATTATTTGTTCAATATTCAGGTTTTGCTGCGCAGTAATTATAAACTAAAGTGTGGCATCGGTCACATATCTTCGTGGCCGCGCAGGCACGCAGCTTAAAGGGAGCATTGCTGACGACACGATCACACCAACTTCATCCTCCACACGGCCAACTAACTCACCTGTGTTTCCGTCAGGTTGAGGCTCAGGGCCAGGTTCAGCCGCTCACACACCGACAGGTACCTCGTCGTCTTGAACTTGTTCTCCAGCGCCACCAGCTGCTCGTAAGTGAAGGCCGTCCTCGCCCTCCTCGGTTTGCCCTGCTTGCTGCTGTCGCTACTGTTGTTGCCGCTGTCGTCGCCGTTTCTCTTCTCGTCGTCGCTGTCGTCGTCCCCCAGGGGTTTCCCATTCTCGTCGCACATGTCGACGTCTTCGTCGGGGTCAAAGTTCTCCTGCGAAGACGTCACCGACACGTCATCATCGTGGGGAATACCTACGAAAATAGAAACAAGGTTGATTCACTCATTGACGATGATTCAAACTAAATACAATTTGAAAATTCAAAATGTGTGCGCAGAAACTCAAAGTATGACATGTCTAAGCCAGTTTTTATAAACAACATTAACATTAAAAAATTTCAAATATTCTGCTTTTACAAGAATTAAGGGGGGGGGGGTATAAGTAAGGACAATATATGGACCAACAAAGGATGAGTTCGGATGGAAGATAAGATCCAACCATGAACTATACAGTTTATATCAGGATACCACAATAGTTGCAGAAATATAAAAAAAAATGGGAGACTGCGCTGGGCAGGACACCTAGAAAGGATGTCAAATGATAGAGGAGTAAAGAGGGTACATCATCAAAAACCAGGAAAACGGCACAAGGGAAGACCTGGGCTTCGATGGATGGATGATGTAGAGAAAGATCTACAACAACTGGGCATCCAATATTGGAGAAGAAATGCGTTGATAAGGCCTGAGTGGAAGGAGATCGTGAGGCAGGCCCAAGCCCTACATGGGCCGTAGCGCCACTGGGATGGATGGGGTATAAGTAAAAATTGAACTGAAGAAATATTGAGACTAATCAAGTAACTTTTTTTAAAATTTGGAAAGGGGGGGGTACATATTTTGTCATGTGATGTCATAGGTTAACAATAGTGCCTAAGATTTATTTTTTAAATGTGTGCATTCATTGAGTCAAGACTAAGTTAATTGTCCCTCATCAAGTGTTGGTGCTAAGTCCGTGTGTTGGTGATGTTAGTGCGTAATGTTAATTTGAGACGCTTACGGTCAATTGGTTTTTGCTGTTGAAGTGTAATGACGGCTGATGTTAAGTCGAGACGATTATCATGGTTTTAGTGTGAAGTGCCAGGTCCATTGAGTAATTGTGCTCAAGTGTAATACTGTAAAATAAGTGGGTTGCTTTGCAGTGTGATGCCCGGTAAGAGTTTCCAACACAATCAAAACTGAAGTTAATTATGATTGGGGACGTGCAAACTCATTGGCCATGGCAGATTAAGCATCTGAATTAGAAAAATGTATCGCTTGCCAATGATTATTTTTTTTAAAAAACGTACAACATGCATGATGATAATGGAAAAAATGTCATTTTAAAATTGATTTTTAGGATAAACACGCAGTCTTGATATCATTCATTATACTTATAGAGAAATTTGAAGTTTAAAGTAGTAAAAACAATAATAATAGTTCAATCAGTCCGCAGTACTCGTATTAGTAGGGATATTAATATTAGTAGCAATAAAGTGTAGTGGTGGTGGTGGTGATAGCTTCAGCCGCATGTACGGAGCTGCAGCCAGTATATGTATATGTGGTATGATAACATTAAAGGCTAACGTTTTTAGTGGGGTGTTACCCTTAAACAGCAAAGAGATTTACGAGATGAACCTAAGAGAGGACAGACTTATCCACATTTATTTTCTTATTAAAATCTGAACTGCACACACAATTTTCAGAGCGAAAAAATACGCTTCTAAAAGATAGTAAAGATTTAAGAGGAAAAATGAAATACAGAATTTATATAGTCGCTTATGTACGAGCGTCTGTTATAGTTGGAGTTTTGAGAGTCGGTTCCCTCTGGGCGGCTTTTCTTCTTCTACCTAACTTGCGACTTTTATGAGGGGAACTGCGGCTGCATAAATCATGACACTACGCCACTTTAGCTATACCACTACAGCTACGCCAAAGCATGTATGCCAGTGGGGTTACATGGTTACCCAATGCACTAACGCTGCCTCTTTACAGCTGTTACACAACTACAGCTACTCTTCTGCTTTTTTTGTGATGTAGCTATCGGCATTATTGGTTAAGACGTCACTTTTTAAAAAAATGTATGACTGTCGTCATTATTCGCACAAAAGCAATACTGTATGGCACGTGTAGATTAGCCGTCAATGATGTGTTCTTTTGGAGGTTCTAAACACAAGTTATTATATTGTTATTGTTATATTTTTAAATGTGTTAAGTTCATGTTGAGACACAGTTTGTGAATAAATTGAAACAAGGCCTTTTGAACATTCCATATAATTCATTGAACTTGTGATAATCTAATCACACAATTTGAAAATAAATACATTTGCGCGCAGAAAAACAAAATATAAACAAAGATAAAAATTCTAGATTTTTTAAGACACATATACTAAATATTAATATATATTTATAAAACTATAAATTGGCGGAGCTTTGGGTGTTGGATGAGAAATAACTCCTCAAGTTCACTTAAGAGGTTTTATTTAAATTGTAAATTGATTATTTAGCGTGTTCATTGGGTGGGTGCTCTTTTCATAAGTGCCCCGATGGCGGTATATAGTTTGTTCAAGAAAGCCTCCATCAATTTTTGTTGTGATATTGTTTGAGCTTCATCTAAAGGTGATCACCTCCCCCAAAGGGAAACACTTTTTCCTTTCGTGAGATTTATAGGTAAACATTTCTTCCTTTCGTAAGCTTTATAGGGAAACCTTCCTTTCGTGAGCATTATAGGGAAACGCTTCTTTCTTTCCTGAGATTTATAAGGAAACACTTCTTCCTTTCGTGAGCTTCATAGGGAAACACTTCTTCCTATCGTGAGTTTTATAAGGAAACACTTTTTCCTTTCGTGAGCTTTATAAGGAAACACTTCTTCCTTTTGTGAGCATTATAGGGAAACACTTCTTCCTTTTGTGAGATTTATAGGGACACACTTCTTCCTTTCGTGAGATTTATAGGGAAACACTTCTTCCTTTCGTGAGATTTATAGGGAAACACTTCTTCCTTTCGTGAGATTTATAGGGAAACACTTCTTCCTTACGGGACGTTTAATAGCCGTGAGGCGGAGAAACAAAGATGGTGGGGACAGTTATGGAGGCGAGGCGTGAAATGGATCCAAAAATTAGTAATTTTTTAAAAAAGATAAATTAAAATATTATTTAACGGCACGGCAAAATGTTGCGACAGCGATGGTTTACTCTTCATTTGCTAAAACACTCGCGAAAACCTAAACTCCCGTAAACGCATGTTTTGTTTTGTCGAGTTAAATAAAGTTAAATGTCTCCTTTACTACTTACTTTTTACAAATTTAATTAGAGTGGATACTGAACTATGCAAAACAATTTATTTTAAAAAATCACATTCTTCATATATTTTTTGCCTTTTTAAATTTATGAATTTATTCATTTCGGAGTTTTTAAAAATGATATTGTAATTATGATGAATAAATTATACCGTAGTGAGCACGCAAAAGAATTAATTAGTTAATAATTAAATTATAAAGTTTCAGGAAGTTCTAAACGTATTTTGAAGACTCCGTGGCTGATAATAATGCATTTTGAAGGATAAAATAATTGAATGATTTTAATTTGTGTCTCTAATAGAAACACTCATCAATGTTTATCACTCATCAATGTTTATCACTCATCAATGTTTATCACTCATCAATGTTAATCACTCATCAATGTTTATCACTCATCAATGTTTATCACTCATCAATGTTTATCACTCACTCATCAATGTTTATCACTCATCAATGTTTATCACTCATCAATGTTTATCACTCATCAATGTTTATCACTCATCAATGTTTATCCACTCATCAATGTTTATCACTCATCAATGTTTATCACTCATCAATGTTTATCACTCATCAATGTTTATCACTCATCAATGTCATTCCACTCTCTTTACTAACCATCTAAATCTTGTATTTCTATCCAACTGACTTTATTTAATGGATAAGACTCATGCAACATCGAACAAAGGATAAAAATAAAGAAATTAGCATATACAACAAAAGGCCGTTAAAAGGTCTGGGGGAAAGGGGGGGGGGTATTTTCCCTTGTTATAATTTACTGCCGAATAACTCAGGAATTAAATATCAAAAGAAGAAAATCATGAATTTCCTTACATCAATTAATTTGTTTAATGAAAAGACTGGCTTGGAAGTAAACAGATAAATAGATTCGCCCTAGCACATGGTTCGCCCTAACACTTAATTCGTCCTAACACTTGGTTCGCCCTAACACTTGGTTCGCCCTAACACTTGGTTCGCCCTATCACTTGGTTCGCCCTAACACTTGGTTCGCCCTAACTCAATAGATTATAGCTTTTAAATGTGAAATCAATTTTTTTTTAATGCAATGCAAATTTTTTTTCTCTGGTGGTCACAACATTTTGTATATCTTCCATGACTTTGTTTTGATTATATCATAATCCTTTCCAATTATTGATATTGTTCGTTTGGAAAAAAAATACACCTAAATATGATATCGGAAATGGCCATAAACCCCACTAAATTATCTTATCTTATTTTATCTTATCTTATATTATCTTTTACATGCGCTCCTTCTATACAGAAGATCGTTGCGTCCTACGTTTATCTATGGTTTGTGTCTAGTCCTGCACTCTAATTAGAGTTTTAATTGATGATAAATTGTTGGCTGTCCTGGTTTCCTCAGGCAACCCATTCCACGCCCGAATTCCGGACGGGAAGAAAGAAAACTTGTATGTGTTTGCTCTTTCATACGGAATAAGAAAGGTGTTTTTATCCTTATTTGTATCTGAGGGCTGTATTAAGTTTTCTATGTGTTGTATTTCTAAATTAGAATTAATTTCTTTATGTATAATTATTAATTTACTCTTGGTTCTTATATCCTCTAGTGTTTCAAGGTTTAATGATTAACCAACGGTGTTACTCTTGTCAGTTTTGAATATTCTCTAGTAATAAATTTTGCAGCTCTTTTTTTTTTTTTAAATTTGCTCTACTTTATCAATGTTTTCCTATCATTGCAATTATTATAACTAAATACATATCTTAAATGTCTGGGGTGGAAAATTTAACTTAAATTCTAAAGGTGACGCGCACAGACATTTCGTTTTAACCCGCGATGAAGCTGGGGAGTAATGATCCAAATTTTTAAAAGACCGCCATTGTCCTCCATAAAGACGGCCCAGTTGATGACCTACTTAAAATCATCTTTAATGGCGTGGACGACACCCGGGCCCCCACCGTGGGATTTCGATTACACTTCAACCTAATTGATCGCGCCTCTTTTCCTAACGAGCAACCCCGAATCTTATATTTTCTTATTAGGCGCGCGGCATTGGGAACCCAGACCCATCTTTGCTTAGCTCCTGCTGTTCGCTCTAATGAGAAAACCGGGGCGCATTTTTTTCCTTCCTCTCCGAAGAGTGAACTATGAGAAGTGCACATGTGACGGCGCAACGAGTCCGAGGAGATGGTGTGTGAGGGGTGAGACGGGGGAGGGGGCACCTGCGCCCGGGCACCGGCCTTGCACAACTGGCCTGGTGGCCCCCCAAAACAACTCGTGCATTTCTCTTTATTCCTAGATTCCTGCTTGGTTTTTGTTCCTTCTTGCATATACAAAACTCACATCCCCCTTTCCACCCACATTTTTTTCTTCTTCTCATCCCCATCACCATCACAATCGTCAAATTAATTTAATTTTTTTAAATGCACAAATTACTAAAATATTTAAGACACCAAAGAAAGATTCAGTACAAGAAGATATAAATGTGATTGTTGTTTCTATTGTGGGCTTTTTTTTTCGCTCTCTTTGTCACTAAACAACGCTCTCAAAGCATGTCATCATTTGGCTGCCCCTGCGCCCCATTAAAAACTCTTCTCCCCCACCCCCACCATATCCCATAATTCCATACCCGACTATTTCTAAATGTAAATTTTAAAAAAAAAACAATGGAAGAAAACTATTTTTTGGAAGGGTGGGGCGATGCAATTTTAACCAATGTGCGACGCTGATTAAAATTGAATAAAATACTAATAGCCCCCTGTGAAAAGTGGGGATAAAAGAAACGAGAAAACTGGGAAGGCATGTGTTATTTATCTAAGCCTGGGACTGAATGTGTCTGGCCCCGCNCCCCCAAGCCCCCGCCCCCCGCTCTGAAAAAATGATAAATCATTTCTGGTGACACTCCCAATCTGCCATGAAAGGACAATTTAGATTGTGAATTCGAAGATCTGAAAAATGCTTCAGATTCAATTAGTTTGTCGGTTGTTAATAGATTTTCTCGCATTTTAATATCTACCAAGGGTTTTACATGCGGTGGATTAACAGCGGCGTGTATTCGGAGTGCTAGAATTCCTGACGCCCAGCCATGCCTACAAATTTAGGCTCCCGAAAAAATATATTTAAAAAATTCAAGTACAAGATGGTTTTTTAAAAAAAAACACATAATTGTTATCCTAATGTTAAAGGATTAGTATCGTCAACGGAGTGTAGATGATGAAAAACTCGAAATAATGATGTAGTAGGAGTCGCATCAACTTTTACTCGTAATCGAGCTTATATAATTTGTTTCGAATACGAAATCGTCGTTGAAATAATAGGCATGTGTTATAAGGGGGAGGCAGATTTGAACAGACAGGGATTACCGAACAATAACATCTAAATATACCCGCCAGTAACAAAGGAGTCCTTAAAAACTTCTTTTGTGTGTTTGTTTTTAAAAAATATTTTTGTTTCGTATATTTAGAATGCTGTTCCACTTTTCAAGTTCTTTGTATTTTTACCTCCTCAGTGCTAATTCTTCCTGTTTGTGCAGGCATTTCATTAATATCTAATCATGACATTTTTAAAATGTTTCTTTATCAAGATTCCCCCCCCACACACACACACACTGTCACCACCACCCACCTACCCACCCTATCTTGTCAAACTTTAAACAGGCCCATAAACAAACAATTATTCTTTTGTTGCACCCCACACCTGGTGCTGATGAAAGTTGTGTCACAATTTTTTAAAAACAATCTTTAATCTTTATTGTTATTATTTTTCTTTATTAAGGCCTTTAACAGCAGAACCAATTTTAATCATAATAATTTAAACTACAACAGTATAAGCAACAATAACTTCACTTAGCACTTATGCAATATTATTAATATGAAATATTTTTTTAAAAATTCAGTGAGACATCTTAAATACCAAAATATAGACTGTACAGGTTAAAAGATTAGTAAGTGACGTGATTGCATTGTGACAGAACAAAATTACTCGCATTCTGGAATTAAAATTCGATTTTCAAATTTTTATATCAATAGTTGATTAGGATTAAATAATTGAAATTTAATACATTTACTACAATGGTCCTCAACATTTCACATCAATGTTTTCTTGGGGTTTAATAGACATCTATAAAGGACAGTGTGTCATCAGTGTGTCCATTTATAACACACGGAAAAAACACCCCTTTTTCCAATGTCAAACGTAAAATGTGTGAATGGGGCTGCAGGAATATTTAACTTTTTTGGTCACTAGCCCCATGTTGGACGGTGAAAACAATAACAATATTAAACAAATATTTACTTGAATCCCTTTCCCCCTATTTTAAAAAAAAAAATCACACACATAACAATACAAAAAAACTTTTTAAAAAAAATAATATTTAAAAAATTAACAACATATTTTTAAACAAACAAAATAAACAAAAAAATTACTTGAATCCTTTTTCCCAATTTTAAAAAAAAAATACTACAAAGCAAAAAAAAGAAGGAAAAAAATGTTTTTTGTTTTTTTTTAATTTTCAAATTTAAAAATCACCACCATCACAAACAGCGTGGCAGAAGTTAACTATAATACAGGACATGCACTGGACACGCACTTTTCATTATGTATTTCAATTACTGATAAAAGCATATTTGACACGATGCGCCCAACTTTTCGCTTAGATCAAATTTTTTTTAACAATAAGCAGATCATACACAACAATCTTAATGACATATATAGATCTATTTCTACTTTGTGTTTACAATGATTCTGAATTAATTAATTTTGAAGCAGTTGCGTGTTTTTTTTAAAAATGCAAATGTATTTTTTAAAAATTAAAAACGAACGTTTAATTTTCACAAAATAAAACAAAACTGAAACACAAATAAGGAGAGAGATCCACTTGTGTGTATTTGTTTCACCCTCAGAGGGAAGACTTCTTCCTTGAGCAATTTATATTACAGAGAGATAAGTCTCATGTTATTATCAACAAAAGGAAGAAGATAATTTTGTAAAATTCAGCCTAAATTTAGGATTTGTTTATAGTTTTATAAATTAATAGCTGGCTTCATTAATGAATAACCAGTCTCTTCTCAATTCAGAATAGCCATGCACATAAGGTTGTAGGCTCCAAAATATACTTTAAAATATTCCATGAAATCGTATGTAGTCTATATTTTTACTTTTATTATTATGTAATATCGCTAATCATCGTGGTCCTTCTTGCTACCAAAATATATATATTTATATATGTAATAATAATTATTATTATTATAAATAATATATACACTACAATTACACATAATAATTATGGGGGGTTTTTTTTGTTTGTTTTTTTGTTGTTTGTATTTTTTGTTATTGTTCAATTTCAATTAGAATGCCGTTTCTTTTGTTATTGTTCAATTAGAATGGCGTTTCTTTTGTTATTGTTCAATTAGAATGGCGTTTCTTTTGTTATTGTTCAATTAGAATGGCGTTTCTTTTGTTATTGTTCAATTAGAATGGCGTTTCTTTTGTTATTGTTCAATTAGAATGGCGTTTCTTTTGTTATTGTT
>MUZC01000796.1:638890-694507 GCA_002072015.1 Radix auricularia | reverse complement strand
TTTTTTTTTTTTTTTTTTTTTTTAAACAAAACGAATAATTACTTTCAGTTTTATATATTGATTGTTTCTTTTTAAAACCTCACTAAATCAGAAGCTGTAAGAGAATGAAATTATTAAATTAGAGATGTAACTTTATAATTTCATATTAGTTTATCGACCGCTTCATGGCAGCCAGCCATTCATTATTGTGAAGGTAAAAAAAAAATTATACATTAAAATTTATTTAATTTCGAGGGAGCATTTTAACGAAGTTTGATATACGTCATAAATATAATACACTTTAAAGGACCCGATTGTGGGTGCGATAGTGGGCCCGATGGTGGGTCTGACAGTGGGCCCGATGGTGGGTCTGATAGTGTGCCCAATGGTGGGTCTGATAGTGGGCCCGATGGTGGATCGGATAGTGTTCCCAATGGTGGGTCGGATAGTGTGCCCAATGGTGGGTCTGAGAGTGTGCCCAATGGTGGGTCTAATAGTGGATCCGTTGGTGGGTCCGATAGTGGGTCCAATGGTGGGTCTGATAGTGGACCCGATGGTGGGTCTGATAGTGTGCCCAATGGTGGGTCTGACAGTGGTCCCGATAGTGGGCCCGATGGTGGGTCGGATAGTGTGCCCAATGGTGGGTCTGAGAGTGTGCCCAATGGTGGGTCTAATAGTGGATCCGTTGGTGGGTCTGACAGTGGTCCCGATAGTGGGCCCAATGGTACACCGGATTATTGAAAATTCAGCTCAAAAGGTCCACTAGACAAGTGCTTCTCAAAAATTTTATTATCGCGGACTGACATTGCTCCTCGGACCGATAAACTGCATGGTGAACTATTTTACTGAACTGACGTGGTAGCGAAGTGTTATTTATTTTATTTTATTTGTATCTTTTATGACCTTATTAAAGAAAATTTGGCATATTTTATATGATTAGTATTAATGGTTGCAAATGAAGGATTTTAATTGGATTTTGATTTCTTTTTTTTTTTTTTGATGAATTCTGCGGACCGGCGGTGAATGACCTACGGACCGGCACCAGTCCGCCCACCACCACTTTGAGTAGCACTGCACTAGACAACCCGGTAACGTCTTTGTCCTTTAATCACCACACGCAAACATACACACACACACACACACACACAACGGTTGCCAAATTCACTAGGTATTATACAACGCTGTTGATACTTGCAGAGTTCTATTTCCGTTTTATCATCAGCTCCATGTTACTTTCGCACTAATTTACATCTAAAATATAATTATTGACAAATTACTGATTTTCTTCATCAGTTCATTGTTTTTTTGGAAAGGGATTAAATTAATACTTTCTAGTGTAGTTGCAAGTAAAGTAGATTCTATAGACCATAAGATAAACTGGTAATTTAACATCCCAAAAATAAATATTAATATTCGTTTTTATGTTTTGTTTTCTTTCAAATAAGGAATTAATTATTTAGCTTATAAACGTCCACTATTATTCGTATTAGTTCATAATAAAGCTTCAGTTAATTGTTATGGGACACAAATAGTTTGTCTTATTTGTTTTTTAATAAAATTCTAAAATGTTCAAAGTAAAGGAAAAAAATAATCATCGTATATTAATCATTAAATTTGAAAATAAATCTTCTTTCTTTTAGAACATTGACAATTTGTATTTTTATTTCAAAGTTTCATTGTTACTATCATTTATTATTATTTTTTTAAGGAGGAAAAATGTGGTCGTCAAATAAGAATCGGCCAGTTTGGCTCCGTTAGTAGATAAAATAGGCTATCTCATTTTTATGAAATATATGTTTTTTACAAATTTATTTCAAAAGTAACATTTCACAAATTTAGAAAGAACAAATTTTAGATAAATTGCCTACCCAAGAATGCACGATTTTTGATTGATGAATCAATAACAACAACCATTAATTAGTTATGGAGCTCCCAGATTTCTGTCGTGATCTTTTTTTCCCTCAACTAATCTGATACACATTTTAACTTTTAAAAATAATTCTGAGGTCATCACATTTGTTAAAGTTTGTTCTCATTCCTACGTTGACAGCACCTCATGCTTCCTTTTAAGGGCATTAATGCCCATAGTTTTAGCCTTTAAAAAAAAAACTTTAAAAAAAAAATTATTTCAACACACATTAAAATTTTAAAAAGTTTTTTCATTTGTTGATATGGTGTTAGCTTCGATGACGTGAGTGAGTTATTTTTATTTATGTTTAAATCTTATTTTGATATTATGATATATATGTTTAAAAACTCAATACATTTGTCCAAACTGTTGTCGTTATTGGTCAACAAACATGATGAGTTATTAGGTATTTATTGATAACCTTTTATAACGTGCTCTTTCGCATTATTTAATGTACTTTCCAAAAGCAAACACATTCTGTTTACGTTAATGCTTTTATATTTTGATTCCTATTTTTTTGACGAAATATTTCAAAATATGCGGCAGCTACTCATTCATCATTCATTTTTCATTTTATATGTTTTATATTTGTTCGATTTGTGTATATATGTCCGTTGAAAAGGGCTCTTTGCCGAAACGTCCGCTGTTTTGTTACGTCCTGTCAGGCTAACCAAAACCTTGTTTACGTCTTTTCCATTTACTTTTTTTATAAGCCTGATTGCAGTCTCGCCCCAAATTTTGTTTACTACTTACTGTTTGATAAGCCTGGTAAAATTGTATTATATCTTAATGCTAACAAAATATGTCGTCTTAAAATGAAAAACTATGCAAGCAATCTTTGTATCATTTAGATCTAATATTGAATTCATTGTGTTACAATTTTTATTTTAAAAAAAACAAAGAAACAAACAACCCGATCTATATATTTTTTAAACATCTCTAAGCGATCAACTTCAGACAGGACCAGAATGCTTAGCTTGAATCGGTCCCTGCATTGTGGCTTATTGTCTTATTAGTGCGATCTGAATTCGAGGCCCCACCAATGTATGTATTTTTTTTGCTGGTACATTCGTCTGTTGGCACACCGGCATGACCTCTCTCTCCGACACGCGTCACAGATTCATCAATGGCGTCACTAGTGTGTGACGGCTCTAGTCACTTTGCACATCGCGTTGTACGGCGAGGGCCAAGGAGGGAGGTTAACCAGTATGAATGTTCTAAGAAGTCCTACGTAAGCAGCAGTGCGCAGTCGTGCTTAGGGCAGTGGGGGCGATAAGACACAACTAAATGTTTTAGATACGAAGAGCTAATGTACGCATATCTATTGTAAACATTCGGAAAATCCCTCAATAAAACTTTGTAATGTGCATATGAGAAGCAAAAATATTTAATAAAAGAAAGGAAGAAACATTATTATTTTAAAATACTTTTTTTTCCTTACCTCGAGTGTCGGGGCCCAAAGATTGGGACTTGAGTTCGTCTGAAAGCGGTGTCATCCCGTGATGACCAGCCAGCGTGACCGGGGGTCGCCATGGATTCCAAACGGGGGGCCGCGGACCCCCATTGAATTTAGAAGGGTCTAAAATATCCATAACACTGAAAGCTGTTGTTTTCTGAGGGGTCCTGTTTTGGGTGGATGGCTTCGTCGACTCCGACGATGGCGAAGAGGGTGCAGCGGAGGAAGGCGATGTTTGAGAACCGTCTTGGCCGGGTTCCGTTGTGGCTTTTGTTTTGTTGGCTGTGCTGCTGGAACCTTTGTTGTCAGATTTAGAGGAGACTTCCTCTTGGACATTGTCTGAATGCTTATCACTAGCGGGTAGTCCATTTTCTTGTGAATTGGTCAGTTTTTTGCCGTTGGGACACGATTCCTGGCTGCTGGTCTGAGGTGAAAGCTGTGGATGTTGTTGCGGCTGATGAGGCGTAGCCGGAGATGACGGTGGCGTCGACGTCGACGTGGATGTACGTTGTGGGTACGGTGAGTACCTGCTGTTGCCGCTTGTGTCACCCCGGTCTTCCACTCTGTCGCAAGGCCGGAGCGTTGGACTGTGAAACACATCGACCCCCGGGCTCATGGCCGAGTGAACTGGACTCCGGGGCTCCGGGCTGACGGGAGATCTTGCCGACGAGAATGTCTGCGGACCCAGCTTACCACTGGAAATCACTTTGTCGCCACAGTGCGCCCCTGCTCTAGAAGACAAAGCCATGGCCTTGTGGTAAAACGACAATGCGGTGGATTCCGGGCACGAGACCAGGCTACCGCCGTCTTTGGGGAAAAATCCACCGAGTCTGAAGTCGGACTTGATTCTGATATGGCTGTTGCCGAGGTCCGCCGTGATCATCTCTGGCACCTGTAAACCTGCGTGGCCAGAGAAAGCGTGATCTTGTTCGGACTTGGCGACGACGCAGCCGTGACGTAGAGACTCACTGAACGACGACGGCGTTGGCATCATCGCATGTGACGCCGCAAAGGCCGATGACGTCAACGCTTTGGACAGCTGCGACGTCGTAAGTGTCTTTGGGCTGACTGATTTGATCCCGGTAGTTGAAGAATTCGGTGGAAGCGTCACGATGGTCTGTTGACTGCTGGCAGACGGCCGGACGTCATGCCTCCTAGGCGGCCTCTGTTTCTGCAGCGTCTGTTGTTTTTGTTTGAGTCCCGTGAACCGATTCGGCTTACACTTGTTGTTGTCCTTGTTGTGTGGATAGCCTGCCGGTGAATATACTGTCTGCCCCTCGTCCGACTCGGTATCAATGAACATGTTTTGTGTCCCCGTCTTGTCCTCGAGACGTGAACTCGCTTCTTCCTCGCCCGATGACCCGAAACTGTCCTCGCGAACTCCCATCCTCTCAGATTCGTCCATGCGCGAGTCGGGGTTGGGGGGTTACTGAAAAAAAGTGAAGGAAACAAGATTTCGGGGGGTTTCTCCTGGTCTGCCTGTCTGTCTCGTGGCGGAGGACCTAATCGCTTTCTCGCAGCCAGATCTTCTGAGATCAACAGGCTCCGCCCCTTTTCCCAGTTTGTTTGCCGATACAATGCTCATGCCCCGGCCCTGGCGGCGTTCCTAACCCGTAAAGCCCTCCCACTGGTGCTTCCAGCACGTTTCATTTGACAGTAATTGAAAGCGAGACGCTATTAATTTCATCGCCAGCTCCTAATTGGGGCTCTGTTTAATGGATGGGGTTAACGAACATACAAGACGATTATGTTGAGGATAGGGTGGTCGTCAAATGAAAAAGATTTTGTTATAAAAAAGAACACAAAAAAACACAGGACCTAATGAACATTAAAAGACGAGAGTCGAGACACGGCTTCTTTATCTTTTGTTGGCATTTTTGTCGATATTCCGTTAATGAAGATATTGATATTCTGTAACGGGAAACAATGTAACAACGTTATTTCATTGATAGCATTGTGACAGTATCATTTTCACTCTTTAATCAAGTAATTATCACTCATTGAAGATGTTCCATTCCTGATTGGAGAACTGTTAAAGAGTTAGTGTTAGTGGCAAGAAAAATTTTAGTAAAACTGTCAGCAAAGATCGGTTAATAAAAAAATTAAAAAAAAAAAATTACCCGCCCTGAGTTTTCATTTTTATTTTTAAATGATCAGGTAGTCTTAGTCGTGGAAATGCTTTCATTCGTAGTCCATAATGATATAAACTAAAAATATACGTGTAATGCAGTAGGTTTTATATAATGATGCTAAACACATATGATGGTGTAATAAAGTAAGTTTGATTTGATGCTGTAAAGCTGTGTGTAATGAAGCCAATGATGTAAACTAAAAAACATATGTGTAATGCAGTAGGTTTAAAATAATGATTGCAAATAGATACGATAGTGTAATACAGTAAGTTTAATTAGATGCTGTATAGCTGGTTGTAATATAGGCAATTGAATCTGACACTTTATAACATTTTTATGTAAGGTAGTCATTGCAATGCGGTGTTTAGTGCGGTGCTTTCATTTCTGTGTAAAAAATTCATTAGTGGTTGATGGGTTTAAGACAAGTCTGTAGTGCGCATAGTGCAGTGTAAAGTACTCATTAGTGCTTTAAAGTGCCGCATAATTTGGTCGGTATGACTATATATTGCCTTGCAATATATTTTGTTAATATAGTTCTATATAGTGACCTGCCAATAGAATCAATAGCGCTATATTCGCAATATAGTGACCGTGTTATGTAGTAAGTGATATTTTGTCAGTAGTGCGATATAGTATATAGTGCCGTGTTGTGAAGTCACTGATGCTATCGATTGCCGTGTAATGAAGTCAGTAATGGTTTAGATAGCCGTTTAATAAAGTCAGCAGTAGTTTAGATAGCCGTTTAATAAAGTCAGTAGTGGTTTAGATAGATAGCCGTGTAATGAAGTCAGTAATAGTTTAGATAGCCGTTTAATAAAGTCAGTAGTGGTTTAGATAGCCGTTTAATAAAGTCAGAAGTGGTTTAGATAGATAGCCGTGTAATGAAGTCAGTAATGGTTTAGATAGCCGTTTAATAAAGTCAGTAGTAGTTTAGATAGATAGCCGTGTAATGAAGTCAGTAATGGTTTAGATAGCCGTTTAATAAAGTCAGTAGTGGTTTAGATAGCCGTTTAATAAAGTCAGTAGTGGTTTAGATAGATAGCCGTGTAATGAAGTCAGTAGTGATTTAGATAGCCGTTTAATGAAGTTAGTAGTGATTTACATAGCCGTTTAATAAAGTTAGTAATGGTTTAGATAGCCGTTTAATGAAGTCAGTAGTGATTTACAAAGCCGTTTAATAAAGTCAGTAATGGTTTAGATAGCCGTTTAATGAAGTCAGTAATGGTTTAGATAGCCGTTTAATGAAGTCAGTAGTGATTTAGATAGCCGTTTAATGAAGTCAGTAGTGTTTTAGATAGCCGTTTAATGAAGTCAGTAGTGATTTAGATAGCCGTTTAATGAAGTCAGTAGTGATTTAGATAGCCGTTTAATGAAGTCAGTAGTGATTTACATAGCCGTTTAATAAAGTCAGTAATGGTTTAGATAGCCGTTTAATGAAGTCAGTAATGATTTAGATAGCCGTTTAATGAAGTCAGTAGTGATTTAGATAGCCGTTTAATAAAGTCAATAGAGACTTAGAATTAGATAGCCGTTTATTGCAGTAGGTTATGCTATGTAGTTCCGTATAATACAGTCAGTAGTGTTGTGTTGTTAAGTCATGTTGACGCTAGTTTTGTTCTGCGAGCAGTACTTCACATGTTATGCTATACTGAAGTTGAAAGTGCTTGTGATTGCCTTGCGTGCTTGTTTAAAAATGAAACTTTACTCTGAATTATTTTTTTTCCCAAATTCTTTATTTTAAAAAATTGATTGGGTTTTTTTTAGGCTTTACAGTCTGCGATTATTTTTCAAACGTTTCACTGCGAAGATATTAATGCCATGGATAATTTGAGGAATAAATTTTATTTTCCCATTATTTTATATATTTACATAAATCTTCGAGTTCAAAAGAAAATTTGGAAACCAGAAAAATGTTGAAATAATTCATAACATAAAACCTTCTTTGACTTTGATTTGACTACCGTCGCAAGATGCTCCCTGTCACAGACATGCCAATTTAAGACACAACATGTCACGTCTTATGTAAGATACACCCTAATGTGATATTAATTTCCCGTTGCGTTTGCTATGCTGTTGTTGCTCTCTTTCCAAAGTGACGCACCCTTACAGACACAAACTTCTCGCCTTTTCTTTTATTTATTGATCTGCGTTATTGATCTGACGAAGGGGACTTGAAAATGGAGAGAGGGGAGGTGTATTGATTGAGTCATTGCCCCTGCTCAGGCTGACATCGCACAAGTCATCTTAACCTTTATCACCCTCACAGATTCCATCTTTATTGTTTTAAGTCCAAACCTATAGACTGGTGTGTATTTCTACAGCCATGTGGTATGTAAATAATACAATAACGTCTGAAGTATGAAGTTTTCTGTTTACTATCAACACAGAGAAGCAGACGACAATAGGAACACCAAGTGAAGCGCCCGCCACCTCAACCCTCCATCCCCACGCCCCCGGGATGTGAATTTGCTTTGGGGACTATTATTGTGATTATAAAATCTGAATTGATTATTAATGTCTTGTAACAGGTTTACAATAGTAACTTCATTTGTTTTTAATTCCCACCTCCCAACTGGTTGATTTGCACTGTTTTGTTTTCATAATATTAAAATGCAAGCTGCCAAGTTAAATAAGAAGATGTACCAGAAAATGGTTTCACATGTGAATGTAGTGCAGGGTGAATGAGTACATCGCATGAACTGAAACCCTGAGTCAATCACACACAAAAAAAATCTTTAGATGCATTTATAAATTAGGAAACTGATTATGGAGAGTGTCTTTCCATCCAAACAAAGCGAGCATACATATTAGAGACATTTTTGTATGAATAATACACATGACACGAGAATTGTGTAAGCAATTTTCTCGCCAAGGACTCAGCCAGTAAATCCAAAGATCTACACCTCGATAATCAGATTTTTAGGAATTTTTTCAAACTCGTGACATTGCACTGAAACATTTGTCAACTGATAAATTTTAACAAACTAATAATGAAATACATTTAAAGAACGAGAGATGTGCGATAACCAGAATCTATTTGCAATTCACCCCCAGTTTTCAGTGTTAAAACTAAGAGTTATTTGTCAATCGCCATCTATTCAAGGAATTTCAAAACATCTGGTTCACTATTATTTCGTCTTCTTTACAATTTAGTAGATTGGTTTAATTTCCAAGCGACAGTTTTAAGTGGTAAAAAAACATTGGCTTGATTAGTGTGCATACTAACATTACTTCTGGACAAAGCATTTAATGCATCTCAGGCGGGTATTGGAACATGTAACAGCTGAGCTGAGATCCATTGTTTTGGTTTAAGCATTTAATTTGTTTTATTCCTTTTGTCTGGGCCTGGTATCCTCAAAACACAATTAACCAGTTGGTACTCGTGGACTTCTTGGGGTCGAGAATTTGTTTATCTCATCAGGCTGCAGGTTCTCAAACTTCTTTCAGCGTAAAACGCCATCTCATAAAAGCAAAGTAGCCCGCGACCTCCGACATATTTTTTTATAATTCAATGAAGAAATTGTTTATTTAAAAATGAACATCTATTTTTAATAAATTTTCTTTTACTTTGATTAATGTTTAATTTATTGCGATGTTTGAAAATTCATGTTATGAACCAGCCTTAAAATCCTATGCGAGTTTGTGTTATCACCAACCTCATGTAATTTGCAAAATTTATCTAATTTATTTCTCTTGATGACCTACCACCATACACATGTAACTGCTCGAAATGCAAGCATATTGACGTTATAATAACATGCATGAGACATACCATGAGACATACCATGAGACATACCATGAGACATACCATGAGACATACCATGAGACATACCATGAGACATACCATGAGACATACCACACCAGAAATGTGTGTGTCCTTTAAGCACCGAGGAACCATTCCGCAAATCCAAAGATCTCATCTTGTTATTCATCGTAAATGCTGGGTATAAATACATCAAGGGAGAAAGAGAATGGATTTCGTGTCAATTTATAATTATAGGCTCTTCTCCTTTCAGCTCAGAGAAGTAACGATGCAGTTCATGTCCAAGCCCAGTAGGTTAATCTATACTGACTATACCACTGTACCACACTATAGATTTGTTTTCCAAACATAGCGATGCTTTCAAGTTTTATTATAATATTTTGGCTGTTTTTTAAAGCCCTTAAGTTGGTGACCATTGCTACCCATTGGCTGGGAACCCGTGATCTGATACAACACTCAGTAAGAGATGGGAATAAAAAACACTTTTCTAATTTTGTTTGCAAGAACAAAAACACACAAGCTCTATAGGCATTCCCGTCCGGAATTCGGACATGTAATTGGTTGTCCGAAGAAACCAGGAAGACCTGCACTCTAACAATTTAACTCTATAACACAAACCATGGATAAGCGTAGGGCGCAATAATCTTCTTCACGGAAGGAGCATCTGTAACAGAAGAGATAAAATTATAAGATAATTCTGGATTTTCACATTTTTTAAAATAGTAATAATCTTGCTATGCCGGGAATTTAACCGTTGGCAGGTTACATTATATTATAAAACAAGACCCCTGTCCCATACATCGAACTAGGGCCCCCTCAACGTAATATGTCACCGCAGTGCCTGTTAATTGTGATACTGATCACGTTTAACCTTTCTAGCAGCGCTACTTTAAACCTTCATTAGACCCCAGGATTCATGTACAGTAGTAGTAACGATGTGCACAACGATCCATGATGCCGTGAACGTCGAACAATAATACCACACATGGCATGGGTTTGTTTTTTTTATAAAACGGAGAAGTATGTGCACGATGGAGTTAGAGGCCAAGCCTGGGAATATCCGAGGCCACCCCTGAGTCGACGTCACGGATCACGTGACGCAAGATGCCCTACATGTCCACGCACAAGGCTGGCAGCCGGCTAAATGACAGACCGGAACAAATGTCACATCCACCGGGAGCCACTGATCCGCGACGAGGTTTACGATTGTCGGTGGAGAAACAAGACAACAACTACTGAAGAATACGAGGGCAAGGCGAGGGCAGGACGAGAGCAGCCGCGAGTTTCTCAAACCGTTCGTTGTCAAGATGGGGAGGGGGTGTGGTGGAGAATGATCCGCATTAAAAAAAATTGATGTGTGATGCCCGCATTCTACCCTCACATACTTGATGTCCGCGAGGGGTGAGCCCCTGCTCTCGTGTTGTGGGAGAGTTGTTCCGTTGCGGTCTCCTATCTTGTAAACCCATCAAGGGAGAGTAACGTTTGTGTTGTTTGTTTTTATTTTGGCTGTGTTTGTCTTGTCTGTCCATGTAAAATTTAATTGTTCTGATTAAAAAAAAAAATATATTATTTTCTTTGTAAAATGCTGTTTAATCAATTCAAAGAGAATATTTCAACCCGATCTAGTCCAATGACTTGACATTGACGATTCGTTTTAAAATGCCCACACGTATTAAAAACATCTATAACAAAAACAATAATGATAACAGTAAATTTATCTCGCATGTGTATTAGGCCTCCAGATGTTGTTGCTCATACGCAATTGCGATGAACCCATGCCATAGGCCGTTAGGGATTGTGACCTTCTGAAGACGTCCTCTGCTGAGATGATCCTATAGTCGTGACTCTTCTAGTCGGTGTTTGGTTAAGTCGTGACCCGCATCACCCGCCCGTGGTAATGTGTCCTATCATTTTCCTTACGACATCACTCTTAAAACATCAAAGGCCGACCATCCAACACCCGGCTGTGATTGAATGCTGGCCCTTGTGTTAATGACCTGAGAAATTTGGAGTCTTTCACCAAGTTTGAGGCCATTTAAAAGGGTCCTGAATTTATTTTATTTTTTTTTCAAAATCCCCGTTGTTTGTTTCAAATGAGGGACCAATTCCGTTTGTTAAATCCACTTGTTTTGTGTTAGATAAGGCGAATGACGTTCAGAAGAGCAAAAGAGATACTGGTGTCCTTAATTTTTCTTTTAAAAAAATATTTCTGTTTTTTAATGTGAGAAAGTAGAGCATATACTTTCTTAATATTTTTTTTTCTTCCCCCTGAATAGACGTCTGTGAGAGTTCATTTTAACACCTTTGAGATATAACAACTATACTGTGTAGATTTAGAATAAACGTTTCTGAATCTGCCTGAATTCAATGTAGTTATGTTCAAAGCACCAATATTCCCTTTAAACTGGACGACACCGCGCAGAAGTTAAGAATTACCGCGCATTAATTTTGTAAAATATTGCACCAAAAAGAAATAGATACTGTAGAACTGTAGAAAGTTGTAGATACTGTTGCAAATATTTTTTTTTAATTTATTTTTTTTACTTTGGACGCGGAGCTTTTTTTTTTTTATTTGAAACTAAAAAAAATATATATAAATTTAAGTTTATTTGACTTTTTTCTTTCTGTTTATTTGTGACTAGCAATTTGCCCGCGCTTTGCTGCGGGAAGATGGAGTATTAGTGATAAATGAGTGAGTGCATGAAAAAACTATATTTTGGCCCCCAGCGCCCACCAAGGAATATTTTAAATATTATTTCACCTGCTGCCATCGTGGAAGTGTATGTAAAAAATCCCCAACGTTTTATGCGTTACCTATTTGGGAAATAGAAAAAATAGTACTTTTCAATTTGTATATAGCAAATATTTGGAAAAAAACACGTTTTTGAGGTCCCGGCCCCAATGAGTGTGAATTTTAAAATTATATTACGCTAATTTTTGTAGCGAAAGGGTACCCAACAACTTCCTAAAGTTTTATGCTTCTACCTACATGGGGAATGAGAGAATTAGGGATTTTTAATTTTTATATAGTTAATATTAGGGAAAAACTACATTTAGGCCTCCCAGCCCACAGTAAAGAATGTTTTAAATAATTGTTCACCTGCTACCATCTTGGAAGTGTAGTTAAAAATCCCCAAAGTTTCATGCGTTTGGATAATAGGAGAATTATTGATTTTCAAATTTTTATAGCACGTAAAAGGAAAAAAAAAACGTTCTTTTTGGGCCCAGGCCCTCATGAGCGTGCATTTAAAAATTATTTTACGCCAATTTTCGTTGTTTTGAGGGTACCCAACAACTTCCTAAAGTTTTATGTATTTACCTACACGATGAATTGTGGAATTTGTGATGAGTCGGTTTTTAATATAAGAAAAAATTATGTTTGGGCCCCAGGCCCCCTGTGAGTGGAAATTTATCATTCTCTTTCGCAAACTTTCATCTGGAGATTGTACTCAATAACTTCCCAAAGTTTTATGCTTCTACCTAAATGGAGAATGGGGGAATTAGTTATGTGTAGTTTTTATATAGTTTATATTAGGAAAGAAACTACATTTGGCCCCCCGGCCCCCAGTAAGAGATATTTTAAAATATGTTTTCATCTGCTACCATCATGAAAGTGTACTTATCAATTCCCCAACGTTTCATGAGTCTACCTACTCGAGAAATAAGAGAATCAGTGATTTTCAATTTTTATAAATCTCATATAAGAAAAAAATACGTTTTTGGGGTCCCGGCCCCCATGAGTGTGAATTTCATAATTCTTTTACACCAACATTTGTCCTGAGAGGGTACTTAACAATTACCCAAAGTTTCATGCTCCTACCAACACGGAAAATTGGAGAATTAGTGATAAGTTGTTTTTTTTTAATATAAGAAAAAATATATTTGGGCCCCCGGTACCCAATTAGAGGGAATTCTAACATTCTTTTTGCCAATTGTCGGGAGCTTGTACTCAAAAAATTTCAAAAGTTTCATGCTTCTACCTATATGGGAAATAGGAGAATTAGTTATTTTCAATTTTTGTATAGCTAACATAAAGAAAAAAATGTTTTGGGGGCCCCGGCCCCCATTAGTGGGAAATTTAACATTCTCTTTTGCCTGTTATCATCGGAAGCATGTACTCAAAAAAATTACAAAAATTCATGCTTCAAACTATACAGGAAATAGGAGAATTATTGATTTGCAATTTGTAAATAGCTCATATAAGGGGACAAATATTTTTATGGGGCCCAATTTTTTTGGGCTCCCGTACCTCTATGAGTGGGCATTTAACATTCTCTTTCGCCAATTATCATCGGGAGATTAAACTCAACAACTTCCTAAAGTTTCATGCTCTCCACCTACATGGTGAATGGAAGAAATAGTGATTTTTAGTTTTTAAATGTGGGCCCCCAGCCCCCCTGTAAGAGAAATTTAAAAAAAATTATTTCACCTGCTAGCATCGTGAAAGTGTATTTATAAACTCCCCAACATTTGATGAGTCTACCTACTCGGAAAATAGGAGAATTGGTGATTTTCAATGTTTATATATATCTCATTTAATGAAAAAATCGTTTTCCGGGGCCCCAGCCCCCATGAGTGGGAAATTTAATATTCTATTTTGCCAATTATCGTTGGAAGCATGTACCCAAAACATTTCTTAAGTTTCATGCTTCTACCTACACGGGAAATAGATGAATTATTGATTTTCAATAAGCATATAGCTTATATAAGGAGAAAGACAATTTTGGGGCCCCGGCCCCCATGTGTGTGAATTTCAAAATTCTTTTTCGCCATTTTTTGTCGTAAGAGAGTCTCCAACAATTTCTTAAAGTTTCATGCTTCTACGTATACGGGAAGTTGGAGAATTAGTGATGTAGGCAAAAAAAGTTTTTGGGCCCCCGGCCCCACATAAGTGAGATTTTCAAAATTCTTTTTCGCCAATTTTCGTAGTCAGAGGGTACCCAACAACTTCCTAAAGTTTCATGATTCTACCTACACGGAAAGTTGGAGAATTAGTGATGAATGAGTGAGTGAGTCAGTCAGTCAATGAGTGCTTTCCCTTTTATTAGTATAGATGTCATGGAATTATGGAATGACTTTTACTCTGAGTCTGCTGCATACTTTTTCTTTCTGTTGTATACGAATATTTTTTAAAATAAAATGTCATAACTTCTGAGATCTGAGAAAATCGGACAACATCACGACGAATCTCTTGTAACAACGAACATTTGCTGTGCCCACAGTTTAAGCGCCGTGACTGTGGCTCGATGGAGACAAATCTCTCAAACGTATCAATCAGTTTAGATACTGGCCCAAAAGAATGTGATACCATCCCGCCCCAATGGTACTTTGAGGTGCAGTACCACATGACGCTTTCAAGCCCACCTGACAGCTACCTCTGCACACAATATGTTCCCGCATCTCCCGCCAGCTGCACTCCGCCTAGTAATGATCCGTGGACATAAAAGTCAACCATCATTGTTTTGAGAGGCAGCAAACAGCGGCAAGACCGAAGTCCCCCAGCGACTTGTGATTATTACACTAGAAAACTCGCTCCTTTCTTTGATATCTCCTTTCTCCTCGCCACCTCCTCACCCCCTCACCCGCCTTTCTCGTGTTTGTTGACTGCAGGGTTCCGAACATCACCGCAGGTCATTGTGAAAATAAACGGTGTTGGGGCCCCGACACAAAAGATGGAAGGATGCGCATGTGCATCGAATTGTGCAACAAAAACACAGAGGCGTGTCTCGGAAATCGTTTACTAAAACGAGCGAATTTCGTTTTAGTTTTAAATAAGATTAAGATGTTGGCCACTTCCTTGCGCTACTGTCACTTAATGAATCCACCAGTGATACATGTTACCCAATGTGTCCTTTAAGCTACGCGGCCACGCAGATATCCGACCAAACCCCGCAGAAGTTTTAAACTACTGCGCAGCAAATTTGGTTTGAAATATTGCTAAAAATGGATGATGTGCAACTTTGCACACGGACCAACGAACCTTAGGAGGAACATTTGTTACCACTGCTGTTTTTTTTTTTAGTATTGTTTATGATGAATCTGAGTGTATCTGCTATTGTAACATAAGGTCGAAGTACTGGATGATTACTTAGATTTTGCATGAAATCTGTTATTCTACTTCACAGAATTCAAACAATGGATTATTTTAGTCTACAATTATAATGTACTTCGTTCTTTTACTGTGGCATACTCTACTCCAGCACTTCAATTATGTCATTATGCAAAATTTCGTTGACAATAAGTCTATGATTTACACATCTCTAAGCCCAAGTTCTACACACCCGAATGTAAAGTGTATAAAAGTGTAATCGGAAAAAGCGGTTCTCCCACAGTACGCACCCCTTTTCAGCTTTAAACATGTTCACGAATCCTTTATGAAAAATAATGCGTCGTAAAACAATATTACAAAAACATTTTTTTTAAAAATTCACAACTCCAAATTAAAAAAAAACCCAAGCACGGATCCAAACAATATGAGTAGCAGCTTTAAGATTAAATGTACATGAGGATGTGAGAAGTTACTTGAAATTCACCCGATTTCCAGTCCAAGTTAAAACAAGATGGACTTTGTTTTCACACACAGACAACTCCTGGACTAGCCGGGGGTCAGTGTTTGATGTGAATAGAAACAACCCCCCAGAGGACCGGAAACGTGCAATGGATAGTGGGCGCTGGTCATCTCGACCTATTTACCATCATTATCGTTGTCATTATTAGCCCCAGCACGTGCTCCCGTGAACGGCCCCTGCACGAGCACCAGATCTCGCGAGACAGGCCGTTGCGAGATTTCAAAGCGGCGCGTGTTTACTGTGTGGTCACTTTGTAGCCTTTGATCAGCCATCAACAAGTGCTCGCGAATTCTGACAAATCCGCCGATTGATTTCCTCGATTACAGCTAAACTCGTGTTGTCATAAGGAGCAGAGTTACCGCCCGTAGGAGGCGGGATAATAATATTAACTGAATGATTAAAGGACGACAAGGCCTCAAACTATGCGTCTGGTTCTCGGGAAGTTCTACCACGATGTCACATTTGAAATCATCTCGCTGACGTTGTGATAATAAATCATCTTCTGGCCTGGGTATTTCCTCAGTGGATTGGGCGCTGTTCCGTAAAGTCGCCGTTTCTTTCATGGCGCGGTTACAGCTGCGACGGCGCACCAGGGCGGACGAGGTCCTGGCCCTCCGATGTAGTCATGGTATCACTCTCTGACGATTTCCGCGTGACGCCGCTCTGGTGTGCGAGTAGCCAGATGAATATTTTCTCCACGGTATCCTTGGGGTTATTTTGTGTCTTTTACCCCCATGCGGAGGTCTATGAACAAAAATTGTGATCTTGCTTTTAAACATTGATTTAATAATCATATACTGATTTGGATTCACTATGTCGGACTGATGGGCGTTATATGTAGCGTCACCTCTAAAAGATAACAGCACTGCTATAATTATGAAAAGACTGACCAAAAAAAATAGATAAAGGTGTTCAAATTGGTGAAATTAGCAGTTATTTGAATGCACCCATGATTTGCGAATAAATGAATATATTTATTATATTTATGAGTAGCCATAGATTGAACATCAGCAAATGATATGTACAGTCCTACCCCCCTCCCCACACACACACACTTTTTAAAAATTTGTTGTTGTTGTAGTCACACTTGAGGTTGTGATACGACCGGAACACTATTAGCCATTAAACCTGCAACTCTTCGTTTCCCTAAAGGCCTAATCCATTTTCCAAATAATAAAGGAGCAGCAGAAAGTAGAGACTGCCGCTCTAAAGAATAGATATCAGGAATCGACAATGTTTCTGATGGTTGGGCGCCATTTCAAGTTCTATCAGTAGGTCCAGTCCAGGCTCCTAAAAAATAAAACAGCAGAAAGCATCTTAAAATAAATTATGTGACAGCTTGAGTTTCACTCTTGTTGATGTGAATACAACCAACAAATCTTTTACTTTATTTTTTTTAAATCCCTATCTCCTAGAAGTAGAGGTTTTCTCGATCACGTTCGTTGCCCTAAAACATGTGAAAGGACAGTAAAAGCTGTTACAAAAAAAGCACTCAGCTTTTAAAAAGTTTTTCGCAAAATTACTTTTCATATCTATAGACCAACAACTTCATGTACATGTATCTCATTTCAGGAGCAATGTCCATATTAACATAACACTTCTCATTCTTTTAGTTTAATTAGTTTTGGGAATTAAAACTTGTCCCTCCCACTTCAAAACGATAACAGTAATATTATGAGTGGCAGATATTCTTAGTACACAGAAAGACAGGAAGCGAAAACGTCACATGTGAATGAACAGAGGAATATATATATTTTTTTTTAAATACCCTCCCAGACTGAAAGGGACAGCACCGAGACAGTTGGTATACTGAGACAAAGTTATTTCCCTCCGATTGCTCTCCACTATTATTTATAACGGTCTCAGCACTTAAACCTACTTCCTCTGGCACCGCATAAGAGCGGACACGAAATTTACCATGAAACGGCCAGGCCTTAGGAAAAAGAAAAGCAATAAAATATCCGGACAGCAGTGAGGCGAACATTTTGAGGCGGCCACAGATCCGGAGGCCACGGGGAATGAGGGTGGTCATCACAAAGTTCGGATGTTATCTGTCCACGAGAGGGGCCTCGGGGTAGCTCGCCGTTCGGTGATAATATCTCGAGCCGTTTTGTCAGCCACGGCGAGGCACGGTTGGCGAGTCGACGATATTACTCGCCACTTGCTAGGAGGCACAGGTCACTGGCAGGGAGGCATTTTAAGACATAACTATTGTACTTGAGTTGTTTTTAATAGACATATGGCGCGCAATGAACGTTTCCAGCCATAGCAAAGACAGAAGTGAGGATGGCGTACAGAATCTATGAGTATGAGAATTCGGATAGTATGGGGTCATCACGATTTTATTGGTGTGGACGCGTGGGGCCATTGTATTAATTATAATTATTTTAATTTGGCAAAAATTAGAGTTGGCTGCAATGTTCCCTTAAAGCCACGCGGCCGCGTGGATATCTGACCGACGCCGCGCAGCAGTTTGTAATACCGTGCAGCAAATAACGAGGACGACCAGAATACAAATTTAATTGGTAATGCTCTGATTCTAGGCATATTGTTATTTAGTAAGTACCATGGGAAAGTCGTTTTCGCTGACACACCCTCACACAGCCAATAATAATAAAAATATTTTTGAAGCCGCCAGATTACATTTGGCACATAAACATTTCTTATCATCAGCAAAGACAAGCTTCTAAAAGTTGAAGCTTTGAAAAGTTTGAGAGTTTATTCTAAGATAAAATCACGCGCATTAACGCTGTACTAGAATCTGTATATTTATTTTTTTTAAAAAATATTTGAGGTAAGATCCAAGCAAATTTCAGTTACATTTGAATAATATTTTCACTGACGCTCACACATTTAAATACTCTTGGGTTCGTGTAAAAGAAAAAAGGTACTATTACATTAAAAAAATAGAAATGATTGATTTATACACTATTATTCGGTTATTATAAAGCCAACTAATTATAAACAGTAGTTGGACGAATCTCGAAATAATTATTGTTCTTATCTCCCTTGACATTTCTGCAGTTATACACAAGTAAGTTTCATGATTCAAAGGCCCGTAATGACATAAATAATTTAAAAAAACAATATTTAAAAAAAAAAAATTATTTCTAATCTTATAATGCTCCTTTAATATTCATCTTCTAGCTTGGTCAATGTCCGAATACCACAAAAGCTTTCCCTGGGACCATCCGCCCCATTTCTAATCCCTGCTCGGGTCTGGATTGTACAACAGGGGCTCTGTCTAATAATAGCGTGTACGCTGTCACACGGTAGTTGCCAAACTTCATGTCAGACCAACGGGCGAACCGTTGCGATTATTGATAATGAACCAGCGGGGTGGGAAGATGAGTGTAATTAAGATTATGGAAAAATCTCTGCTTCCCATCAGGCATCAGCGCCGACAAATTGAGACGAGTCGTCCCTCCCTCGGGAACGACTCACCTCCTCTCGCGAGCCTGTGCGCGAGGGGCTCCACGTTCTTGAAGGCGTGCAGAGCCGGTGAAGCATTCATGTGGAGACGGGCGGTAGATAGACGTGTGAGGTTTAGACATCTTCGGGAGAGGGGGGATAAGAGGGGTGGGGGCTGCAGTCGGTGAGGTGCTGGGTTAATGTAGTGGGGTGTATGATAACGCTGGATAGCGCTTTGGAAAATTGAACGTTCTGACACATTTTTATTGCTGGCGTGGTCAATGACCTAAATACCGGCCGGGCGGCAATGACGACTTATCGAATTAAGAATTAAGGTGCAAAGTCAATTTCCTCCCAGGGTTGTATATAGATGGAAATAACTCATTTTACATAATAAACAAAACAATAATTAATTTCTTCTTAAATAGGCAAAAATTATTTTTATCACAAAACAAGCGTTTGGGTTCAAGCCAAAAACGAAATAAAAACAATCATTATCATTTTATTAAACAGCCAAAATATATATTTCAAAGATCACGAAATGATTTTAACAGTTATTTGAATCTAGGCTAAAAATGTATTAATATTTTTTTTTTTTTTAAAACAGAAAAAAAAATATTTAAAGTAATGTTTAAGGTAGACGATATGTCGCACGTGAATTATGTAATAATTTTTTAAACATTTTTTTTTTCTTTTCTGATTGATGAGGAGTGTTTTTGAAGATACATTCACTATTTGTTGCGTCACTTTCAGGAAAATTCATTTCTAATCCAATAACTGCCACTCAACCTATAGCCTAAATGCAGTGCCACCCCTCTTTAAAGAAAAAAAGTGGTTGAGGAGAAATGAATGAGCAACCTGCTTTTCGCACTCAATATTTTTTTAATGTATTTTTAAAAGTTTTTTTTTTCTTTTCTTTTTTTAAAGTTTAATGCCTTTTCCCATTAGTAGAAGGAATTGCCTCGGTATAGACCAACAAATTTTCACACGGTCACCGCCTCGAACAATGAAATTGTGCTCTCGAATATGTATGGAAACGTTTGCAACACTCACTGAGCAGGCCGTAAATAACCTTAATCCAATGAAATAGGTGTGGCGTCCAGTCTCCACTAATCACAGATGTTTTGAGGAAGGATGTTGTTAAGCACCGGGTTCAAGGACAAATGTATATGGTGCTTTTGATATTATTTATTAATTCATTAGTTGTATAAGTTTTTAAAACTCTGCTAGTCGGCAATTTGTTTAGTGACTTGCCATTGGAAAGTCCAAAAGATGTTATTTTGCTGATTTCCTGTTATTTTAAATTTTATTCTGACATAAAAAATACATTAGATGTGGAAACCCTTTCTGCTGTGATCCCCATTTTTCCACTAACCCCAGAAAGCAGCCACCTGTTCTGAAATTCAACGAGTCGAGTTTAAAGGGCGCTCTGGGAATTGTGTTTTAACCCTTTTCTCTTTGGGGTTAGTTTCCGTAAGAATTAAGCAAACTCCGTTTTTTCTTGAGGACAATTTAATGGTTGGATGTGAGTGGTTTTTACAACTGCGCTTGTCTTGTTCTTACATGGTTCATGCGAGCATGTTATAGGAGATCATTCTCCCATGACGAGGAATGGCCGAGGGCATGTCTATCAGAGTTTTGAATGTTCTGATATTATTGAGTTTTCTTATTTCAATATTTTTGAGTGTTTTTTTTTTTAAAGTAAACTCTACTTTCTTAACATATTAAAGAGTATAAATGTAATTTTATGACATATAGGTATATGGCGTCACTCCTTTTCAGGAAATATTGTTCTCGATCTTCCTGCTCATTAAATTGTACCCGAAAGTTTAACACCGTCATTACACACGGTAACAATGTCCGTATTCCCTCCCTTTCGCCAGACAAACGAGTGTTCCTGTATTTCATGGCGGCATTAACATATGGGGTCACGGTTGTGTTTGTAGGATGGTGTAGTTGGTAAATAAAATGTTTGTAGGAGAGTGTAGTTGGTACAGAAATGTTTGTAGGAGAGTGTAGTTGGTACAGAAATGTTTGTAGGAGAGTGTAGTTGGTACATAAAATGTTTGTAGGATGGTGTAGTTAGTACATAAAATGTTTGTAGGAGTAAGTAGTTAGTATATAAAATGTTTGTAGGAGGGTGTAGTTGGTACATAAAATGTTTGTAGGATGGTGTAGTTGGTACATAAAATGTTTGTAGGATTAAGTAGTTAGTACATAAAATGTTTGTAGGAGGGTGTAGAGTGTAGTTGGTACATAAAATGTTTGTAGGATGGTGTAGTTGGTACATAAAATGTTTTAAGGATGATGTAGTTAGTACATAAAATGTTTGTAGGAGGGTGTAGTTGGTACATAAAATGTTTGTAGGATTAAGTAGTTAGTACATAAAATGTTTGTAAGAGGGTGTAGTTGGTACATAAAATGTTTGTAGGATGGTGTAGTTGGTAAATAAAATGTTTGTAGGAGAGTGTAGTTGGTACATAAAATGTTTGTAGGATGGTGTAGTTGGTACATAAAATGTTTTAAGGATGATGTAGTTAGTACATAAAATGTTTGTAGGAGGGTGTAGTTGGTACATAAAATGTTTGTAGGATGATGTAGTTAGTACATAAAATGTTTTTAAGGAGAGTATAGTTGGTACATAAAATGTTTGTCTTAGGGTGTACTTTGTACAGTTTAGTTAAGTGTTGGTATTAAGAGGTGGTGAAACCAGTACAGCTCCATTAAATGTCTATGGCATGGTGAAGTGGCTACAGTTGAGGAAGGAAATAAGTAACAAAAATATATTTAAAAAAAAACACATATTTCTTATGATCGTCCACTAATATCATATTCGAATGCTTTTCTTGCATTTACGTGATAAAATAAGCAAGATCACAATTTTTTGTTATAAGTATAGAGACATTATTGCATCATTATTTGAACTTATCAGCTAGCGAAAATTCCGCTGTTTATGGTTTTTGCAAACCATGACGCACTTCAGCGAAACAAACTCTCAAGTTGACCAAAAAATGTTGACACGCCAAAAAATAAAATTAAATGCCCCCCAAAAGCTGAACTACAGTCCATGACATCCACTGCCCACTAACTGTAAAATGTATACTATAAGCCAAACTTTTGACGCAACTCTATTGATGGATTTTTAAAAGACAGAAAATAAGCATTCAAAATTTTTACAGTTGTAATAACGTAAAAAAAAAAATTTTTAGTACGATTTATCTATATTTTTTAAATTTAAAGCTATGAATATTATATACAAACATCTCTTGAACAGGTCATTTAATTGAATACAATATATGCTAAGCGCGAATAGAAAAACTGACTCGAAAATATACGTACAAAGCAGTTATTCACGCTTGAAAGGCGGTTAGAAAGATACGTGTCTGAAGATCAAACCTTGAAGTATCAGTTTTAAAGTATACTTTTTTATTTTCGTTGCAAATATCGTCGTGAGAAGAAATCAGATAGATACGGCGTCATGGGAACATGGCGCTAGGCCATGGCAACTGCTTTTGGCCAATTTGTTACGAAAGCCAACAGCTGACAGAAGCCTTATTTGATTGGCTGCATGAGACATACGGATGTCGCGTCTGTCTGAGTTGCACCCGGAATTGCACTTTAAAACAAGATAATAAAATGGAATAACAACATATTTTTAAAAAACCGTAAAAACCCAAGCTGTTCACTATGAATCCTTTATATACGAGACATAACTATAAGGATGTTCATTATGACACGCAGGGCAAAACAATCCGAAAATACAAAATTCTAGTTATGTCTCGTAAAACGTATTTAATATAATGCGCACCGTGAATATATTTTTAAAAGTAATGTCAATGTAATGCGCACCTTATTGCACGACATGAAAGGTTGTTGAACATATAACGCACCACAACAATATCTCAAAAAATTAGCATGATATAAAGAGATAAATAAAATAATTTTAAAATTCAGTAATTCAATTACTGTCCATCCGATCGATTTGAAATTTTGATACATCATTTTTATCATTGGCAGCTCTCTAGCTTACGAGAAAGCGGCTTAGAAATCGATCCAAAGTTTTTTCGGCAAAGTCGGTCGGTCGGACGGTTGCACGGCTCAGACACCACAAGTTAATATAAAGGAAAATAAAAAAGACAATAAAAAATAAAATCTTCTCCATATTATCTTGTAAAAACCTTATCTTCTTCTATTTGATCATTCTAAGTAAATCTTAATCAGCCAGGGTTAAGTATGGCTCTGGAAAAGGAAGTTGATGGAAACTAGGATTTAATTTGGTCTCTATGTCATGTCATTTAATATAAATTTCACTGTTTTGCCGTTTGTTTTTGAAATTGGGTTCTTGAAATTTGTCAAACTTTTATTTGAGACATTGAGTTATATGTAGTGCCACCTCTAAAAGATAACAGCACTGTTATAATTATGAAACGACCGACCAAAAAAAGAGATATAAAATATAGGTGTTGAAATTGGTGAAATTAGCAGTTAATTTGAACACAACCATGATTTGTATAATCTTTAATCAAAGGGAAGCTACTTTACTATACCATCTTTATTTTTGTTTCCAATCATTTAAAAAATAATAATTTTAGTTCGCTGTACAATCATAGTTCCGAAACAACCATATCTGGCACCATGAATGTTTCAACCATTTTTCCCATCGTTTTCAAATACACCTTACTCTGTGTCCGTCCCTTTCCCGCTGTATTTTCTTGTTCAAATGGCTGGAGCGACAAATCATGTTGAACAAGCCCAGGGAATGCCACGTCTACAGCATTCCCATGAAGGCCGAGCAACTGGGCCGTGTCGATGCAGTGTAACAGAGAGGTAGCTGACACCCCGCTTGTGCAGACGTCATCGTCATTAAAGACGTTGGTGGAGCGGCCACCTGCCTCCGTCACTCATGGAGTCCTGGGATCAGCCCTCATCCACGAGCTCGGTAAATGATTGCACGAACTCACTCGGCATTATAAGGAAGGCTTTGAGAGCAATAATTTGACGTTTCTTCTTACTTTAATTTTTGATTTTTTGCATATTTTTGGCTATGCAGAAGTCAGATGTCTTTTTAAAAACATGTTTCAATGGGGAGGATGATAAATTAGAAATTTTAATATAAATACTATTAAAATAATGCTTTAAAAACAGTTACAATAAGCTATTTTTAACATTTTTTTAAAAACTGCAGCATGGAGAATCTCAAAAAGAGAAAAATAATCATTAAACCTGAGAATTTTTTTATGTAAATTGTCATAAATGTAGTTCATTAAAAAAAAATTTGTATCTTTGTGATTTTCAAAATACAGTATAGCTATGTAACAATACTGTAACACTATGCGTTGGTTCCAATTTAATTATAGCAAAGTTTTGATCGCGGTTAATTAGTGTGTTGCTTTTCAGCAACACTATGCATTTAAGGGTAAAAGATCCTTTAAGTTTAAGTATCTAGGTGCGCCGCCTACACCTGGCAAGATTCTAGGGTTGCCCAAGAAGTCTGGGAATAGTCTTGGTGATTTGAGAGGGGGGAACTCCTCTATAATATTGTGGGTGGTAAGTGTAGATCTCACCTCGCGATGACATGTCGAGGTGCAAGGAAAGCCACCGAATCCCACCGAGTGCAAACAAATTCTACCGTTACACGCTCATGTCGAGTCGTGCCCCGCACAAAAGTTTTCCCCCCACCGAAAACAAGGGGAGGGGCTAAATTCCGGAGGTCACCCGATCGTCCCCCGCCAAACGTCCACAAGGCTCAGCAAACTGCGGCGCCAAACAGGAACAATATACCACCTCATTGTACACGCCGTCGATATCAACTCATGGCTTCTTAAAATGTTCAGCCGGTGTTGTTGCCTGTAGGAAAAGATGGGGAGCGGGATTAGGTGATGGGTATGGAGGCGGGGTATTCGGGGGGGGGGCATCAAATATAAAACTGTATGTTAGCTATAATTATCTTTTTTTTAATGCAAGTGGCCATAGTGAAATGTTTTCTTTGTCTACAGATGTCCAATTATTGTATAAGTTGTAGGATAAAATAAGTAATGGGGGTGGGGCGTCGGGGCGTCACAGCAATCCGTGACCGCCACCCCCTTTCACAACTAGATTCCCAATGTCACAGACGAACTTCCTCCTATGACACAATGAAAACTTTAACATATGAATAAACAACGGTGACATTAACACCAGATAGTATAGCTGTGCCGTCCTTCCATAAAACGATAGCTGGCCTTTTCAGATTAACATGTACGGAGTATAATACACGCATTTTTTCAAAAAAAATAGCTGCAGAGATGATTCAATTGGTTAAGAAAAGTTGGACTACCCAACATTTTGTTATGAAAATCGTTGATATTTGTTTTATGTTTTTGTTTTAAAATTAAACAATAAAAATGAAACATTAAGTTCTCCAGAAATATAACTTTATCTCCAAATATTTTTTTTTCTTTCTGGGTACTCAATAATATTTATATAAAAATGAACATTTCGAATCAGCGAGCGACATAATATAATATCTGTAACGACATCACGTCTAACAACTCCCACTGTTGGTGCTCTTAAAAATGTCTTGGCTTGTAAAAAAAATAATAAATTAAAAATATAGAAGAAATGATTTGTAAATTTAAAAGCCAATGGTGATCAATTAACAAGATGCTTGGCTTAGCATCGATACTCGTATAGCGTGCTTTTCTATAAACCCGTTGATTACAATCTTTGAGATCGGAACCTTGGAACACAGCAACTGCATGGGGTAATTACTTTCATTGTCACACAAAGTAGTCGTTCGTTCCAGGTGGCACAGCTCAATTGGCGTATGTTGATTAAAGTCATTTGCAGCTTTCTTGGTGAAGAAGGTGATTAATTGCTGCCCGTGTCATGAACAGGTATGACGCTGTGTTGAGTAGTGCATGACGTTATTCGCCTTCTTTCTTGTTTTTGATAGATTTTTTGTTTACTTGTTTTTCGGGTGAAAAAAAAAAGATTTAAGGAGCGTAAAAACTTCTGTTCATTCTTTCTTCTTTCCTATCTATCTTCTCTATAGATCCTTCACCAACTATAGTTTGCATCTTGAAAATGACAACAATAAAAGTGCCTTAATAAAAGTTAACTTATAGCTAAATAACAGCAAGGGTCTTATGAAAATAAATGCCTGCTGTTGTCCAGCAATACGATCCTACAATTTACCTGCACGTACGCTTTCATGCTTTCTAATGGCACTTCCCTCGCCACCCTTTACCCCAAAAATTTTCTCTTCAACAACTCTACGTGCAGGTAACAAGGTGTGAAAAAAAAAGTTGAAATGTATATATTGGTAGACTGGTAGATTAACGCCCTGCGACAACGTGGGAAAATGAACACCTCTATAAACAGACCACTCAATAACCCCCCCCCCCCAAACACACACTCACACAAAACCCCTTCTTCATATACAACCGATGTATCTATATCCTTAGCAACAACACAAAACCCCTTCCTCCCCCCCCCAATTTATATTTTCAACCCTACCATCTACCTGTGTCACCACCAATTCCCCCCTCCCCGTAGCCCTCGGTCCCCAGTATTTCATTTCCCGGCGGTCGCCTTACTGAAACAAGTCGGCCATTTTCATGTCATCTTTTTTTCTCTGGTACGGGGCGGAGCTCAGGGCCAGACCGCCGCCTGTTTTCCTACGGATAATGTTTCTCACTTCGGGACCCGGCGTACCTCACAAAGATCCCTGCGTCTCAAGTGCTGGGCCAATATTAAAGGAGTGTCATAATTTTCCCCATTGGTTTCGAAAACTTTACTCCGAAAAGGGGAGGGGGACTTATGATTGGGGAGGGGTACCAGGCGATTTGGTGATAATTGAAACCTTTCACTCGCGTCATTTGGGGCCCGATTTGGTGTTCCCGTTTGTTCTCGCGTGGATTTATAGCTCGTGAAACATGCGCAAAGAACGTGATAAACGCCGGGAGCGGTTTCCTAAGGTGCAAACGATACCGAGTAGGAAAACACGGGCATTGTCATTAGATTTAACTCAATTACCGAGTGTCAGGGACCGCGGGCATACAGCAGTTTCACGAGCTTAAACGTGGGCAGCTGGGGTGACAAGGAAGAGGTTCTCGCGCCATTGTGTTATGGGGGTAGGGGAGAGAAAAAAAAACGACCTGCGGTTAACTGAGGGGAAACAACATGGCCGGCTGCCTTACAGTAAGCTGCAATTGATGGCTGTGTAATGAGTGTTCCATTAGTGGAAAACGATCGGTTTGCGATGTGAATTGAGATATTAAAATAGAGAAAGAACTTTTTTTTTAATGAAGATACAGGTGTGACGTTCACATCCGGATTATTTCGAGATGGGAGTCACTGATGAACAAGTTGTTTGCCCCTTACAAGATTAGTGGCGTTTTGTTTCGTTTGTTAAGCTTGTTAACTGGTGAGGGCGGGGAGGTGGATGTATTCAGCTGAAAAGTCGGATTAAGGAAGGTGTGTTTTCGAGGAACATACGTGCCCAGAGGCCAGTTGCCTTGTGGGAAGTTTTCGTCACGATGACAGTTGTTGAGGAAGGTAAAACAATAGAATCGCGTGATCTCATTGAATGCAGTCAGTCAGCTGAGCCTAGAGTCATCTTTTGTAATTAAACCTGAGTGCCATGCTTTAGGCGATGAGTTGTGGAGAGTATTTGTCGAGCCTCCGTCAATCTGGATCAAGCCTTGGATGAAGAAACCCTAAATCCTGGGACACTCGACTATTGAAAACTTGCGAAAGTCTCATTTGTCGGGCTGTTTAGACATATCTTCTCACGCATGCTGCTTTTTTTTGTCTGTCTGTCTCTCTCTTTCTCTTTCTCTTTCTCTCTCTCTCTCTCTCTCTCTCTCTCTCTCTCTCTCTCTCTCTCTCTCTCTCTCTCTCTCTCTCTCACTCTCTCTCTCTCTCTCGGATACCGGTTGAGAGTAAATATTGCTAAGAGTCTGTGATAAATGACACAAGACTCTAACGAGCTTTCCCACTTTAACCCTCACCCCTCCTCCCCAACGACACCTTCCGACAAATCTTTCTCAAACCTTTCCCGACAGAGAATGTATGCAAATTTTAGTGCCGTAGAAACTGAGCCCCTAGGGTGTATTGCGATACTCAAGTTTGAGGTCCCCGTTTTCCAAGATATTCCAGCCACCCGCATACCTACCAACGGTGGCGGTGATGTGATTTAGGGACGGCTGATGGGGCAGAGACACGTTTTGAAAAATGATGTGTCACGAACAATGGCCTCGGTAGCGCCTCTGTATTTACGGCCCTCGTCAATGGTCGCATTGACGATTTGGGGAATCTAAGGCTCGCCGCAGACGTTGTTGAAAAAGTGGGTTGCGGGAAATCATTTATTATCTCCAGACTTGCACAAGTTACCAAAGTGAAGGCGTTTAAGACAGAGAGTGTAAGGATACACGACAACGAGAGAATCCGAACGTGATACTTGAAAATGAGGACCAGGCCTTGGAATTTAGAATAAAGAAAATTCTAGGTAAGAAACCGAGTGGTCTTCCAATTTTATTTATTTACGCATCTATTATGTACACTTATATAGCACCATTCCCGGGCTTACGGCCTAGGTTAACCCTGCTTCACAAACAATTGGAAATATGACTTGGAAAAAAAATGACTTAACACTCACAATCTTGAAAACAGCTACATCTGTATGTACTATTTTTAAAGATTATGGCCGTCAAAATAGTGGTAGCGCAATGAAGGAAGATAACGCACCTCATCGCCTGTCCGCCAAAATCCTGGTCTCCAGAACAAAAAAATGTCTTCAGCAGACCTATTAAAATCTATTTCAATGTTTTGATTTTTTAAGCTATGACAGTAGGATGTCGTCAATTTAAAAAAACAAAAAACATTTGTATTTATTTAATTCATTTTAAAACAATTAATTATTAAACCAATAATATGGATTTAGCTGAAATCGAACAAATATATGAGTGTGAGTACATCCTACACTTCTCGTTCTTTTAAAACCATGGCTATAACACTATTTATAATATATGGCCGTATGTCCCGATTTAAAACCGTTGAATTAACCACAACATAGCGTCTAGAAAAACTTGACGTTCTGCATTTATATTTCCACTAGTAAAATACCCACACTTTGCAGCGGAAAATTAGGATTTCAGTTAAGTGTTAAAAACCCGCGTTATACCAATTCAAAACACAAATTGATTTAAATCTAGATTTATGATGGATATACTATACATATTAACTCCACCTTCTTGTGTGTCCATCTTTCGTGTTCCGGTGGAGAAACTAAAGTAAAAAAAAAAGTGACTGATTGTCCGTGATCACATCGACCTGATAATTTTTTTTCGCCTTTTTTTCAATTATAGATAATAACTAATCTACATTTTGAATAAAAGAAATTTAAATTAATTTGCTCAAATTGAGTTTTGCACTTAATCTGCTTCTATTCTTGTGTAACTAAATTATAGCTGCATTATTATTTTACCATAGAAATATGTTTCTTGGAACTGGAACAGGTTTTTATAAAGAAATATGTATTTTTTTTCTAATGTATCAATAAATTTCATGGCGGCAAGTCGACAGCTTTTTCATTTACAGACTTCGTACCAGAACTTGATAACATTTTTTTAAAATGTTGAACATCAATACAACAAAATATACAATAATTTGTCCTAATAAAAAAGACAAGACTGTCATCTAAAAAAATGCATTACTTTTCACGCATTCTTACTCAATAGATCTTGTGAAAAACATCTTTACAGTATTTTTTTAAATTCCTTCGCTTGTTCTTTTAAGGGTTATGTTATGTAGGTACGTCTGTGTATAATTTGTATAGCTATACCCTCTCGCGGACATGAAATAAGAGCGTGTTTGCTAGCTAAGCGAGGAATGTCCCTCGTTCACTTGGACGATTTCTCGCCCTCGTGTTTACACAGAGGAGCTCGTTTCTTGATATTTAGCATTTCTTGATGAGAGCAAGTATTACGGGGGACCGCGGGAGGCACTTGAGTTTTAATTGTAACGGTGTCGCTCACAGACGCTTACAAAAATCTCCTGGAGTAACTCTTGACACCGGGAGCAAAATATGGCCCGCTTACCGTTCTTGATTCATTTGGCCTGTCCCCGTGTTCTTGTTTGACTTGGAGTCTTATTCTATTTAATTCCTGCATTTTTCAGTCTATGTAGTAACGTGACGCTTTTCAACTAATTTATTTGGTCCATAAAGGTAGTTTAAACCAAACTTTATAGCTGACTTGTGTGATCTCAGCAACATAAACATTGAATTCTTTCACTTTCAAGTTTTTTTAACTTCTATAAACGTTATGTACTAAATTATTTATTTTTTCCATCATTATTTTTTTAAAATTAAAAACTGAATTTTTAATGATTTGGTTACACCTTTAAAACTCGGACTGAAAGGATTTTGCATATATACCAATAATTTAATACTTTTGATATGGATATTTTTGTAACCTACCCCGCCCTTCCCCTACCCCGTAAAGAAAATAAATTTAATGCAGATTTACCATAATTATATTAGGTCAGACAGATAATTCTGGCGTTTTTTATTTTGTCGATAAAGGAGGTCATAAATATCGAACCCATGTTTCTAGTCCGAAACTATAATAATAATGGCATAATACTGTAATTTAGGTTAAGATATGACACTCGAGCAGCTCTCATATGAGATGATACCATCAACAGAATTGCCAAGCAACTAAAGCACTCGAATGACCTCGCAGGGGTCACCTAGAGCTGTGTTTGCGAACCTATGCCACGCGTGCCACAGAAGGCACGCAGAGCCTCATCAGCCGGCACGCAACTTAAATATTATTTCCTTAATCAAACCACTTTTGCTGGCACTTCGTGTTGGCACTTTGCTATATTTAAGTAGGTTTTAATTGAATTTTGGGCACGCGGACCCAAAGGGTTCGCCATCACTGACCTATAGAGCAAGGCAAGGAATTCTTCGGTCTTGTCACCAAGCTGACATAACAGATAAACAGGGCAGCAGTGTTGGCATCTCCCACGCAAGACATGACACGACACTACAACATGCAGGCTTGAGAGCCACATCGCTTCCGCCTAAACAAGCATCTATACAAGCAGGGGAAAGAGCAAAAGTCGATAGACGAATAGCAGTATCTGTCTTTATCAGCATCGAGGCGTAGTTACAATATAAAATTAATATAAAAAAAAACAGCGATCAAAATGGAGAGAGCAGGTTTCCGGACTGCCATATAGTAGACTGCAATACCATACACCTAATCACCTAACTTAGCTTTTTAACCTAACCCTTATCTTGACATTAATCCAGCGGTGGATTGAGCTTGGACGCAGCCCCGGGCTGAAATTCCAGCAGGGGCCTGATCCAGCCCCTTTATTATACAATATAATAAATGTAACGCTCTTAATTTAGCCTTAAATCAGTTGGGGGGCCCTGGCTTTAGCCCCCCTTATTCCGCAACTGCATTAGCCTTACTTACCATATAACCCAAACCATAATCAATAACCCTGACCCTAACTAACACTGACCTCAACTCTAGCCTCACACTAATCATGCCCTTCGCTTAACTTAATCTTATCCTAAAATTAATCTCACCCAAACCTTTACTTATAACCCTAACCTTAACCTTACACTACTATTAAGCAAATGAAAATCTAACTATACTCGTAACCCTAACATATACTACATTTCAATTCTATAATATATATACACCAAATGTGACGACCGACCTTAAGCGAATTTTCACCCTTTACTTGAATCCCATGCAAGACATTCCGCTTCATTTAGTACATCAGTACACAGATATTTCTTTACCTACGAGCACTGTAAACTCTTCTTTGTGCCTCATGCCTTCAGAAAGCGCCGAAGCTCGTCTTTCGTGTGTTGTACGCTGCCGAAGTACGTTCGGTAAACAATTACCAGCTCCGATTCCCAAACAACCACTCACGGACACCTCTTTTGATAAGATAGTCCCAATTAAGCCATGTGACTCATGCACGCATCTTCCCGTGATTGCTCCAATTGGCATTCAATGGAGATAAGAGCGTGATAGAGAGTTTGGGTGGGGGGGGATAATAAGCAAGCGAACCCACAAAATACGACTGAAGGTTTCGGGACACTCGAAGATAGGATACAAGTCCTGTTTCACACACAAAAAAGAGCATTCCCCCGTCATCTTCAAAACCATCTCAAAGAAAATGCACAGATTTTCCCCATCGCTTCAGGTATACAGTGAATATTAGGATAGGCCCCCTCCCCTCCTCTCTTTGTAATGCCTCTGCCTGCCGAACTCTGGAAAAATGTCTTCATTTATTTGTCAAATTCAGACATCCCGCACGCGCTGAGCACTTGGCTCTCCACAAAGACTCGATGTTTATGAGTTGTACGGGATCAGGAGAAGGGAAAAAATGGAGGGGGTGGGTTGAGGGAAAGGGGGAGGGGAGGGGTATCGTGAGTGCCGCTGAAAAGCCACGTCAACGCCCCCAGTGTCTCTCTCAACCAGCGCCAATATCAGTAATCAGGGAAGGCCAGCTTCTCTAGAGACTTGGAACCTTTGACAGATGCCTCACCCTTCAAGTTTCCGAGAGAGAGACGAAGAAAAAAAGACGGGGGATGAGAGAGGGCTTCAATAATGCGCGCTCGTTTGCAACGTGTGTACAATTGTTTCTGGGGCCATCGAGGCCACTGGAGAGGGGCAATAATTACCGGCTTAATTTCCTAAATTGCCCCCTGCAACAATCGGTCCTAATTTGCGATCAAAAGCCGAAATTTTCCCCGTGAAAGTGACGGAATAACACCGTGTCTCAGCTCGGAAATAGATTTAATCCCGTGACTCGTGAATAGGAGTCAAGAGAATTCAGGGGAAGCCAAAGGAGATTATTGACTTAAGCATTCCGATTTTAAGTTTCCCCATATAATCTGTCTGAGAGAGTAGGAAATTTGGTTGAGGGGAAGGAGAGGTGGGAGGTGTTGAGGCAGTTGTTTTTTTAATTGTTTTTTTTTTTTAAATAAATAAACATTTTAAGTTAATTCTTTTATTCAAAAGTATGAAATGGCATTTTTAAAACAAGAAGCCATGAGCGATTCTATTGAGAACAGACATTTGTATAAGAGAGTTTCAATTTTTAACTGTAGTATCAGTGTCATCCATTTATATTTCTTACAAACAGCAAACATTATGAAATAAGAAAAAATCAATAAACCCCTGTAATTTTTTAAATATGTATCTCCAGATGACAATTAATCTTTCCTTATGACTTCCACAGATACAGAACCGGAGTGAATGTAAACGAAATAATTCATACCAATGGTGGCCAAACTACGGCTCGCGGGCCGCATGCGTTCACATTACGGCTCCAGTATACAATTGATTAAAGATATGTAGCAAGGATTACAGCAAGATTTCCAAGCCATGTTTAAAGAACGATAGATTTTCAAATGTGTCTCTCAAAATTTAATATACAATATAAAACTACTCTCAGTTACTACATATCTGGCCATCCCTGCTCTATACTATTATTTTCTTGCCTGAAGATCATATTTTATTTAGTTATAAAAATGGAGAAAAAAAATGTGTACCACTTGGCGGTCTTTATATCTTTATTATGAACAATTCGAGGGGAAATGTTGATCATTTTACCACACCATCATGTTTTTGTCTTGTTTTTCTTTTCAGGGGTATTTTCTTGCCGCCTTCCCCTCACTATCCATCTCTCGAGACAAGTCAAGTCGCATACCTAAAACACCCCGTGGGAGGTTCCTCATTCTCACAAGCTATCGCACCTCAAACGGGCCGCCTCTGATATGTGGGCCAAGTCAATGGCGTGCATGTCAAACACTCGAAAAAACATTCTCCCTGCGCATGTGCGCATCCCGGCGAACCATTTTTCTAACGGTCCCCGAAGCCCTTTTAGCTGTGAAAGTAAGTGCAGGCTAATATGAGCTACCCCTCGCCTGGTCCTCGGCGGTTACCGTGGAGAGTGTCAGGGGACAGGACAGCATCGCTATCACATCGCTCGTGCTTTTCTTTTTTCTCCTATGGCGAAGATCGACCTGAATGACCCCGCACCCCTTGCCAGCCCTCGATTAAAACAAAGATAAGCACGTGCTGTAATAAGCAGAAGATCACGCGTCACACCGAGCATGACTATAAGACACTGATATCGAGGAGGTGTTCTCGAGTTCGGAAATTTCCATCCCACAGTAAACGTGGCGAGACGGATTTGCGAGATGTACAGCACTAAAAGAAAGAAAAAAAAATTCGCCAAACCGCAACAGATTCTGATTATCACATACACATTTCATGACAAGCTGTTTGTCCGCTATCTCAACTCCAATGTATTTTTTTTCCTAATGCAAAAATAAATTAATAAGCATGAAAAATGTTGTTAAGAGAATCCAGTGGACTGAGTGACGCCATGATATCTGTAATAATGCTGGACCTTAAATAACCCGAACTTTTCTTAAGTTCTATTTTAAGCTTTATTTTATAGTTTATAATTTGGAGAGGTGCGTGCTGGGATCGTGTTATTGTAAATATTAAAAAAATTATGATGAAGAAACCAAAGTACTCGCATTGAGTGTAGATAAGCACTCCTTGAATCCGAAGTATTTAAATCAGTATTTATATTGGAAAAAAGGGAAGATGTTTAAGTTTTTAAAAAAAAACACTTCCAAACCGCACATTTACGAGACAAACTAATTACCTAGTAATACTCAATACAGACCCGTTTCTACACTGTAACTACGCCTCAAATATTGCGAGAAATCTCGTGGATTTTCATGTAAATTAAAAATTTAAAGACACGTAAAAAAAGAGAAGTTTTTCTTTATAAATCCTTTATATACGAGAAATAACTATAAGGATGTTCCTTATAATATGCAGGGAAAAACAATCCGAAAATACAAAATTCTAGTTATTTCTCGTAAAAGGTGTTTAATATAATGCGCACCGATCGTGAATATATTTTTTATAAAGTACTGTCAATGTAATGCGCACCTTATTGCGCGACATGAAAGGTTGTTTTAACTTATTACGCACCACAACACTGTATCTCAAAAAAATTAACATGATTAAAAGAGATAAATATAATAGTTTAAAAATTCAATAATTGAATTACTGTCGATTCGATCGATTTGAAATTTTGATTAATCGTTTTTATCATTGGCATGAGTCTGCCTGCAAAATTTCAGCTCGTTAGCTTACGATAAAGTGGGTAAAAATTGATTCAAAGTTTTTTCGGCAAGGTTGGTCGGTCGGTCGTACGGCTCAGACGCCACAAGTTAATATAAAGGATTATTTTTAAAAAGCCTGTTAGAAAACGCGTTCTTCCTGTAATTGTATACAATTCTACATAGAATCTGAATTATTAGTGCGTGTGTAATTTCCGCTCATGCTCGATTCAAGTCAACATCTGCTATTTCACGGTATCCTACAACAGTAATAACAACAGGGGTCAAAGTTGAAGATCTTATTTCAAGATACAACATAAAACCGGTTACGGTTATTTTAGCACCCATAACGCTGCAACTCAGCCATGTTGACAACTCGCGGCCTAACTTGGTTACGATCCACGTGGAGGCCATTACGAGAACACAGGGAGATCTAATCAGAACCTGCAACAAAATTATTGTGGTCGGAAAACTTGTCACGTGGTACACATTCAGCCGATACGCCGGTAACAAGTTCGTCTTTCCACGGGATGAAATTTTCCGAGGAGAGGGGGGTCACGCAGGGCGGAGGTCATGTTGGGTTGATGTCACAGGGGGCGTTAATTTGGGGGTCAAGGCAGCTCCTAGTGAAGACACAGAAATTGCGTGAAAATTTTGGGGCGCACTGGATCCGCCAATCTGCTTGGAATGTGCGTGTCTAATGGGGGACCACTCACCCACTGGGATGGCCGACACTGATGACAATAAGGTTGATGGACAGTTTCATGGGCGTCGGCTGGATGATCACGTGGGTCCGATCCGACGCGGTATGCGAGCAGTGAATGTGAATCATACCTCAACTTGAAATGTCCTGCGTACGTTCGGCGAAAAAATTCGGGATTCGCTCAAATTCACTGATGTGTGTTTTTAGCAGGAGAAAGCGAGACATTCTCGTATAATTGGTACATGTTATTGTTTTCTTCTGTTTTGAAACTTTGCTGTGAAAACACGACAGAGATTATTTGTTATCCCCAAGATGTGCTTCCCTTTGTGGATACTTTGTTAACAAAGATGTAAAGTTGTGGTCTCAGCTATTACCACCGTTGGTAGCGTAACAATGATTTCTAAGGCGCAGGGTGTGGTGGGGGCAGGGGTGGGCCGACGGATTGACTTTTTGAGAATGAGATCGTATACTAACATCAGATCATGTACTAACATCAGACCATGTACTAACATCAGATCATGAACTAACATCAGATCATGTAATAACAGCAGATCATGTACTAATATCAGATCATGTACTAACATCAGATCATGTACTAACATAAGATCATGTACAAACAAACATCAGATCATGTACTAACATCAATTCTTGTACTAACATCAGATCATGTACTAACATCAGATCACGCACTAACATCAGATCATGTACTAACATAAGATCATGTACTAACATCAGATCATGTACTAACATCAGATCATGTACAAACAAACATCAGATCATATACTAACATCAATTCTTGTACTAACATCAGATCACGTACTAACATCAGATCATGTACTAATATCAGATCATGTACTAACATCAGATCATGTACTAACATCAGATCATGTACTAACATCAGATCATGTACTAACATCAGATCATGTACTAACAACAGATCATGTACTAACATCAGATCATTACTAACATCAGATCATGTACTAATATCAGATCATGTACTAACAACAGATCATGTACTAACATCAGATCATTACTAACATCAGATCATGTATTAGCATCAGATCATGTAGTAACATCAGATCATGTACTAACATCAGATCATGTACTAACATCAGATCATGTACTAACATCAGATCATGTACTAACATCAGATCTAATCCTAATATCAGATCATGCACTAACATCAGATCATGTACTAACATCAGAGCATGTACTAACAACAGATCCCAATTATTCACAATGTGTGACGAAAACTTGTGGAGAATTTCAAAAGGTCAAAATTAGGTGATCAGTTGTCTAAGAAGGATTCTCAGAGCTCACTGGCTGGACAAAATCAGCAACTGTGAACTGAGGCAGCGGAAAAAACAGAAGTCTATTGAGGAAGAGATTCTTCTGAAGCGGTGGAGGTGGATTGGTCATACTTTAAGAAAGCCTCTTTCAAGGGAAAATGTAACCCCCAGGGTAAGCGGAAAAGAGGCCATCAAAGAAACACTTGGTGCCGAAAATTGGAGGCAGAAATCAAGAGAAGTGGCCATGAATGAAAGATGCTGGAGAAACTGTCCTAGGATAGAGATGTCTGGAGTTCTCTCGTAGGTGGCCTATGCCCTTGGAGGAATCGCAGACGCCGACTATGATCGGCGGATGCCCATCATGGTTGAGATGGCTCAACAACAACCAAGAAAATTAGATGATGACTAAAATCAAAAACGGTTTTTAAAATTATTTTTAAGAAAAAAAATACTTATCATTATTTATTATTATTATTAATATTATTATTTCATCATCATCATTATAATTATGTTATTTAAGTAAACCGTCCTTGGAAAAGAGCTGCTTTAATAAGTGTATAAGCTTTCCCTTGATAAGCCACTAGTGACTACCCCTTTTACTCGAATAGCCATAACAGTGATAATCAGCTGTATCTCTATTGAAATGGGGATACCGATATTTTGTTTTCTTTTAAAATATATTAGAATAGATAACACATTTTTTTAAATGTATAGAGAAATCAACAATTTAACTTGAACCATTTAAAAAATGTAACAAAACCTATTTAAAAATAATACAAAAATGGAATTCAACATTAAAAGCAATTGTAATTTTTAAAGAATTATAATGAAACTTTCTATGACACCGATATCTTTTAAAGAGTAAGTGCTATAGCAACCATCAAGATGGCCCGTTCGGCCTACAGAACACCTACCCAGTAAAAGGAACGAAACTGGACAGGAAGTGTTTATAGGCAACATAATTCACGGGAAATGCTTTTATAGATTTGGCCAGGAGGCGCAAAAAGAAGAAATCAGTAGCATTACTCACGAGTTTCCTCCCTGGCAGCTAAAAGGCTTGTCAAATAAACTGGCCTCGCGTTCAAAATGATCGTTTGATTGTATAATACACAATCCCGGCTTGTCGTGTACTCGGAACCAGTGGTTCTAAATGTTAAATTAAAGGGTACTCGAGAATCAAGGATTTGGCCTGTGTTTTTTTTAAGTCTATGCTGGAGGATTAGCAAATCTTTATCGGTTGAAACTACTTGCGTCATTAAAAATACTTGATTATATCGTTAAAACTTGAAATGCCAGAGGAATTTGACATTAACTTTCATAATCATACTTCCCCACACTCAAACTACCACTAGTCAGATCATATAACGGGCACATATCAGTAGTTTTTCGCGAACCCCCAAATTTCATTCTCTATAATCTGATCAGCCGAGCTCCGTTTTGAGGACCACTGCAAGACAGTATTTGAGGCATTGTGGGATGAGACACATGCACAGACTCCCCACTTCTGAACAAGTTCTGAAATAACAGCCCGCCAAAGGTCCCGGCCGCTCTCGTCAGCAAACACAACTAACTCGCTGGGCCTGTTTCAACAAGATGCTCTACTCTTCCGGGGTGTCAAGAGTTGATTCCCCTCGCGCCCGGCCCCCATCTGATATTTGGGTGAATTTGTCGGAATGATTGGATTCCCGGCCCAGCTAGAGGTCTTACTATTGTCAAGAGTGCTATTTTTCTTGAGGCGGATTCTTGGCGATAGGAAGAAATGGTGGCTCTCTTTTTTTCATCTAAAGTAAGAGCGTAGATCAACAATTATTTTTAAAAGAAGGGAGTCTTGTATATAGCTAACGACTTCGGATGATCTCGGCGTTGTTCTAGAAGTTGAACAGGGAGAAAGAGACAGGCAGAGAAAAGTGTGTGTGTGAGAGAGAGAGAGAGAGAGAGAGAGATAGAGAGAGCGCGATAGAGAGAGAGAGAGAAAAAGTGAGAGAGGGGGCGGAGAAAAGAGAGAAAGAGCGAGAAATAGATAACAAAGACTGAGCAGGGAAGAGAGGCGATTCGGGGCACAAAGTGATAATATATCTTTTTTATGTTTTATGTCTTTATACATTCCTTTGAAATTGGCAGCCATTTTTTAAATTAAATTTATTAATATTTTGATTGTTAGTCGCTTACCCCACATATTGGCAATATCAACTCATTTTGTGCATTGTCCGCCAATGTAACGAATTCTAGTGACAATTTTTCATAATTATTTATGGTAGCTTTGTTGGATTTCTCTTGTCATTCGATTCGTTTCAGGATCACTTTATGTTGAGATCACTTCTTCAAAATTTTACGGGTCCCCCACGAACACAGCTCTGATTATTATGTATGCCATGAATGTTAAAGGATTGTTAATACAACTATGAATATGACGCTTTTGCGGGGCTACCCATCTATTACTAATATAACTATTATTTCTATTTCTCTTTCCCCATCCTCTATCACAGTGCTTCTCAAAGTGGTGGTCCGTGGACCATGGCCGGTCCGTGGGCCATCCGCCACCAGTCCGCACAAGTTACCAAGAAATGGGGAAAAAATATAAGTATAATCCTCCATTTGCAACCAATAAAACTAACCCTAAAGAATGTGTCAATTTTTCGGCACAATGAAACAAATAAAATAAAATTAATTAATTTTCGCTTCCATGTCAGTATAGGTGAAATAGTGCACAGGCCCCTGGAGCAATAGAAAAGTTTCTACCGGTCCACCACATTAAAAAAGTTTGAGAAGCACTGTTCTATCGGAGTCATTCAATAATTTCTCTCCCTATAATTTTTCAAGACCTTTTTAATTGTATGCCTATAGTATGTCCTCAAAAATTTTACAAATATTTAAATTAAATATTTATGATATAGTTTAAACAACCCGCCCCGCCCACACAAGTTCTCATATTTTAATTTCAAGCGGATTGTCTTATGCTATTTTGGGAAACGTTGTATTTACAACAAGAAAACAAATAAACAAGACACGGCGCCACGAAGGCCTTCTGAGATTCTGGGGGAGCACTGCGCCGACATAAGGTAGCATTCAAAAGTTAATGTCTTAACAAAACAAAGCAGCGAGGGAAGTATCTTTACCAGATACATACTCCCCTTGGCCGCGGAGACTACGTGCTGGAGAATGAGCTTATCCCAACTACATCCCCACCCTTTTGACACACAGACACACACACACACACACACACACACAACACCAATCATGTTCTAGGTCTTCTGAGTTGCGTCACGCCATCTTTAGCGTAAAACAAGAGGAGATCCCGAGGGCGAGTTACATCTCAAGCATCTAAAGCCAGCGCGCGAAGACAGCCCGTGTGACAACCACGGTAACAAAAGTAAACAAGCCCCCCGAGGACGGTTGAGTTCGGTTCACTTTATTCAAGATGGTCATGAACACGAGAAATTTGCTTGGTGAGCAAATCAGTTTTATCTTCAAATGCGAGCTATTTTTCTTACAACACCGATCAACAATTCAGACTTTTACCTTGTTTGTAAATATTTTTGTTTGCTATTTCCGTTTGTAGAGAGTGATGGGCTAGTAGACCAAGCGGGACTAAATTTTTATTTTTTTTTCCATTAAAATCAACACAGGAAAAAACAAAAATAGAAGTAAAAAAAAAAAAAAAGATTTTCAAAATCCACCTTTTTTATACGTGTACTAAAAAGAAGAAAATAGTTTAGAACTCTTAAGTTCAAGTACTTTTATTTCATATGACTAAAAATGTGTGGCGGCCGCTGATGAGGTTCTATATATTCAGTTCACTCATTCTCTCACTTATAGATCTCTCTTTTGCCTTCTAAATTATAAATCTGTAATTTTTATACCAAACACCTATCTTTGTGCTGTATTTCTAAATTAGAATGGGATTTTGAAGCCCTCTCCCCACGTTTGCAGTCATATTAAATCAAATAACTTGAACTTAATTTATTTTCTTCTTTTTAGCACACGTATAAAAACGTGGTTTTTAGACATTTATTTTTTTTACATCTATTTATAGTTATACCAAACACCTCATAAGCGCCCGCCCAACGTTTTAATACCACGGGGATCTAGTCACGGGGTGATATCAGGTGGCACGTGAATGTCAACAACAGCAGACAAATACAGAGATAACTTTAAAATAGATTAATTTAAATACGGTACATTCGATTGATCTGAAATTTTAAAACAATGCATTGTCATCCAAGATCTATGTGTGGTAAAATATTGAGATCTCCAGGACCATCAAAAGTTGTTTAACTTTAAGTTGGAAAATTTGAATTTTTGCGGACAGACAGACAGTAACGAAAGCAAGTTAATAAAAACGTTGTAAAAAAAGAAGAAAACAAGTACAAAGACAGAGAGAGAGAGAGAGAGAGAGAGAGAGCGAGAGAGAGAGAGAGAGAGCGAGAGAGAGAGAGCGAGAGAGAGAAAACAACCGGCAGAAGACAACAGAAAAAAAAGAGTCAACTAAAAACAATTTTAAAAAACAACGTAAAACTTCGTTTATTCTAAAGAGAAAAACTTTTTTTTTAAAAATAATAAAAAAAATAAACCATGCTGTTTAAAGAAAATGAAAAACAAACGTAAAGCAAATATTACAGCGTCCCGTGCCTGCCCATGTTGTTAACTGCCGACGCCGCTTCCTCTGAATCATTCCCCATGATGCATTGCGGGCTGAGGATCTCCGCGATCCATCGCCATGTGGAAAGGGAAACAGCTTGATTGATTTCTGGAGGGCGAAAACACGATCTGCTGTGACACAACGCCCGCTTCCACCGGCTCGAGGTATGCACGTCACCGAGGCCCCGCGACCGTGAGCAATGCCCCTGTCTAACTCACACCCTCGGATTAGACTCGACGCACGAGCATTTAACTGCGCTGGGCCGTGAAATGGCTGCGATCTGTCGCTGGCTGGCAGATTGCTGGCTGGAAATGGCTCACCATTAGGGGGTAGGGGCGAGGGGGGGGGGTCGGAGATTCTCAGAGAGTGCTGTTTGTCTTATGGGGGCCTGAAGCCCGCAACAGCGGCAGGAATGTATCCCTTGTTAGAATGCCGTCACTCAAATCTAAGCGTTATCTACACCGCTGTAAAACAAGGATTGTGGAAAGGTGAGTTGGGGGAGGGGGAGGGGGTGAAGTTTCTTGGCTTAATGAGAGTGACGTCGGGGGCCCGTGACGTCACTGGTACTACGGACGTAGCCTAGGGCTATAGAGAAGCAATTTGGGTAGCGTGCAGACGGTCATTTTCTAAGGATGAGCAGGCGCGAGATTGATTGTTTTCGGGCAAATTGTCTTGTCACTCGTGCTGACACAAATTGGTCGATTTTTAACGCTACTTGAGCCAATTACGAGGGCTCAAGTGCAGACGAATAAAAATGCCTTCGCGAGAGGAATCTGGGGGTTAACACCGGAGAGTGTTCTGTTTGAAATGCTATCTTCCATCAATGCTGACGTTTCGATGATCGGCCGGCATTGGTTAAGTGTTTCATTAAAGCCTGGAACGAAACGCCCATATGGTCACGCCGGCGCACTTTTCAATTCTACTTCATCATTTAAAAACTCATCGCTAAATAATAATCTATCTTAGGGATATCTTCACCGTATATCATCGCGGATGGTTGCAAATCGACGTAAAAGTTGAATTTGTTTACAGCAAACATTTCGTTGGGATCTAAAAAAAAAAAACTAAGAACAATGTCACTCACACTAACAAGGTCACATATTGAAGCCAAGTGTCCACGCTTGAACGATCAAGTCAAACCGAATTTCAGTACACAACCCATCTGGACTAAAACAACCTGCATGCTAAATAACCATTCCTATTAAACAACCATCTCTACTAATAAACAAGCAGCTCTATTAAACTGCTATCTCTTCTGAACAACCATCTCTGCTTAACAACCATCTCTATTAAACTGCTATCTTTTCTAAGCAACCAGCTTTACTAAACAACCATCTCTTCAAAACAACAATTTCTTCTAAACAACCATCTCTTCTAAACAACCATCTCTTCAAAACAACCATCTCTACTAAACAACCATCTCTTCTAAACAACCATCTCTACTAATAAACAATCATCTCTATTAAACTGCTATCTCTTCTAAACAACCATCTCTACTAATAAACAATAATCTCTACTAATAATCAATAATCTCTACTAATAAACAATCATCTCTACTAATATCAATCATCTCTATTAAACTGCTATCTCTTCTCAACAACCATCTTTACTAATAAACAACCATTTCTATTTAACTGCTATCTCTTCTAAACAACCATCTCTGCTAAACAAACAAACTTTAATAAATAATCCATCTCTACCAAACAAGCCATCTTTTTTTTTTAAACGCCTCATCTCTACTAAACAATTCTTCACAACTAAACAGCTCATCTCTGCTGAACAGATTTTATTTTTTTTTACTCAAAACCCATCACTGTCTTCTAAACGAGCAATAAACACCAGTTGCTACGTAAACAATCGTTAACAGTTAACCAAGACAACAGATTCAATACGGAGAGTTTCTTGTGGTGACAACTTTCACCAACCCTGATGAGGAGGGGGGAATTCTCTAGGATTGCACCGAGAGTGAGCACAGGAAGAGTTTGCTCGCCAAACTCAAGTTCCTATGGCGCTCAACACACGTAAATAAACGCAGGGATGTGGAAAAAATTCATGAATAATAAATGCCCGTGCAACCCTGGAGTAAAAATTTAAGAATAATATTAATTTTGACTTGTCAAGGAAGAACAGGAGAGTTTAGAGAAGGCGAAAGTTGCCCGAAAATCTGTGAAGCAATTTCGGTCTGTTTACCCCGAAAGCACCCGATACGTGAATCTGTTGGTTTTATAGGTCTGGGCAAGCGGGTTCGTTGACATTTTCTCATTCCGTATTGTAAGAGCGCGGAGATCAAACGCTAAGTAAACCCCGCCATTAAACACAACGAAAATATTGAATGCGAGGAATTATTGTTATTCTTTTATTATATAGAAAACTATTTTTTAAACTTCTACGGACTTGTTTATTAGATTTTTATAAATAAAAACAAAAAACAACATTTTAGCCTCGCTAAGTTTGGATAAGGAAGCCAGAATATCAACCGCGCCCAGCTGATAAAGTTTTTGTAGTTTTAATTGGTGTAACCAGGCCAGCGAGAAATAAAACAATAAAAAAAGACGACGTTCGGAGGCAAACTTAAAGGAAGAACTCGAGAGTCTTCATTTCTGTAGGAGACGAGCGTGCCGACAAGTGATTTAAATGTATACAGATAAGTGTAAAGCTATTTTTTTTAAATTTCAGAATGTGCTATTCATAATAATCCAGAGGGAAAATCCTTAGTGACCCACATTGAAGAAAAAGTTTTAAAATTTTTTTTATTAAACTTTAAATGCTTTTTTTTTAAAAATGCTCAAATCATGAATTGACAATGTTATAATACCATTATATCCAATCTATAATTGCTTGGTCTAGAATTTTCAAGTAAGCTAAATTTTTTTTCCTAATATTGAAAAACCAAAATTAAAATTTCAATTAATACAAAACGGTTGCACAATATTTTTATGATTCGATCCCGGAAAACAACGGGAATATGGCCTAGATATCTAATATATCTGGCTATCTATATGTATAAACAACATAACATTCAAAATGATATTGCGCAAATTTAAACTTTAAAACTCAATAAAGCATGACATTTTGTAGCAATATGTGGAAGAGCGTATGAACATTTGACAGACTTTGAAATCCCTACACTTTCTGAATAAACAAAACTGTAAACGTGTAAGACTTGACTGCCATCGTCCCCCCTCCAAAAGCTTGATCTATTTTCAATAAATTTACTTTTTTTTTTTTTTTGCAGTGACAGTATTTTGAAGTAAAACATCACCTGTGTGAAGGCATTCCACATGAAGACTGTACTTTAGATGTCATCATTTCGTGTTCACCAAATTCACCTGCCTATAAAAATATAACAAGTTTTCAAACAAATCAACTTTCACAAACATCATCATCCGTTTTGTTCAAACAACGTTTTGTTTAAAAAAAAAATATTTAAAAAAAAAAAAAACTAACTCGTTTTTCAATATTTATTTTCCTCTTAAATAAATTATTTTCTCTCACAAATTTAATGACCTTTCCTGTAGATAAGACATTTCGGGTTGAAGATTAATGGAAGTATAACATTTTTATTTACGTATGATTTTTGTGTTTCTTCCCCCCATCAACCCCGTATATGTTGTGCCTCTCTTATTTTGTCTTCTTCATTTTAGGTATTTGCTTTTTTTTTATTCTTTAAATACTTCACTCCCTCCCTCGAATTTTTTTTTTTCAGTTTGAAATCTATGTCTGACACAGGATTGTTTCGAAATGGAAGGGTAACTGTTAGACATGTTTAGATAAATTTCTTTTCAACACAAACACCGCTTCCACTGATAGCTGAGGCCGATCCTGTGCTTACATTCCTTTCAAATTTTGTGAGGTTTTTTTTTTCTTTCTTAACTTCACATTTTTTGTTTTTGTAGTGCTTATTTTTCTAGCTGTTATCTTTATTCGAATCTCATCACTATGAAGATGGTCTCATAGAGGGTATCGGTTTTATCCTTAACCCAGCGTGAATCTAAATCACTTTCGCAGACCACTGGTGGTGGAGGGAGGGGTACAGTACAGACGCCCTTCTTGCCCCTCCCACCTTTTCCACACCGACACACCGCCGCCCCTTTTTCTCCCGCCCCTAACCCCCCCCCACCCCACCCAAAATGCTTCTATGAGCAGAGCAGTGAGCAACTGTCGCGTTTAATCTCAGCCTCAATCGCTGCGTCCGGGAATTCCCGGTTTCTTATCTTATCAAAAAGTGGGAGCAGTTAATTTTTCGGTCGGCGAAATGCCCTTGGCTGGTGCGATGCTATCGCGTGATTACACGAGATTGTCCGCCTTGAAAAGTCATTTGAACCGTTTAAAAACGAAAGGACGGCGGAAATATAAAAGGGAAGTAGCCACCGCCGCTGCTTCCAATGGTTATTGAAAGAAATAGCTTCAGTTTTTTTATTATTAAAAAAAGGGTATTTTTAAAAATAATCTTTTTTCCCGACGAATGACACTGTCGCAGACAGAAGTTGATAAGTGCTTCTGAAATAAATCATAAAATGAAAAAGCTGATGCGCATTCATATCGCGAGGCTTGGATATATCTATAGCCGTCTGCTACGATTACCGTGTCGTGGTAGGTAACGCGAGATACTGTCAAGCGAAAGAGCGTTATCGGAATAGTGTGAATAGAGCTCAGATACTTGCGAGAAGCGCTGGTGCGACAAATAACAATTTTGATTGTTGTTCAATTTATATCATGGCATTTTTTAGAGAGTATGAATATATGCTTATATATTTATTTATGTACGAAACCCCAAGCATACGAAAAAAAACCTTGACTTATGGAAATTGATTCCCAAATTTTCAAAGTCGTAAAATGTGAAGAAAGAAAAAAAAAAAGATACAACAGATGTGAATAATCTCTGTTTCTATTTCGGGCCATTAATAGGCGAAGAGGAGGAGGCTCAAAGGGATCCGAAAAAAATGGAAAACTGGAAGTCATGAAGAAATTGTATGTATATATAGTCACGAACAATATTTTATACTATTCCTACACTCACTAATGAGGTAAGGTTGTCAATTGCGCTCACCTGCAAGAAGCCTCGTGTAGAAGTCAAATCACCTGATGTTGCACTCGTAGCCTTGCCTGTACCTTCTACAGGGATATTAGGCTGATGTTGATAAGGTGACCAATCGCGCCTCCTGTCCGGTTATCCCTGGAAGTCACCAGATCAATCAGCGCACGACGAACATACATGTTGAGATTAGTTGATATTTTACTGTGTCTTAGATAAGCCCCCCCCCTTACTCCCACCACTCATCCCAAACCCACTAAACTTTCAGTTCCATATTAAATATAAAAGTGGGCTGAGGTGCTGAGGAGCCTACTTAACGGGAGATTTATCATTTGGTCCATGAGTATAAGTGTGAATAAGATTATTTTTTTAAAACTTTATTATTATTATTATTATTATTATTATTATTATCATTATCATTATCATTATCATTACTATTATTATAATTGTTTTTTTTTTTTTAAATTAAATATTTTTTTTTAAAGAAGACACCAAGAGTACCGACCAGAAAAATGTATTAATGTCCTATCGAAATTTGTTTTTAATTTGATACGCCACTGATTCGCTGTACATCGCTAAGTAATGATNCCCACCATCCCCCACCCCTTCCAACAATCCCCTTCCCCAATCCACCCTACCCCCGAAAAGTAAGGAATGATTGGCGAGGTGGTGAAAGTAATTTGCTTTCCAGGTAATGCTTCCTCGTACTAAACATATCAACCCCCTTTTCCCCTTTCCCGACCAGATTTCGTACCTGTCTTCTTTTGAAATGAAATCTTCTGGAGATTATTGCGTAATAATCTTAAAGCTAATCCCCTGACGTGTAATCAGGTGCGCGAGTATTTGATTGCACTAATAAAGATTAGCGTATTTAACTTTAAAAAAAAACAAAAAAACTTGCCTTATCGTTTACTTGCTTTGCGATACATTACTGATATCTCACCAACAAACAAAAATAAACAATAAAAAAACCTGATATGGTTCGTGAATTTACTCCAAAAACACCATGGACACCAAGGTGTAGCTAGGGGAGGGGGAGAGGGGTCCCCCCAGGCCACCACTTAAAGGGTGCCCCCAAATCAAGGTCACAATTTCTTTTACATTTACTAATGCGCCACCGCCACGTATATTGGGCCCCCCAAAGTAAGTTAAACCCCCTGAGCCACCAAACGCATTCGAATTCCTAGCTACGCCACTGAATGGTCATTAAAGTCTGTAAGAGGTTTACAGCTCGCTACCAGATTATCCATAAATATATATGATTTGATAAATTTTACTGTGGGAAATATTAAAACCACCCAATTTATACACTTGCTTATGAGCTACACCTTTGTCTAGATACAAGCTCCACCATTGTCCAGATACAAGCTCCACCATTGTCTAGATACAAGCTCCACCATTGTCCAGATACAAGCTAAGCCATTGTCCAGATAGAAGCTACACCATTGTACATGTATGTGCTACACCATTGTCCAGATAGAAGCTACACCATTGTCCAGATACAAGCTACACCATTGTACAGATATGTGCTACACCATTGTCCAGATAGATGCTACATTATTTTCCAGCATGAAGGCCCTGGGGCAGTGTGACCTTAACGGCTGAAAGGTGCCTCGGATATTTTAGGGGATCAAAGATGAGCACAAACAAAACTTCGTCAAATTTTGCAGACCCACATTAATACAAATGTGCAAGAAACGCGTCAAGTTTGTTTTAAAAATTATTATTATTGTTATTTATTATTATTTCCCCCCCCCCAGCACGAAAGGTTCTAAAGTTATCGCTAAAGACCCCAAGCATCCACATCCGTGTTCTGTGAAACAAACTAATAAAGTGACGCCCTGATTTATCCCTGATGGTGTACCACCCTGATTTTTCCCTGACGGGGTGCCAACTACTCTCCGCCCTGATTTATCCGCCTCAGAAAGGTCCTCCCCTGATTTATGCCCCAACAGCTGAAGATCATGCACCCAACAAAAGACGCCTTTAAGATTTAAGTTGGTTTTTTTTTTCATTTTTTCATGATAGAGGAGGAATATCTAAAATAAAAAAGCCAAATTCATCCAGGAGACGCACGCCTCTTGGGTCCCTTATCGCTCTGTGTTATCAAATCCTCAGGTTTTTATGTTTAAAGACTTCATTGGACGGGGGCCCCCGTTCGGTTTGCGGATCTGATGATGTGGAAAATCATGCTTTGGATGCGACCATGCGTTCAATGGAGGTGTTGATGTTTGTTTAACTTCCAATTTCTTATCCCCCACCCCCACCCCCCACAAAAAAAACTTAACCGTTGTCAATTAATGTCAAAGACTCGTGGAAATGGCCGCGGTATCAAGTCGAGTTATCTCTCTTTCAGCCCCGCTTGATCTGTGGGCCAGAGTTTTGGCCCCTTTGCTTTACCTCTGTGTCGCCGGGCGGAGAGATAAAACGGGGGCCTCTAGATTTGTGGATAATCGCTTGTCTTACTGTTAGGGATTCTCAAGAGTGGGGCTGGAGAGACATTAAAGTCTCAAGCTTAAAACAGGCAATAACAGTGTTTAGCAAGCCAAAACCGATGAATCTGAAATGCAGTAGTTCTGTTAACGAACTATTGTACCTGAATCCAATATCTATGGTCACTGATTTATAGAAACATATACTCGATTGATTGTTAGAAAGCATTCAATAAATACATAAATTTTAAGATGTTCCTAAATACCTGTGCCGTGAAGTCGTCAAGGTGAAAAGAAGACAATATAACACCATCAAAACCGTGTTATCACAGCGAACAAGAGTGGTAGTGGGGGGAGAAAGGAAATAACAGTGTAACATCGTGCCTCAATAGCACAATATTCCGGAATTGGGCATGTTTCTTCAACAGTATTTATAAAAATCGAATTTCTGAATTTCTAAATGAGGGAAACTATGACATAAATAATTGTATTAGTTCAATTGAAGTTTGAGCTTTGACGCGTCATCCTACAGCGTGGATGCGGATGGTACGCTGTCTAATTTAACATCTGTGTGAATATAAAAACAATATACGTCTCCTCTCACTCTAATTTCACTTTCCACTGGTCAGCTTGCCCTTTTATATACTTGTATGGGTTTGTTTGTTTGTTTGTTTTTATTTTTAAAATAATGTTAATTTTGATGTGGTTGTGAAAATGAGTTTTAAAAAAGACCATGATCTTAATGCGATTTGCTAGTTTGATAGGCGCCTAGAGGTTTTAGTCGTATACTGTAACATCTCTGCTATTTTGGGAACAATTTAGTTTGTCGTATCGATATAACTGTAAACTCACAAAATTGTTGGAAGAAGATTTCATATTATAATTTTTAAAGTTTATTTGTTTGTTTGTTCTTTGCCTAACACATTTCCACATACGACGCATAATCATAAACACTTCAACTTACGCTATGAATTTTAAATTATTATAAAAGAAAAGTTCCATTTTAAAGTTTGCTTCTTTTTTCAAAAAGGGAACCTTTGAGAATAAACGGTTAAAAGTTGTACGCTTTCTATAACCAGGGAATGTTACTGAGAATTATTTACTTAGGTTCGTAGATGTCTTGCCCTGTTTTTGTCTCCATCGTTCATCGCGGTTTTTTTTTCTTCCTTTCTCCTTCCGACGGCGCATAAACAAAGAATCGTGGGCATTTTGAAACAAGCCGAATCCAGAGATGGTTAGTGGATAATTCAGATCACACTCAAAGATACGTCCCTGGCAGATAGCGTACATCGATACCTCGCATGATCGTGGGTGGCAAATGGCGATCATATCGGGCAGATAACGACGCGAGACTACATTTCGCGCGGCGGACGAAACCAAACGGAAAACGTCATAAGGCGACGCGATCTGAAGCAATTTGTAACATCTGAGCTGATTGGCTGGGAATTGTTCTTGTAGCAACAAAACATAAACAAAGCTACGATGGCGCTTCTAAAGGATCCGCTTTCCTCTCGGCATCTCTTCCAATTTCTGCAGCCATTTATCTACAGCCAAAGGGAATGGGGTTAGCTTCCAGGTCGGCTCGGATGGTACCCTGCAGACGGCAATAAAAAAAAAAAGAAAGAAAGAAAGAAAGTGGTGTTTTATTTGAAGTGATTGTAGCGTTTAGTTAAGTTTGCACTTGTTGGTCCTTCTAAGTGGCGACAGTGGCGTTCTTATCACCGCCTTTCTTTACACTGTCGCCCCCAGATCCTGTCTCTATTAGTCTTAAGTTGCTTGTGTCTATCATCGGTTGCTGTGGGTATTTTTAAACGGAATTTCCCCATGGGACAAATAGCGTTTATATATTTGAAAAGTCTGTCCTGTATGGATGCCTGTTCGAGCTTGCACAAGCTACTACTCCTGTTAATGAAGTCCCAAGGATGTGCAGGGGCCACAAAAAAATATTCATAAAAAGGTTTACTGGATCTTTTGGAAAATAAAAAAAAATTTAAAATAAAAAATATCAGTATTTTGTCAATTTCTCGCCAACCACAACATGTATCGGGTTGAAGCAAACGCCAAACCATAGCTAATACTATTTAAAAACAAAGTTAGATTCGGAATTTTAGGAAAATCTCATTTCATTCGACTCCCGTAATTTGAGCAGCAATTTCTAGATAGCAATTGCTTTGTTTACTTTCATAATTATTGATTTGAAATGATTTTTAATATAATCTAGAAAAATTTTACTTAAATAACAGTTTGTTGGAAATATCGCTTAAGAACTCATTCGAGTTTTTATTACTTGTTACTTGGTTCCCCTTCTTTCTTTTTTAATTTAGTTTGTCTCCTGTTTTGGATCTGTGAGCTGCGTTAATGTTCAAGATGTAAAGAAAGCTGTTTGTTTTTTAAAACTTTTTAAAATAATATAATAGTAGGAAAGAAAACGGGAATAATTGTTGAGACAAAGACATTGAGATTTTGAATACTCATTTCTCTCAATATTGAATATATATTTGAGCTTTTGCGTAGACATTTATCTCAAAGTTGAATATATATTTTAGGGCTGGTAACGATTAATTTTAATTTAATGATTAACTTTTGAAACATTAAGTATTAATTTCATTCATTTAATCGTTAATTTCGATTAAACCCTAATGTCTCAAGGGAAGTAAAAAAAAAAAACAACAACAGGTAATTAACATATTTTATTGAGTCTCCTGTCTCAAATATATAGAACAATAATAGAACTTTTTAAACTGCTATGAACTGTTGTACTATGTTCCTCAGCGATATAGATCTTGAGATCTGGGCTACTATATAGTTTATTATTTATCTTTTAATAAATTGAAGAAAAAAAATATATAAATATTTTCTTAAATTTAAATCGAATTTTTATCGATTAAAATTATTTCAATATATATTTAATCGATACAATTTTTAACAATTAATCGAAAAATTAATAGTTAATTTCCGCATCCCTAATATATTTGAGCTTTTAAGTACACATTTTTCCTAATGTTGTATATAGATTATGAGATTTTGCGGGATACAAATTACTCTCAAGATTGAATAGAGATTTGCATCGCTTACGTACACATTTTTATCAATGTTGAATGGATAGCTCTCTAAACATTTTATTTATTCCCTAACAATATTATAATTGTGTGAAAGTGTTTGTGTGTGTGTTTTTTTTTTTTTTTTTTTTTTGGGGGGGGGGAGATTTTCTGTGTCTGGTGTAGGCCGGTTACTTTTCTTGACAGTCTAAAATATTATTTATTATATGTACAGTTTTCACTACCAGGCAATACTAGAGATTTCAGAGTGAACAGTATTAAAGTGAATCGTTTATTATTTTTTTTCCTTTAATAAAAAAAATGTAAACATTTTTATTCTTGTATTAGCAATTTAAAACAATTCCAACCGGTGAAAATAGCCAGTAAGTTGTAGAACCCTGGCCTATGACCTTATCAACAATCCTATGTACCATACATTGTAAGTGACTCTAACACTGACTCTCTATCACCCTATCAACGCTCCTGTATACCATACATTGTAAGTGACTCTAACACTAACTCTCTATCACCTTATCAACACTCCTATGTGCCATACATTGTAAGTGACTCTACCACTGACTTTCTATCACCTTAACAACACTCCTATATACAGTACATTGTCAATAGCTCAAACACTGACTCTCGAATTTATAAGTAACGATACGAACTACTCTCAGGTGTAAGCGACTTTAATATGGACCAATGTTCCCTCAAAGGTTCATTGGTCCGTGTGAAGTGTGAAGAGTAAAAAATCTGCTGGTGTTCAAAGTTGCACAGCATCCATTTTTTGGTGCAATATTTTTTACAAAATTTGCTGCGCGTCATCTGTTTGATATCTTTGATATCTAGTTTAAAGGGAACATTGCTGTGGACCCTAAAGTGTAAGCGAGTATACTAATTACCTCAAGTTGTTGGGATGCTACGACAGACCCTCATGTAAGCAACTCTGCCACACATCCTCCAATGTAAGAGACTACCCCTTCTGAACAATTTACCTAAAAAGTGACAATGCCAAATGCACTCATATGTAAGAAACTATAGCACATACATTCAAGGGACTATGCCAACAAACTGAAATGTAAGAGACTACAGCACATAACCTAAAATAATTATACCACCGGGGCTCAATGAAATAAATCACATACACTGACTTAAATGTCACACACTGTGTCACCTACGGTCAAGTGTAAAGTAACAATAACCCTCAGCTTTTAAACCTAATTTCACATACCCTCACATGCAAGCAGCTCTCCATCCTGTGATCACTATAGTGAAACTAAATCTAAGTGCCCTTAAACGTGTGAAGAGTCTTTTCACAGCTCATCACACGATCATTTATAAAGTTTCATTTTTAGAATCACCAACATTCTAAAACCAGCTAGCATAACACTTATTGAAATATGCTTCTTTACTCTTCAACGTTTGGAAATTGAGCCCACTCTAAAGTGAATGGCTTGATATACCTGCTGTATCCACATACTAATGTGAAGAACATTTTGACGAGTCGCTGTGTTTCTGTTTACCCCCGGGAACCAGAACCGTGTTTATGTTGCCGTGTTTTTGGGCTGTTGACATCCTAATGCGCCTGCACAGGACGATCTGGTCTATGAAATTACTCCGCGTGTCCATAAATTACAGTGATTGGTTTACTTTTTTCCGAAGCGTTGTCGAGGGCCAGAATGAGAGGGGGAAAAACGAGTTTGAGTTAAGTATCATTAAACAAGTGTTACCCTTTTTTTTTATTCTTCTTCTTCTTTCCTACACATGAAAATTCAATCAGAGACAAGGACTTGAAACGAGTGCTCCAAAGTATGTGATCGTTTTTCACAGCCAAGAGCAGGGCCAAGAGTCAAAATATCAAGATGATAAACGACGCGTTGTTGTGGAGTATGAGCCCGTGAACATGTTATTCTTCTCGGCTTAATGTGCCTCAAAGTTGTTACAGGAAGGAAAACAAGACCGTCTGTGGCCGAGTGCTTGCTGTGTGTTCTGGTGATCGGCCGAGGGTCTTAGCTAAATGCCGCGTCTCACCATCATTTGATTGCGTTTAAGCCATAAAAGAATCCGCATAGCGAATCTGCTGGGGCAATTACTCTCAACGGGGGCAGGTGATTTTCTAAGCGTTGAGTAAACTCATTTCTCTGCCCATGGTTTCGGCCTGTGTAAACGTTAGCATTATATGGTAGAGACATTTTCGGGTTGGAGCTTACGAGATTTGTTGACAGGAATCGAGCCATCGGGCGAGGGCGGGCAAACAAGCAAGTCTGTTAAACCCAAGGGTGTCCGTGGGAGGGCAGAGGCGCATCCCTAATGACGTGCTTCCTCTAAGACGGATACAAACTCGAATTGTTTTCTGAAAATCAGTTTGTTTGCTCACTCATGCATTTCTTGTTCTGCTTGGCATCAGACGTGGTGGGCAGTTCGGCGCTACAAAGTGAGGTGGGTTTTTATTTTTATTTTTCGCCTAGCCCTGGACCCCCTGAAGCAGTGTTGACGGTTTAGTAAGGCGTGCGATGAGAAACGTCGTGACCTTCCCGCACCAAAAATATGTTTTGTTCATTCGTAGATTTTCTTGAAATACGCAGATTTCGCTACGCTCATTGATTTGAATAACAAATTTTATGACAGGTTAGAGGAGAATGGAACTTAAGATACTTTTAAAAAACAATCTCATCTCTCTTTGTTGTTATCATGCGTGAACTTAACAAAAAATACATTAATAAACTTGTATCAACCCACGACACGGACTAGCAATTTTTCTGTATCAGAGAAATTTATTTTTATTTTATATTTATTTTAATGTTCTTTTTTTTTTAATCACTAAGAAAACACTATGAGGAATTGGATGGTTTAAATGTAAATACTGATTCGTTTACTTTATATAAATGACGAGAATCTAAGTGAAAATATATTGATGGGATTGAACATCAACTGTGTTAAATATTTTACGACCTTGTATAATATTTTTTAAAAATGATCCATTAATTTTTTAGAGACATCAAGTTGCTATGAAAAATATAAAATTTGTGAAGTTATACTATCGATAGTACTGCATACTACCACCCATTTCCGGTTTACCGTTCACAGCCTTTCAAAAGTC
>MUZC01000796.1:599277-632525 GCA_002072015.1 Radix auricularia | reverse complement strand
ATATAATTTGTTTTTAATGAAATTCAGTTTTTAATAAAATAATGTATTTAATCTATACGAGTTTCCAGTCTACGCATTGAGAGACACATTTACTATTCCGAGAGGGAACACACAATTCCGAGACAAAATGGCAAAAGGGAAGTGAAGCGATTCAAGGGAAATAAGAGATACGATATTGTATGCAACAGGAGTAACATTCTTCTCTACCTTATCTAGCACATCTCTGGAGATCTCCATTTTTAAAAAAAATGATGTTTTCAGAAAATTGTTACTAATGAGATATTATATGCAACAAAAGAGAGAACGTTTGTATTAAACAACATGATGTGACAACGACACTTCAAAGTAGAAATAAAAAATAATTTATTTTCCAATCATTCTACCAGGGCCGCCGCCAGGGGGTGAATCTAGGAATTTATTCAGGGGCCCCAACGGTTGAGGGGGGGCATCAGCCACGCTTGATTTATTTTAATGCTGATGCTGTGCACGTAGATATATATTCGGACAATTATTCAAGTAACATGTAACAAAAAAAGTTTAAAATTTAGCTTACAACGAAAATTGACGGAAAAACTTTTCTGCACAATGAAAAGTTCGCTAAAGGTGTTCTTCGGAATTTCGTGCTTTACGTCACAGTTTTAGTATACAGGGTTTGTCATTACGGGTTTAGCATCTTAATAATTTTATATTGGTTGGGGTGAGTGGTCAGTAACAGGCGTAATACGAGACGCCATGACCCATATTCATCTTGTCGGCATCCTTCCATCCCGCAAGACGATGGAGCATCACCGTTGGTCTGAGGTGCATTTCCTTGTGTGGCTGTGCAGTCCTATCCTTGGGTGACAGTCTTTATCACAGCTTTTGCGCACGAATTCTGTGCTTTCCAATGTTTTTGCCTTTCTCCTAGCTCTTCTCTCTGTAGCCTCCTCCATCCTTCGCTCCTCGGCTACTATGACGCCTTCCTTTGCAACTGTAAAGTGGCATCTGCTACTCTGTGCATTTTTCCTGGAGCTGCCGTATGGAGAACACCATATCTATAGTTGACCGACCAGGAGGAAACCGCTCTGGGATTTTGGATAAACTTGGGATTCTAAACTCTGTAATCGCGTAAGTATGAAACGGCAAAGGCCGTTCCTACAATACTAAGGAGTGAGATGCTTCGATAGTTATTGCAGTCACTTCTATCCCCTTGTTCTTATATAATTGCACTATATTAGCATCCTTTAGGTCTTGGGGGATGTAGCCCTGTTCCAAGCAGAGGTTCAGAAGCGCGTGCAAAGGTTTTAGTAAAACTGTCTTGGCACTCTTTAGAGCTTCTGATGGTATGCCATCATTCCTAGGTGTTTTTCCACAAGCTAGGCAGTCAATTGCTTTGCAAGCTCTTCCTGTGTGGGCACGACATCAAATTCTTCCAGGGGCAGTATAGCGTGGATGTCATCTAGAGCGGTGCTGGAGACTTGGTATATACTATTACATACTTTTTTAAGACTTTGCTCAACCCACTTTTTAAATTAGTTGCATTGTTTTGAATAATTTCTCCATTCTTGGAATTTAGGGGGGCAACTTTGGATGTCAATGGGCCTTTTGCTTTTTTGATGTTTTCGTACATGGCTTTAGCATTTCCCAAACCAGTCCGTGTTTTTGTAAGATTTTTTTTTTTACCAAAGGGGCCCATACGTATCTACTATTCAGGGGCCCCAACATTTCTAGTTTCTGATTTTAGTTTAAATTAATGTTTCTACATAATTTGAACCCTACATTTTTTCGAGAAAAAAATATTTTCCCCCAATAAAATGACACTATTTACTTACTTTATCTGATTTTATTAATAGAATGTACATGAGGAGAATTTTTTTTTTTAATTTGCTGAACCATGATAAACTATTAAAAACTCTATTATTCACTTATAAATAAACAGAATGATATGCACAATGATTTTAAAAAACACCAAATATGTCAGAACTGTTTATTCGTTTTCCATTATTAGGCGATTCGTGGAAATATTTGGCACATTGCGTTTAATAGTCTATTCATTTATTATTTATATAAAACAATTTCTATCGTAGTTTAACTGCGGTGTTTGTGTCAGCATTAAAATTATCTACACGTGTTGAGTCTGTTGGATTGAACACACTTTGTTTAACTGGTGACTGAAAATCCGCCGGATTTACGATTGCATTCATGGTGTCTTCTTTGACGTGATGACACACATTACCACAAGAAATGTTTTGGTGGGCAGGCGAAACAGTCTTCGCAGCGTTTTCATGGGTAGCACAGATAAAGTCTGTTTTCACACTAGGGGAGTGTGTTGGTGAATGCAGCACGTCACTTCCTCTGACGTCTCTGCTTGCATACTCCTGCCGTATTTCATTGCGATGAAATGTTCGGGAAGGATCGAGTTCCATGTCCAGGAGACCTTCGTCGTGGGCCGTTAGATGAACACCTCCGAGTAATGGACTTGGTGCGACGATTTCCTGCCTCCCTTGTTCCAAACAGGTCCCCCCGTCAGTAGTGGACGCAGATGGGGCAGGTTGAAACAAACTGGTTCTTTTTGGGTCGGTGCACATCTTTTTAGGATCTATTAAAAACACGAAAAGGTGAGTGGTTCAGTTTCCTGGTCTTTCTCAAAACATTATATTATTGTATTAGCAACACGCAAACGTTAAATGAGTACCGTAAACATTTCAATATTATGTCTACCGTACATGTTTATCAGCAATTAATTTGAATAAATCTATTCACATTCACAAATGGAAAATTTTCAGATATCTTATAAGTTATTGGCATAGGGCAACAGGCTGCAATCTCATTCGTTGCTTACCCCAAACCCCCTTCCCAAACCTGGGAATATTCATCTAGACACCAAAATGCATATCAGTTCATGTCAATATACTAAAAGCATGAATAAAAATTGAGTATATGTTCCAATATTCAACATACGCCATACATTTCCATTACTCTAGCTACTCAGTCATATTCAAAGAAAAAATCCCTATTTGCCTACACATAAAATATCATTTGGCTGAAAACGTTGATGTTATTTACTTACTTGTCTGTTTTCTTTGAGAGGAGCGATTCAGGCTTTCATTATCCGACCTGTGTTAATAAGTGGAATGAGATTTCAAGAGCTCATCAGTTCGTAAAACAAGACAAAAATAATAATTTAATGCTCACACCAAATCCAAAACCAATTTTACACTAGACAGGTGAAGATAATATAAAATAAAATAAGATTAGACCCTAATGCAATCTATTTGAACATCGAGCGCAACGATTTTAGTCTAGTATGGATATCGATAGCGGTATGTAGAAAATAATTAATTCCTTCAAATACACAACTGTTTCTTGATCAACACAATGTATAAAAAAATACCTTGTTCATGTTGCAATTGTTGTTATTAAAGAATATTGCTTTTTATTCTTCTAAAACAACTTCAGAATTGCATTCTTAAATTAATGTATAGAGGTCTAAGGCTAATTTCTAAAAATCGGATTTTTCTTTAATAAAACTCAAAACTTTCATCGTTATTAAGGTTAAATTAATTTGTTAACATCTTTGTTTTTATAATTTATGAATAAAATAACTTGTTTTGGATGACAACATAAGGGGAGATAATAGTACATTATCTTGTACCTTGGGCTTTCCAAAACTTTACTGCAGGCCCCTCCAGATGATCTCGGTTGTAGGAATTGTGATCTGTAAAATAGACAAAGACAAGAAATCAGAGCAAATGATAAACTAAAGAACATCGGGTTAATACGTCACTGTGGTAGCATGGTTGGATTGTTTGATCATATATATTTACAGACGCTCCTTCTACGTGGAGGATTTTTCTTTATTTAAACGCTTCTCCATGGTTTATATAATTCTTGAATTTTTTAATAGTTGTAGGTGTTGACAGTGAGTGTTTTATTTTCTGATTTGTTCAGGCAACCATTTTAACGCCCGAATTCCAGATGGGAAAAATGAGAATTAGTTTGTATTTGTTTCTTGCTTATCCATTCAACCATCCAACCATTCCTTTGACTATATTCCCTGTAGTTATTTGGCCTACGTCACAACTTCCTTTCACTCAGATCTAACTAATGCTTTTCTACTCCATTCTAGGATTCCTATTTGTTAAAGATCTTTGCCCACATCATCCATTCATCTGAGCCTTTGTCTGCTTTAAAGGCGTTTTCCTCTGGAGTTTTGAAGAGTCACTACTTCGTCATTTGGCATTCTCTCCAAGTATCCTGCCCCTGCAGTGTAACATGCCCTTTTATATTTGTGCTTTCCTGCTATAGACACTTGTTATAGCATATGGAACAAGAAACGAGTAAAGGATAAAAACTTTTTTTTTTGGTCCCCTAAGCTAAAACATTGGCGTCATGTTACCATCAACCTTATATACTGACGTGTCTGAGTATTCATAAAATTAACTTTTTGTCCATTATTATTATAATGTATCTTTATTAAATTAATATAGGAAATGGCATAACAAATACCCGAGTCTAACACCAGGATACAAAATTCCACACACCTGTCTATGCTAACGGTAATAAACATGGCGTCTTTCAAGGGATATCTCCAGGTTTGGAGCCCTGTTCGTATCGTCACTTCCGGGAAATACTGGCGTCTGAGTTGTACTTTGACCTTGAAAAGAGATTATTTAATATTTTTTTTTTTTAAATTTAGTTTCTCATTTAGCATCATCACGAATTCAAAAATAGAAAATTCCTTGTAAAAATATTAATAAATTTGTATGTTCTCAGTTGAAAGATTAACATATTGCAGATGTTTGTTAAAATTTGACACTCCGAGGTAAATGATAAACATTCCTCTATTCTTGTAGCATGTAAACTCCCACATATCTCTTCAAGTTAATTTCAAAGTAAGCAAATCCCAGATACCAAACTTAAAGTACTAGACTAGAATAGTATCACAAGAGTAAATTTAAATTAATTTCTAAAGTATCATTATACATAATTTGCTACGTATGCCCGTCCGTTCGTAACTCTACTAGTTTTAGAAAGCAGCGCACAGCGTTAAAAAAAAGCCTTGAAAAAAAAAAAGCCTTGAAAAAAAAAACGACTGCACAAAGTCGGCATAAAATTGTTCAATATAGTAATGAATGAATAAAAGAAAACAAATAACAGAAAAGAATGTTCTGTACTACATTTTTAAAAAAATTCTGATGTGTATTTTTTTTTTAAATTAATAGATTTCAGCTGCAATATATTTATTTTGAAAACTGTCCTCATTTTTGACGGGTAATAGACTAGTTTCATAATAAATTTAAGTGCATGTTTTCCCTTATCAAAATATAAATATAACGTCCTGAAAAGCGCTGTGGGCAAATTCTATTAAGCAATAACAATTTTGGATATCTCCAAGTTATTTTCACGTTGTTCTCAATTGAAAAGCTGCACCCACAAGTGACGCTGAGATATCAAATCTACACGACTGACCATGTTCTTGCCTTGCCTGCTCGTGCTCAGACGCAGTCTGTCAAACACGACCCCAGACTCCCATTCCCTTCCGGTCTTGGGGTTGTCGGGGTGCTGATACGGTGTGACCCGGTGGTCACTCGTGGTTTCTAGACTTGGCGTCCACTCGTGGTCAGTGTAGTCATAGAGCCACTTAGAGGATGGGGTAAGCTCGAGGCTTATGTAGTACGACCGCTTGTGATCCAAGTTTGAGATGGACAAGTAGATGTAAGGAAACATTGGTCTGTTAAGAAAATAGTCGACATTTTAAAAAAACATGTTTAAAATAATATAGAAAATACAAATTAACATTTACAGTTGCTTGACAAAACAAACGTCTATGTTAATTTTTTTAAAAATATTATTATTCGAAATAAACACTATCTCTCCTCCTTAATAATTGAAATAACTTTTTTAAGCCCATTAACTAAATTAATAATTTAATACCTCCAGTGTCAACGAGAATTACTTAAATTTAATTTCCGAAACAAAAAAAAGAAAAACAAATTGTTCAGAAAATTAAATATAACGCACCTAACAGATAAGTGGTGTTTCCATTTAGCGCATGAATGGGAAATGCACTATTTTTCATAAACCTCCGTAATCTTAGCTTAAGCATATTATGTGTTTTGTTTTATATATAAACGGTTTTTCTTCTTCTTCTTCTTTTTTTTTATTCATGTCGGAAAATTGTTAAAGTGAAATAAATTATCGTTACCTCCCCTCGGAACTGACCACTACCTCGTGGGTGGTGGCCCACAGCTCACTGTTCTTTAAGATGACTTCTGGTTTTCCGCAAGGGGCAACATTGCCTTCATTGACTTTGTCTTCTGGAAGGTCTGATAACTCATCCTAAAGGGCACAGAAACAAGATTGCTTTTATAGCCTCCCTTTGAAGAATACATTATTTATTCACATGTATTTTTTTAAATTTTATTAAATCCTTTATATTAACTTGAGGTGTCTAAGCCCGTGCCGAACAGATTTGGATCGATTTTTAACCCACTTCGTCGTAGGCTAGCAAGCTGAAATTTTTCAGGCAGACTCATGTCGATGATAAAAATGATGTATCAAAATTTGAGATCGATCGAATGGACAGTAATTGAATTATTGATTTTTAAAATTATTTTATTTATCTCTATGTATCATGTTAATTTTTTTAGAGTGTTGTGATGTGTAATATGTTCAACTTCCTTTCCTGTCCCGCAATGAGGTGCGCATTATATTGACAATACTTTTTAAAAATATATTCACGATCTATGCGCATTATATCAAACATGTTTTACGAGACATAGATTCTAACTAAAATTTTGTATTTTCGTATTGTTTAGCCCTGCCTATTATAATTAACATCCTTATAGCTATGTATCGTATATAAAGGATTTATAGTCAGGGTTTTTAAAAAATCATGTTAAGCCTGGTCCCTATTGGAATTCAGGACGTGTTAGCGCATTTTCGTATTATGTATCAGTACTTATGTTAGATATCAGCATTATGCAGTTATCAGTAATTGTGTTTAGATTTTAGACATATTTTTATGAATTTTCTTGTGTAATGAATATACCTGACATTTTTTTATATTTAAAAGTCATTTCTTTACATTTTAAATTGTTTTATTTTCTCTTTAATCTAACTACAAGTCACCACATATGATGACGCAAAACTCTCTAAACTTTTACACATATTCTAATGACGTCAACTAAAAAAAAAACTAATTCGCACCACTCTTCAATGCTTGAAAAACTATGTATTCGACTTCCGGCAATGGCGGCCGTTCCCTGCGCTAATGTTACCTCTCGATTCGAAATATTTTTTGGTAGTTTTAACGGGTTTTTTTAACGGATCGAGTAACTGAGTGTTGATGCACAAATGGCAGGTCAGGACATACAAAAAACATATATACCTCATGGGTCTAGGACTTATGGATGCTGAGATCAAAGGTGATGACGGACGGACAAAACGGGTGCAATAGCGCATTCGACGTCTCGAAAATGCGCTAAAAATTAATATCGTTGCTAACATCTTATGAGTGCGTTTGATAAGCTAAGACTAAGATTATCCGCTTTTTTTTCAACCAGATTCCAAATTACCAGTTTGATCCTAGGGGTCAGATCTGTAAGCATGTCAGCTTGTGAAGTCTCAGCTGAAAGTCCAGTCAGGTTAACGGAATGTTTGTCGAACATCTTCTCCTGCTTCACACCTCGGTCAACTAGACCCCTTGTGTCGGGTTCAATGTCCGGCTCCCTAGTGGTCAAACAGACGTCATCCTTGACCTTAACCACGCCAGCTTCATCTTTTCCCTCAAAACTTGGGCATGTGTCGTCATTTACAGTTAAACAACCGGTGGTGTTGCCTTCGTTCAGCTTCCTCCTCTTGACCAGAGACAGCGGATGCGAGAGTTCGCTCCCCGTGTTCATCTGTCCCAGGTGCCTGACCTGAGCCAGGGGGTTACCCCCCATTCGCTGACACATGTAGTTAGCAACGTTCAGCGAGTTGGCCAGCTCCACGCTGTCGTTATACGGAATGTACAGCGGACCTGTCTGCGGAGCCGCCGCTGTGGAGATGAGGTGATCCAGCCATTTCTGGTGGCTCCTGTCTGGGACGCCGTACCTGTGGGGATACGCCGACGTCCCGTAGGCGTCATACGCTTCTGATTTGAAGTAATCCGGGTAACTGAAATCGTGCTGACCGTTTGTGACCGGGTACTTGTCATGGGGGCCGGCCATTCGGGGACTGTTCATGAAGTTGGCGTCGGGCTTTGATTTGTTGGTGGGCTGGACGTTTGGGGAGCTCTGGGGGGAGATGGAGACGCCTCTGTGACCACTGTCACTTTCTGTCTCTGAAAATTCAGAAGCCAATATAAACAAATGTTCCCTTATTTATGAATGATATTATGTTTTTTTTTTTTAATGATTGATATCATAATGCGATATTTATAAATATTGTATAAAATATACACATTGTTTTTATCAATGATGTATCAAAAATTTTTGAAAAAGGGGAAACTCATCTTATGTAATCATCGTTTTAAAAAATTAAATCTTGAGGAAGGTTTGAATTTTGTTAAATTTTACATTATGGCCAGGTTTTATTTATTGTAGCCAATAAGCCAACACTGAATGTTCAAATTCGTACCTGTATCTTGGGGTTGAGCCGACTGTCGCTTAGATTTTTCTCTACAGGAATAGATGAACATCATCATTATTAGAGTAGCGCTCCAAAAACTTGCGGAACTTTTTCTATACATTTATAGTGAGGTTTTCAATCACAGACCAGCATAGCACACCATCGCATCCTCAACATTAGGCAAGGCATGCGATTTGTGTGAAAGTTTCATTTTATTATATTAAACTAATTTTAAAATTATATATAGTTTTTAAAAGATGGAACTTCAAACACAATTTTTTTTTTAAGAAACCATTAGTGACTACGTTGTGACCAAAATGTGGCATAAGTGGTGCTCAATACTTCCTCACTTTTTATTGGGGGCGAATCTGAAGCCGTTGGCGAAAGGGTTGTGCTCAATCTTCATCTGTGTCACCTGGTCGTTCTGGTACTGGGTGACGGCCACAAACTGGGTCTCCGGCTGGGGAATGCGGACCTCCATGTGGCCCCCGAGTTCTGCCAGGATCAGGTTCATCTGGTACTTCCTCATGGACTGGAGCACAATCTGGGAGAAATGACGTCATCATAACTTGAAATGTTGGTTGGAATACATGTGGGACGTGGTGGTCGAGAGGTAGCGCTCTCGACTGTCATACCGATGGTCACGGGTTCGAATCCACACGAAGGTGAGGATTTGTTCTCGCGGCCTGAGGAGTCCCCGAGTCACCCAGCTCCGAATGGGTACCTAACTAGACAATAGTTAGGCGGCTGGGGTAATGCGTGGAACCCCTATAGCCGTGGCCTGTGACCGCTGCATCACTTGCCAACAGATCATCTCTCATGGTCTGTGGACGCAATTATCTTCTGCATAGAAGGAGCGTCTGTATATCTAAGATAAGATAAGCTATTTTTTTTTTCAAAAAAGGGGGAGGCACGGTATACGCCTTACGGGTTTTCTCAACAATATGATATTTAATTAACTGTCTCATTTTTAAAATGTATTAGCCAGGTTAAATGCAAAAAATCAAGGTTTCACATATAATGTTGATCTATATTGTTGAAAACTTTAAATTCAAACGTAAAATATTTGGCCCATTGATGTGAATAATTACAGAAAAGATGACAAGGGTTCTCATACCGTCCCCAGGGCGTCAAGATTGTTGGATATCTTCAGACCCGAAAACACGACAGCTTCTCTCATCCAATGAGCCCCGGTGTTGGGGGAGAAAGGGTGCAAGTACGTGCTCCTCCCTGGTGTGGGTGTAGGGTAGTAGTGTACGCCCTCCTTCGATGCCATCCACTCACCGTTGATGAATTTGTGAACCTGTACAAAAACAAAGGCAATTAATATAATTTTTATGAAATTTATGTTTTATCAAATCAAAACAGAATCTGTAACATTAAGCATATTTTTTAAAACATGTTCTCCATTTTAAACCACAGGCAACCATATATTTACAGTTTAGTCTGGTTTTATTTAAACAATGAAAAGTAACCTTCCTTTGTATCATCATTTAATTTATTTGTAGAATATTCAAAATTTGAAAACTGATCCTAATTTAGTTTTAGTAATCACATGAACCAAATATATGCCAAAGAGTAGAGAAGTCGGAATTTTGTTTTTATGGCACTTTTGAATACCATAATATTAAGACTAGCAATTACACATACACCTATGACCTATATCTTAAAAAATACAAATCCACATTACCGCATTATCCACAGAAATAATCTCCAAGGTAACGTTATACAGCTTCTCGGGGTCAAGGTCACATATTGCATAGGACGGTATAGGAAACACTCGTCTGTGGATCGATTAAGGACAACAAATTGTAAACAAGAGTTAATTATAGAATTATCGTGTCAATTATTGGGATACACTAGATTAAATGTTTAATAATAATATAAAAATATTTTTTTCACAATCTTTCAAATCTGCAACAAAAATGTTAATAATAAGATGATAAATACAAAATACACAAACAAATTGTGTAATAAAAACAAATTTGAGATATATTTTTAAACTAACACGGCAGTAAACGTTTCGGCTAATGCCTTCATTGGTACATTGAACATAAAATACGTACTAACATAAGTAACATTTAAATTCTTAAAACATACGATATTATAAAATATTTATGTAAAATAAAAAGAAAGGAAAAACAAACAATGACAAAGGATATACAGCATCAGTGACAAAATTACTGCATCACTTAAATTAAAAGCTACGGCTAAGGCATTACTAAATTTTCTTGCTTCACTAAAAGTTAGAGCATTACTAAAAAAAAAATAAGAAGCTTCGGTAAATAACAGTTAAAGTTAGAGCATCACACACACATAAAAAAAAATTTTTTTTTAATATTTAAAAATCAAGAAAATACTTGAGCAACTCGATAAAATGTACTGCATCGCTAAAAAAAAAAAAAGTCTACTGCTTCACTTCTAAATTTCATTCACGTTTCTACCCCCCCTCCACCAGCATCCCTCTTCACTTGCCTTCCTTTCTTCGTTATGATCATCTCGGTGCCCAGTCGATTGAACCTCTTCCAAAGATCCGCCTCTAGCAGGTAAACGGTGACGTCTTTGTGCCTCTTTCTGACACAGCCACTGTGTACAAATGAATGACATGAGCTTTACGACTAGATATTTCAAAATATTTGCTAACAACATTGAAATTCTTTCTTTGCATTTCTCTCTCAGCAACACTAAATTCTGGTAATAATTAGAGATTGAAAACGAGAACGAAAGATAGTTAAACATTTTGAGCAATAAGAAAATGGGTGCTATGGGGTAGGGAAATAGAGAGGGGGTGGGAGCGAAGCAAATTCGAAGAGAGAAATAAAGATAATGAGGAATAGAGAGAAAGTTCTGGAAAACGAAATGGGGCGTTGAAGAGGGATAAAATGGGATGGAAAGAAATGGAGATTTACAGACACACAGAAAGATAAGTCTCTGAAGACACAGAAAGATAAGTCTTTGGGGACACAGAAAGATAAGTCTTTGGGGACACAGAAAGATAAGTCTTTGGGGACTTTGGGGACACAGAAAGATAAGTCTTTGGGGACACAGAAAGATAAGTCTTTGGGGACACAGAAAGATAAGTCTTTGGGGACACAGAACGATAAGTCTTTGGGGACACAGAAAGATAAGTCTTTGGGGACACAGAAAGATAAGTCTTTGGGGACACAGAAAGATAAGTCTTTGGGGACAAAGAAAGATAAGTCTTTGGGGACACAGAAAGATAAGTCTTTGGGGACACAGAAAGATAAGTCTTTGGGGACACAGAAAGATAAGTCTTTAGGGACACAGAAAGGGGAGAGATATACAAAGAGAGAGAAGAGAGACAGAGAGAGAAAGAGACAGAACTAGAGATGGAATGAAAGAGAGGACTAGAAAAAAGGTTAAGGAGGGGTACTACATACGAACAACGAAACAATCTTAAAAGCTAACAAACTAACAAGCTAACCAAATGCTTTTCTTCCCAGACGGCAATCTGTTCTGAATGAAGGCTGGTGTCTCTGGTAGATATTCTGTAGTGACGTCTGGACTGGTCAGATTGGACAATGTCTCGTCTGACCACCCGAAGAAGGGCTTTTCGTCAAATAGTTGTCTTGGATGGGGACCCATAGTGTCCATGAATTTCTTCTACAGAAACAAAAAATCATGTTAAGCCTGGTCCCTATTGGAACTCAGGACGAGTTAGCGCATTTTCGTATTATGTATCAGTACTTATGTTAGATATCAGCATTATGTAGTTATCAGTAATTGTGTTTAGATTTTAGACATATTTTTATGAATTTTCTTGTGTAATGAATATACCTGACATTTTTTTTATTTAAAAGTCATTTCTTTACATTTTAAAAAAAAATTTTTTTTCTTTAATCCAACTACAAGTCACCACAAATGATGACGTAAAACTCTCTAAACTTTTACACATATTCTAATGACGTCAACTAAAAAAAAAACTAATTCTTTTGCACGCTTTCGCACCACTCTTGAATGCTGGAGAAACTACGTTTCTAACTTCCGGCAATGGCGGCCGTTCCCTGCGCTAGTGTTACCTCTCGATTCGAAATATTTTTTGGTAGTTTTAACGGGTTTTTTTAACGGATCGAGTAACTGAGTGTTGATGTACAAATGGCAGGTCAGGACATACAAAAAACATATATACCTCATGGGTCTAGGACTTATGGATGCTGAGATCAAGGGTGATAACGGACGGACGGACGGACAAAACGGGTGCAATAGCGCATTCGACTTCTCGAAAATGCGCTAAAAATAACGCGACTCAATATGTTTATAATATTTTGGTATGTAATTAAAGTGCTCAAAAATTACATCATGTAGTGGCAATTTTTTCATGGACTTATTAACAAGCATTGTACTTGTTTTAGGCTGGGGGGACAAAAAGGAGGGGAGGGGGCGGGGACAGTTTGTGACATTCTTACAGGGCCCCAGATAATATGTGTTCACCTGCGCCGTCTTTTCTCTTCGTCTATCTTCTATTCCCTTTTAGGCGTCTGTCCAGGTCTTGCTCTTTTACTTTCCGACTGATAGTTATACATACGTCACATGTAATTCTTGCCTTGGTTATTGTTGCTGTTGATAGCTAAGGATGGATTATTGCTGTTGTTTTTTATTTTGTTGAGCATTTTTTTCCCAGGCTGACCCATAACCCTGTTAATGGCTTCCATTAATCCTGATCGAGGTCTCATTTTTATATTTTTTTAAATTATATTTTTTCATAAAATTTTCAACTCGTTTCACTCTTTGACGTCGCGTGGCTGCTTAATCGGCATCCTTCCGTATCGCAAGACGATGATGTACCACTGTTGAGTTGGTTTGAATTTCTTCGTGTGGCTGTCCGGTCCTATCCTTGATTGACAGTTGTTTGTTTTTTTGCCCACGAATTCTGTGCTTTCACAATAATTTGGCCTTTCTCCTAGCTCTTCTGTCTGTAGCCTCTTCCACCCTTTGCTATTCGGCTACTGTGACACCCTCTTTTACAACCAACTGTGCGCCACGTGGACCGATCTTCTGCCATACACTCCCATTCGCTTGAGCGTATACCTGCTGTTTTCACGTCCCGTTTGCAGATATATTTGAATCGCAGACGAGGGCGACATGCCTTCCTCTTTCCCGATGCCAGTTCTCCATATCCTTGGTCCTTGGGGATGCGACTCAGGCTCATTCTTTTTAAATTTCTTGGCCATCTCAGGCGTCTTTTATTAAGGATTGAGAATATGCTTTGGATATTGGCACGCATCAGGACCTCACTATTTGGAACTTTGTCCTGCCATTTAATGTCAAGGATGTGACGCAGGCACCTCAAGCGGAGCTTGCGCTAATGGGATGTATAAGTGGTCCATGGCCCCTTATAGATGAGCACTGATGACGCAGGTTCGATAAACGCACAGTTTGGTTTTCTCCGTTAGCTTGGTGTTTTGCCAGACCAGTTTATTATTTTAGCCATTGTGGCAGCTGCGTTGCCGATTCTACTGTTATTTTCTCTTCAATGGACAGTGTATTGGAGACCTTGAACCTCAAGTAAGTGAAGCTGTCCACAACCTACAAGTGTTCATTGTTGCTGCTTAACAGAGTTCCTATACGTCTTTTTTAGCACTCTGTCTGAAAAGATTATCAGGCTTATATCGCGTAAAGAAATGTAGGTATCGCACCTCATCCTTTCCAACAAGGATCGTAATGAAAGGGCTTGGGCCGGGTACACCGTATGGGAAAGGTGGTACGACCAACATTGTCATCTAATGTTAAAAAAAGAAAAGAAATTCTCTAAAAAAATTTTTTAAAGACTGTGACTTAATTATATCAGACTTTTCCCCGGGTGTAGTCTATTCTTGCCGCCGACTTTGTTCTGGCCATCAATTCAATTGTCTCTATGACTTCAGTGCATCCACAGGTTCAGCGCGTGCATCACTGAAGCTCGCGTTTCATTTTGGTGAATAACTTGCCGTTGATTTCATTTTGACAACTCGTTGTACATATAAAAGAACTTTCTTTAATGGGTATTATTATTCCAGGCAGATTATGACCAGTGTGTGTGTAACCGGCGATAGTCGGGTCATTAAGAGTAAACTGGAAAATTGATAGATTGCGTTGTCTGTCCTGTTTTTACGTTACGGAATGTTTGTTGATTTTAAATCCTTTCTCAGCTTTAATTGTTTTATCTCCTCTTATTTTTTTTCTTTTACATTATCTATTCAAATGTCGAATTATGTAGCAACATTTATTAGTTGCTCGGATTTCACGTACAATGCTTTATTAAAGCGCGAAACTTTTATTTCAGGAGTGATAATTCGCGTTTCTTCGGCATTTACAAAAATAAATAAAATTTAGTAAATTATCTTATCTTTGGATTTGTACATCCACTAAGCATGGATAACGTAAAATAATTTTTTGATACTTAAGTAGAGTCGAATGGTTGAGTAATGGTAACCAAAAATTAGATATAAAATGATTGATCGCCTTACCAGAACCAGCTGATGGAATCCTCACAAAATAAATACAACGTCAGAAAAATTTCATACAGGTGCTTTAACGTGGTACAGTTGTTCTAAAGCTGTTGATGAGCGGTTATCCAGTGGATGCCTTATTCAGCAGATCAGGATATCCTCGGATTCACCGTTGATTTTTAATCCAATTTTCTGCGCACCTTTTTGTGTTTTCGTATGTCATAGGCCTGTACATTATTTTCTTACAAATTTTGTTCTTTGAACAGTTTACACCTTTTGGTCATGACAGATTAAACGTCACCTGTGGTTTCTGTTGACCATCAACTAAAAGCTTAAAAACTTAAGAAAGTAGGTGTTTTAACGATACTATCGTGACCTTTTCCCTTTCTTCTTCTCATCTAACTAACAAGGTGTGTAGAGGGCCGTGTGAGTGACCACGAGATTCACCAGCACCAAGGTCCGACCCGGCCAGTGTGGTGTGTGTCATTGTTGGGGTGGGTAACGCTGGTCAACTCCTTGTTTGCGGGTTTATGATTATGACCGCGGGCAGTGTGTGTGTGTAACCGGCGATAGTCGGGTCATTAAGAGTAAACTCAATTATTGATAGGTTGCGTTTGTCCGCCCGGTGTTCACTTACGAAATGTTACCCAGTTTAAAATAACACAAAAAATGGTGAGAAAAGAGTGGGATAAATTTGGTGTATGCATCGACTTTTATAATGAAAAAATTGCATGACGTAGATTGTTGAATATTAACAATAATAAATTAAAGAGCCGTGCATGTTATGATCAAGATATTCAGTTCCGATAACGCGGATTAAGTTGAGTTGTTACCTTGTGATAATTGTTTGGTTTTTAAAAGAGACGAACACATTGACCAGTTCTCCCTTTCGTCCAAATCGTTCACTTTTTAAAAAACTTGGATCTGATCCGTTGTCTGTATAGATACAAAATAATTTAAGATTTAATTCCAAAATACAAATAGCCACATGGAAACTATTCCAGCTAAAATAATGCACTATTAAGTATGGGTTAATACTATTATATCATTTAGCCATTTCAACTATTTATGATATGAATTACTTTTTTTAAAAAATCTTTGATCATTTTTTGGTTTGGTTTATAGTCTCTGTGTGTGTGTTTAGTAGCATGACTATTTTAGGATATGGGTAAGTCTGAAAAAGACGCAACGAAAGCACGAACCATATTCAATAAATTCTTTTATACCCAGCATGATTGCACTCCCACCAAATTCAATATATTTTCATTTTACTTTTTTTTAAATATATTATTACCGTTATTTTATATCTGATATGATTGTATTGACGATAAATTAGGACTTTTAAGACGTATTTTAAAAAAATTTAATTTATACAATTTTAATGACAGAAAGCAATTTATTCTGTGGCCGACAAACTGGGTGCTCACCGCAAGCTCACACCTCTCAGGTAACCATTGTCGCACCTGTGACTTCCGACCGCTATCGCGAGCGGTTTGTCTCCCTTCCCACCGTCTTATCCCTCAAGGTCTCCCTTACCTACACTTGAACGTCACAGCCAGATACTCGCCTTTGTGTCACTGGACCGCGTGACGTAACAGTGATTGACCTCGAAGTCACGGCCTGGTAGCGTTGACGCTAAGTGATTGGGGGTTCGTCTGTGTGTGGTGAAAGGGTGGGATGGTGTGAATGCCGAAATAGACATCGCCATTTTCAGCTTTTCTATCCATTTGAAACTGAACATAGTGGCTGTGGTGCCCAAAATTGTTGGCATCATCAAGATTTTAAAATATTTTTTGTTTACTTGATCTTTTGGAGAAATAGATCTACCACTTCTAATGTTTGATATATATAGATATAATGTAAGTTCCGAGATATTTCGACAAAAAATAATATTTCAAATGATGACACCATCCTCTAAATTCTTTTTCTTTTTTCGAAATGCATATTTTCATTGCTATAGCCTATAGCGATCAAATTGTATTAGCAATGTGCTATGAGTTGATCGTCTTTTTTTTCAGTTCAGCAATGATTACATTCACTTACCACCATGTATGATTGCACCTGAAGACCACCTATGTCATCAACTTTCGTATTTTTAAACGTACCGGCGTCTAACTGTTCTCTGACATGCGTACAAACTAAGATTTTTTAATTTTTTAATTTTTTTTATTTTATTTTTTTTTTTTTTAAAATAAATTTGTATTGACTAACTTGGTGTTGAGCAAGTTTATTTAATAGGGTTTTTCAATTTCTGTACAAAGACACAATAAAAATATGAAATATTTAAACTGATTTTCAGAAGGCTAGATGCAACTTTTCACTATATAAAATAACGTAATGGTTGATGTAGCTGATCAATATGTAAAATGGTGTAATAGGATCGGAATCATTTGTCCGTTTCTACTTCATTTCTAGCTGGACGGGGCGCACTTAATGAATTTAGCTTCTTACATAGCTCTGTATGTCACCTGGCGACCCTGAGAACGTTCAGGCATAACGTTTTGAAGAAGATTAAAGACAATCTAAAACTAACTCGCAGAAAAAAACAACAACTAAAAATAACTACCAGGAACATCGGGTCGCTGATCTCATAACTATTTCAACGATCGCAAGTTAAATCCGGCCATGTACAGTGACTCGGAAGACTGTTTGAATTTTTCCTATTCAAAATCTATACAGAGAAAAAAAATGAATACACCAAAACGAATGCTTTTTATAATAATATCGGCAATACTCAACTTAGCCAAATGGTTATGTATGGGCAATGTACTTCACGTGACACCTTTCGCTGAAAAAGGAAGCTCAGCACTTTCAACTTAAAAAGTAAACGTTGTGTTGGTTTTTGTGGGGGTTTTTTCTTCTATTTTTCAAAATATTACTATTATTATCATTTTAGTAATTTTTTTTACAGCTCTTATTGCTACAGTTAATTTTATTTTTGGAAGGGAGTAGCTGATTTCTCGGCAATGCCCATGATGCTTTAGCCTTAGCCTTAGCGACGCCACTGTTCAAAATTCAAAAATTACTTTCGGGAGTCCTTAGTGGCCAGTTGAGACTTGCGGCGTGTTTAGCTCGAAGTGTGCAGTTGTAAAAGGGGGCGCCGGTATTTCACATCAAGACGTTTACGACGGACCATCGGCCGGCTGTGAGTCGTAAACCAACACGAACGCCACCACATGTTGTTGCCGCATCTGACGTAACTTGACGTCGGGCCCCACGTCTTTGTACAGCGCTGGTGGCGGTCTTCACACCCTGATTAGCACCACCTCAGGGCGCGGGGGTGGGTGGGGGTGGGTGGGTCTGAAGGCATGACTCATTGTTGTCGGTGAGGACTTCGGCCATTTTTTTTTAAACTGACCGGAACGGACAATAGGTGAATAGTGGTCATAGGCGGGTGTGCTGACGATTAGCAGCCCCGTGTTACGAAGGGTGAATGGACAGACTCGCCACAGTTTCAAGGAGCCGACCGGCAGGAGGTAATACAGAAATCTTTGTGTTGGCTTGACTCCGGTGTTGGCTGTTGGCTGTCACATCCTCAGCAAGTGGAGGTTGCGTTGGCCGTCACAGTTTGGGGTGACTCGATAATTTTGAACACAAATTGTAGAAAGGAAAGCGATGAATGTGAAACATAATCTTGAGGTGTGGATGGTAGGGTGGATATTTCTTGGGATTCATAACACATCACACCTACCTAAAAAGCAAATAATTACTCTTTGTACATTGGTCGGGTTTTTAAAAATGTGAAACTGCTTCAAATGTTTCTGCTAAAATGATAATTTCGGACTCCTATAATTTTAAATCGGTTGAATATAAGCATCACAAAAGTCACATTTTTTTTTATTCTACTGACCTGTGTTATATCAAACTCTTTGTAATATACGTTATTTGAAAGTTTTTTTTTTTAATTAACTATTTAATTTTCACCATAGATAATAGGTTATAACGATTTAAATAAAATCAAAATCGATATAAGATTCTAGTAAAACTTATTTCCCATTGATTTTAACGCAAAATAATACTTACTAACTTAATTCAACGTATTTAGTATTATCTTACAATACTTACAATGCTTAGAAACTAAAGGGTGGTATGAACATTTTGATTATTTCGTTTTATCTTCTTTCAAAATAATCTCAGCCCAATGATTTGACTCTCATCACTTGTTATGTTCATAGATGCGCCCGTAATAAGGAGTTGTGGGTCAGTTGTCACTGGACATTCAAACCGAAACGTTCTGTTCTGTGCCAGCCCATTGTGGCTTTAGTTTCATTCAATCTCGGTAAGTATTCATCTGCTGTATGATGTCAAGAAATGGTAGAGTAATTTATTTCAAGACCTTTATCACCTTCACCTACCTTTTTCTCCCACACAATGCACGGTTCACCTGCTACCCACCCCACACCATCACTCTGCCAGCTCGACACCTTCCCATGATTTTGAGTGGACCGTTTCGGCTGCGAATTTCCCTGATGATTTGACAGGGGCTGAATGTGTTATTAGCTTAAATTATACAGTTTTAATGAGTGAATGTGGTTGGTGGGGAGGAGGGCCGAGTCCAGACACAAGCACCAGAACCCTTTTACCTTCACGTACAACCCCCAAAGTAACCCATTACCCACATAAACAATACAGCTCATCCCTCACAGCCTCTAATAGCTCTTTCCTCTCAACACCAAATAGCTCTTTCCTCTCAACACCCTTGACATACGTTTTACAGTCACACTACCGTCACTACCAATTATACACATATCACTCACACTCACACAATTAAACACGTGACTCCGAACTTCTCAACTCATAGCGTGTCCATTTTTCTCACTAACCCATCTTGAACACTAATGCTTAATCGCCGCATAACCCATACTGAGGCGCGTCCCTCACCCCACTAACCAGCCCCCTTTTTTAAAAATTAAGACCACAAACATACGCCCATAAGTATAAGCATAACATAATACTTATGTCAATCCCACAAATATAATCATATAAAACAGCTCAATTACAACTTTTCCCAGTCCCCATGTTCCCTCCACACAATCCTCACACACCACTCACAACCCCCCATACAAACAACCCCTCACTATCACACAAGCAACTTATCTCATTCTTCCGCCCATCCACAAACTACGTCAGACTACGTGCATCATGAAAATATAACGCGTGGCAGCTCTCCATTGTGCGAGTTTCGCACCAGTCGTGAAAAGTTTCTTATCTGCGACATGTGTCAGGTTTCACACCGACCCAAGGTCAGAATGGAGCGTTCACAGAACCAAAGTATTTGTCACGACAATATGCGTGTCTCTGTCATGTGTTACTGACAGTAAGCGCTATTCATAATTGATTTGCGAGTGTCAAACGAGTGGATTTGTACAGATGATTATGTTTCTACCCGCATCTTGTCTTTCCCGCGTAGTTTTTGTGTGTACAAAAGTAAACCTGTCAGGCCTATAAAAGTTATTAGAATAAATAAAAAGTTTCAAATCAAGGGTTTTCAGTTCTGAAAGTTTTAATATTGTTTCACGAACTGGTTGGAGCTAAATGACCAACGTAAGTGACGGATGGTTTTGTAATACAAAGACGTAAATGGTGAACGAGAGATTTGTGTGGCAAAATGTGTTTCTTATTGTTCACTGTATCGGGAACGGAAAATTACGCAAAGAGAAATATAAAGAAAACACCTTAGTCGCCGCGGTGTAGCCTGCGGCTGCGGCCCACAAACCGGGTAGACATTTTTTTAACGAGTATCACATCCGATTAGCTAGATGTACTATTTGCCGGATCCGGGTATGAACCGAGTAGCAATAAAGCACAGCCAAGTCTTCAATCCTAAATTATCAACATTAGTATTGTATATATATTGGCATGGCGCTAGTGGCTAGACGCGAACACGAAATTGTCGTAGAAAATTAATTTTACATCATTATAATTTCAAATTATTAATTTTTATAGTTCGGTTACATTTGTTATATTTTTAACAATTTGTAAGTATTCTAGCCTTGATATTTACCGAGTTCCAAAATTTTATTTTTAGATATTTGGCTATTTGCGTGGGCTTTATTCGCCGAGCCCATATATCCGAAAAGCCCCATCTCCGGCCGGGGCGAATGTCCGGAGTGATTTCTGGTTGGTCTCTAATATTCCCTCTAAGTTTCGTTGGTCTTTGTGCAAAGTTAAAAAAAAAACAATATAAAACAACAAACAAACTAGTGTGAAAAGTTGCACATCATCCATTTTTCTGTGCAACTCTTTACACAATTTTCTGCATGGTAATTCTAAACTGCTGCGCAGCCGCGCAGGTTAAAGGGAACATAGGTGGAGGCCTCGAGGTATTTAAGAAGTTTTTTTTTGACACTACTGAAATCTCACTCTCTTGTAAAAATTCAATATGGATAATAGAAGAAAGAGAAAATTTCCAAGATTTTTTCCCCCTTCAATGGGTAAAATAGACACCAGCCATGATTTTCTTACTCATCTGAAAGTGACTGACTTGACATAAATTTTTTAGCATCTCTCTGTCATTTTCTCTCTTCGCTGGCTCAACTCATTGATTGGGTGTCTGAATTAAACACACTGACATGTCCATGAAAACATGTCATTAACGCGTGGTATACTATAGGTTTCATCATGCTGCTGTTAAAATATAGAAAGCAGATACGTTTGAGGAATCTATGGCGGCAATATTGCTCGGCGATTCTCTTGAAAATTAAAACAAAATATCTACACCTAAACATCTTTAACACACGGGTTTAATACCACTTATTGCCAAATTAATCTGCATTATAAATTACAATAAACTAATCTGTAGATGCTCAGAAATTAAATAATCTAAATAAAAATAAATACTGCAATGTAAAATATAAAAGGCGTAAAAAATATAAGCTCTTTTATAACTGAATGCTAGATTAGAACTACAAGAGTCCATTCAAATATACCTGAAAGTCAGTATTGTCCAAGTGAACCTAAAACGTTGTGCTGTTATTGGGTCGGAGAATTATTCCACTTATTTGCAGGAAGGTACGTTGGGCCAGAGTCGAGATTGAGATGAAAGATTCCCCCGCAAACGACTTTTTTTTGTTGTTGGTGCTTTTTAAAACAAAATTACACACGCTAAGAATATACAATGAATTACGATTTTGTAAAACATATTACGAAAAGAAGTTTTGAAAAAATGATTGAAGAAAAACTCAACATATAAGTTGTTATCTAAGTTATCTATTAACTTTGAATCCGTTCTAAATTCTTCGAAGAAGTCTTCTCCGCTGACTTTATTAAATGTGATTTGAGATTATTTCACCCAACCAACAGCCTAACAGTCGCCCCAGTACAGTGGCGTAGCTAGAGCTTTTGCCACCCGGGGCAGTCTCCAATATGCCACCCTTTTAGGGGCCGCCCATAAATGACGTCACGCACCGGGAAGGGGAGTCACATATTTGATGTCATTCAAAACGCGCAACTTTAAATAAAAGCTACACTGAAATATATGTTTACCCAAACTTTATTCAATGACGATTTACGTTGTTTCACGCGTGTTACGATGTTAGAGTGCAACCTTAAACTAAAAACATATTTAAATGACCAAACAAAAACATGTTTTTAAACATGCTCACTTTCAAATACACAATACCGCTTGTATGGGGGGGGGGGACTTTCATTTATGGACGGCCTCTTTATTAAATTAATAATATGATGAATATGATGATTTTTATAAATTAATAAGCATGAATAAATAATTGTAATTGAAACGAAGTACATTGTAAAAGGTGGGGAACAATTTTACCATCGTATGCCCTATTTATGTAAGCAGTAATAAAAGAGGCCGTATAAGATGATAAACCTATATATACACATAAAAATACAAGATAATTGTTTTGAAGGCCACAAGAAAGTTATAGGGTCACAGAACACAGGTCCCCCCCACCCCAAATGAGACAAAAGATATTCCAAATTTACACCCAAAAACATTTTTTAAAAATTAACAATTAATATGCTTTTATTATTTTATTTATAAACATATGATTTTTTTTTAATAAAAAAAGAAATTGTATACATCAGTATGTAAACTCATTTTTTTAAAATTATTTATAAATTTACTTACTCACCCAACTTTCATAGTCGAAAAATCGTTTATTATGTTATCAAAATTTATATTATTTGTAATATCATTTTCTATGGACAATATTGGTTAGATTTTGTAGTCTTAAATCACTTATTGTGGAGCGAATTTTTTTTTTCAACTTCAGTTTGCAGAAGCTCCTTTAACAACTTGATACACTGATAGCAGTTGAAAAAATTATTAGCAAAATTGTAATGTTGGATAAAGAATTGTACAATATTTACTGTTAAATATATTTTAATAGATCAAGGGGGTATTTCCCCTCTTTTTTAACATAATGACTCTTCTTGCAGTGTAGGTACAGCCAGTGCTGGTCTTAGGCTCCTGCAACATATGCGGTCGTTGTGGGCCCAGCGGTTTCATAGGCCCAACCTAACTTAATTTTCACTTATCCTTATTAATACCTTAATGCCCACGCAATCAGTTTCGCACACTAAGCTGCATAGGGGCCCGCAATAGCTAAGACCGGCCCCGTGTACTGCCTTAAAAACCCGGAGCCTTTCTCTTTTAATCTCGAACATTTCTTTATCAACGTAAATAAAGAAATGTAATTGATGTTCAAATTCTTTAGAATACTAGATGGTATAGTATTGTACACGAATATTTTCTTGCAATGACATGTAACTCATCACCTCGTTCTTTTATTTTCTTTTATAACTACAAATCTATGGATAAAAACATTTCTCTTTGTACTTCTTGCTCTAAAGATAGGACCACGTCTTCTGAATTTTCCCCACTCATATTTTTCCCCTTTTTAACTTGGTATCTTGTCAATATTTCTAACTCTCTGTAAGAGCGTTCTGTATTAGCAAATATATTTGTTTCATCAAATGGGTTAGCATAGTTTCCATTAATTTAAAAAAGACGGGTTCCCGTATATTGAGTTATCATAGAAAAGTAAACGATTGCCATGAACCGAGTAAAATTCAGCATTTGATCTCGTTTTACTAGTTATTTCAGATGTCAATTTTCCAAGACGCTTGAAATTTTTAAGTATGTATTTTTCGGAATTATTTATGTTATCGTGATGTTTATTAACGGAGAAATGAATAATCGTTCATTTTTTAATGAATAACCATATATTTATGAAAAATACAAGCTATATGTGTTACTTTAATGCAATAAAAACAAAGTAAATATAATTTGTAATACGTTACATTACAATAATTTTGTAAAACTTGAAACAGTAATATAAATATAATTTACTACTTGAAATTTAAACACAATATTTGAACCACTATGTCATATAGGTACTTATTAGCGCATCATTCTGCGAATGTCGAAATTCCACGCAAAAAAACGGTCGTGCGATATTAATACTACATATTTTCGGAGCAGCGCTGACGTGTTGTTGTTTTTTGTGCAGTTTTCTTATAAAAGCGCCATCTGTGACGTATACCGCTTAATTTTGCAAACTAATAGTTACCTTTTTTGAATGATTTTAAATTTTTAAACTGTTCTGCTTTAGTTATAACAACCACTATGTAATCAAACTAAAGTTGCACGAATTCATTGATTTATACTCAAAATTGAGATTATTTTTGTTTCACTATGGTTTTCCCCTTCAAAAGAAAAGGGGCGGTTTTCGGAAATGGCTGGGTTTATTTTTCAAATGCCCACAAATGCCGCCCTTTGATTGAGTGCCGCCCGGGGCGGACAGCCCCCTCCGCCCCCTAGCTATGCCACTGGTTCTAGTATAGGTCTCGCCAGCTTCTTTGCTTTGTTTCATATGTGAAATCTTCTTTGACTTTTTCTGCAATCTTCTGTGAAGCTTTAATCTGAGGCTTTAATTAAATATAAGACGCTGCCTTCCAACGCTCCATCCACATCGTAGCTAATGACTTCTCACCAAAGACACGGAAATATTTCTTTAGTTTGATCTGACTGAGTAGTGGGTTGTGGGGGGGCGGTCGAGGGCTGAGGGAGGCGTGTTCGCTTGCGGTGACTTTCTGTAATGGGACACTACACCATAGCGCCCATTTGTATCCCTTTTTGATCTGAGTTACACTGGCGATGTGATGATGGGACAAGACAGATATCGACCGATACCGCACTTATCTAACCATTAGCCTGAGTCGTCAGAGTTAACTTAGGGAATTTTCAAATTTTTCTACCTTAGAAATAAAACGGGTCAAAATGAACGATATTTTTTAAAATTATCGTCTAAAAATATTACTTTTAGTGATTCTAAATACAAACTGCTAAAATTTTAAGTGTCAACAATTGATAGAAAAATTCCAGAGGTTCAAAGCAAATATTACAAATGTAGTATTTATTTTAAAAAAAATATTTTAAAATCCTGCAATTTGATGTATTTTATTGTGGAACGGTTTGATGATTAAGTTAAAGAATAGCCATTTCCTTCTTTTATCATTAATATTCACTCTAGTGATCAGTGGCGTAGCTAGGTAGCGGTCCGCCCCAGGTGGCACACATTTAGAGGGCGGCAATTGTGGGCATTTGAAAAGTACAAGCACTCCGAGAAACGCCCTTTTTATTTTTTAAAGGATTAAACCAAGGTGAAACAAAAATATTCGTAATTTCTGGTGTTAATTAATGGATTAGCACCGCATTTTAAAAATTAAATATTGGATTTTAATTCTAACGCAAAATCGTTCAAATTTTTTTAATCGCTCGAAAAGGTATCGATTTGTTTATAAATTTAAGTGTAATACGTCACAGAGAACAATTTTATAAGAAAAGTACACACACAAAAACACATCACCACTGGGCCGCATAATATGCTTTATTAACATCGCAACGAAACTTTTTGCGGGAAATTTCGCCATTCGCAGAATGATGCACGAACAAGTACCCACAATGCAGTGTTTCAAAGTTTAATGACTTAAATAATGGTGTTATTTTATAAGTTTTGAATATTCTCCAGTGATGAATCTGGCCCTTTTTAAAATTTGTTCTAGTTTATCACTGTTTTATTTGGTGGACGGGTCCCATACAGAAGATGCATATTCTAGTACAGGTCTCACCAAAGAGTGTTAACATTTTAGTTTTATATCGCGGTTACATTTGTAAAAGATCCGTTTTATAAAGCCTAAGGTTTTGTTTGATTTTTTAATAACATCATTGACATTGGTTTTCCATGATAGTTTCTCATCTATTTTTACTCCTAAGTATTTTGCATCTTTAGTTAGGGTCAGTTCTTTTCCAGGAATGAAATATTTTGAATTTATTTGTTTCTTTTTCCTTGTTACCATTAACAGTCGACACTATCATGGGTTAAAAGACATACTATAGTTAGTTTTCCATTTTATCAATTCCTCCAAGTCCTTTAGAACAATTTTGCTATCTTGTTCTGACTTAATTATACAATCATCAGCAAATATCCTAACTTTTTCCGGTTGAGATGTTGATGGGTAAATCATTTATATAAATTAAAAAAAGAAAGGGACCTAGCACAGTCCCTTATGGAACTCCTGGGGTAACCTTGTTTGGTCCAGATTTAGATCCCATTAATTATTACAGTTTGTTCCCTATATACCTAAAATGAAATCTTGGATCTAGTGATGTAAGGATCATGCAATTCCAAAGTAGTAAAGTTTTTTTTTTTTTTTAAATAAAAAAATTAATTAAGGTGGTGCACTTCGTCAAATGCTTTTGATGAGCGATTACTGACAACAAATTCTTGAAATATTGTTCACAGAACATGACATTAAAAGTAATTTAAATTGTGATACATAATACACGATTTTTCTATTTATATTTGTGTATTTACATTTGTATTTATAGGTGTATCATCTCATGCGGACACATTTATTACTGCTTACATAAATATGGCATGTAATGGTAAACATTCTCCACACGTTTCAATTACAATTATTTATTAAATGTTTATTATTTTATAAAAACTATCTATAATCGACTAAGTGGCCGCACTTAAATTACGTCACGCGATTTTTGATGATTTTTCACCCCCTTCCTAACTCATGACAAGTCGCCTACTAAAAAAATAGTCCCCTTCTGCAATATGATGTAACAAAACTTAGACATCCCCCAACACCACAAAAGGCGTATTTTCTATTTAAAAACTAGAATATTTTAAATCAAGTTTTTGTCATTTAAGTATGCTTTACGCGTAAGGCTGCCATCTAATATCTTAACATGCGTTTTACATAAACGTCATTTAATTAAGTGTCAGTAATCAAATATTTAAGATGAAATTTAATATAAAGTTGCGCATTTTCACATGACGTCAAATTTCTTAAACACACCCCCTTAGTCCCACATTGTCGCAAATGTATGAACCCACCGCCCCCACAGGTGCGGGATGCCATTTATGGACGGCCCCTAACAAGGGCGACAAATCGGAGACCGCCCCGGGTGGCGAAAGTTCTAGCTACGCCCCTGCCAGAGATAATACGGTAAACAACTAATTTATGTATAGAGGATAATCTAAGCACTCACTAAGACAAACAATCGATACCGCTATTGTCTCTTTAGCGAAATATTGATCATCTTTGAACTGTACAAAAAAAAGGTAACGAGGAGCTCTGAAACCATACACCATAATTAAATATTTTCATATTATAGTCATACATTGTATATAATAATTTTCAGTGTTATAGTTTCTTTAAATTTACTTTAAAAAAAAAAAAAGTATTACTTTAATTGAATAGACGAAACCATTTTTAATTAAAACCAATATTTTAATTTTAAAAAAAAGAGAATGTTTGTGCTATTTTAATACAAGTGAAATAATCACAACATATACATACACCACCGTAAGATTTTTCATGGTACAAATATGTAACAAAACATAAAGGGTGATAAAGTTAATGAATCACTTTAGAATCGTTTTACTGAAAGTTGTTGGAAAGATCGAGGTTATTATTGTTTTGATTTGATATAAAATATATCTAGACTTCTAAGCAAGCTCCTTGTAACCACTGAAATAAAACATAGCTGATAAACGGGATTGGAACGGGGACGAGGACTAAACATTGTCTTAATAATTTTAAATTATGTCTATTGACCTATTATTGTCAATAATAAAAATTAAATTCAATCGATATAATTTGTTCACTTTATGTGAGGCGCAATTTTCCACTTATTAATATGACAACTCAATGTGATAGGACAAAGTTTTTTAAAAAAATTTTAAAAGAAAGAAAGAAAGAAAGAAATTACAGATAATAAATAATAATAATGAGTAAAAAAAAAAGTGCATCCTTCATAACTCTCGATAAAGGATTTTATGAAAACAAATAAACGGGACAAAGAAAATCTAGATGTTAAAACTTGAAAGCTGGGAAAAAAAAGAACGACTAAAAATTAACCGCAGCCGCATCGAAACAAAAGAATGAAAGTAAAGGAGACGGGAGTGTAAGAGAGTGAGTATCGTGGTCGGGTTGTAGAGCGGGTAGGGGACGTAACAAGATAGTGAAATAAAAATTAAAAAAAGTTCTTTCCCGCGCAACGTCCTCGTGAAACCTGACTCGTCTGCCGTTGGGCAGCTTTGCTTTTTGGTGGCACGCGCGGGCCCCACTCTCCCTCTGCCCGCTCCCACCCCCCATAGCTGATAAAGTGTGACTAGAAGACGAGAGCTGATAGCAGACGAATCAAGGGTAAAGGTATACTTCAGTCAGAGACCATCACGCGCTTTCTGGTGCACACATCGTTTTAACAATCAGGATTACAATAACAAGGGGAACAATGAGAGCTCAAACTGAACACTAGGAAATTGAAGGAAGGTAAGACATTTACTATTGTTTTCAAATTCACAAATTTTAAAATCATTATTTTTACCACAATGTTTTTTTTTTATTATTAATAATATATANTATATATATATAGTATTTTTCCCTTGAAGTGAAATAAGAAATAACATTGTAAATATAGCAATAGCTCAGAAAACGGGAACTTTAAAAAAATCAACAAACAAACAACAACAACAAAAAATTCATAATTAATTTTAAAATCCTCTTTTTGTTTACCTCATTGTCCAAGCCTGTCCAAATTTTATATACTTGTTTTTGTCTAAATAACCACTGAACATATGATGCGATTCACTATTGACAGACACGGCTATTGATCTTTGTTCAACGTTAAAGAACTGACCAATTCGTGGCCTATCAGCTGGCACGTCAGATATGTCGTAACGTCCCCAACGATAGCATTACACAACAACGCTCTAACATTTCAGGAACATATCACATATTTCTTTTTAGAAAGACACGCGCATTTCATGTGTACATATCAAGTAACAATCGATGAGAAGGGTTCAATACTTGAAAAGAAATAATTCACTGATAACAAATAAATTCTAAGTGCGCCCTTTACTTGGAAGATCTTTTTTGATGGAAATTGAACAAATTTCATTACGTTAAAATGTTTTTATGTGTTAAATACGGGGGAGTACCTAAACTCAAGTAAATGGATGCATGGTTTTATTTGTGTTTATGTGCTTTGTTATTATATCCTTTAATCTTTCAATATTTTTAAGTTTTCTTGTAGAGATTTTTTTCTAATAGAAGTTGATGTATAAGATAATATTTGAACGTTGATAAGATGCAGTAAATGTATAGTTTTAGTCTATAAACAATGAATAGGATTAGGTAAATTTAGGCTATAGAAATGAGACAAAATTATGCTTTGGCTCAACAACTGCAAATAAGTGATTAGCCGTGTCAGCTTGCCATTAAACTCCAACTTACTAGTAATCCGTACTGCACACACTGGTCGTGTCTTTTTATAATATATTCTATATGTCAATAGTTCGGCCCTGAAACTCACAATACATTATGCCTCGATGGAAAGATAACACCTTAAGCGAGATGAAGTGATTGTCGTATTTACTTACCTTACTATCAACAAAATCTTTCATTGTGCGTATAATTTTCGGGGATCGTATGTTATAAAATACGCCTAGTTAGGAAAAATGTATTGAGCGCAACGAATTTCACCCTAACTAGGTTAGAAAATAAGCTATAAAAACTGATTGTGCAATATTAATTATTGTTTTACGTCAAGCGCTTTAAGAGGTCTTGAGATTTCTTAAAGGGGGGGGGGGGTGTTTGTACCATTAACATTTAAGTTGAGAGAATTCGAGAAAAAAATTAAAAATTTATCAATACTTTCAAGTAATAACAACACCCCAGATTATTACTTAAAGTTGTCAGCAAAGAAATCGGATTTCAGAAAAGATTTTTCCGCGACAATATAGACCTAAACAAATGACATATATAATTAACTTCACCAATATTTAATTTAGCTCGCCACACTTAGTGTGCATGCATCTGCTAGAAAATCTTTTAATAAATTATTCTCACTTTCTGGAAAAATAGAGAGATAAAAATTAGGCACACATGCTCATCATTCATGGCAATGTATGGAAGCAAACTATTTCAAATTATTGGAATATGAAACCACTTCCTTTCAAATTGAAGAGTAAACACTGTATACACCCACTAAAAAAATCTATGAATAACATGCATGTCAAGGATTATTCAGCACAGGGCTTATCTTCTAATTTAAGGGGTATTGCTACAAGATCTAGAAATATTTAAAAAATATCCTAAAGAATGCATTTGGAGGGTTAATCAAAGGTAATCAATTTATAACAATTATAGTTAGCCACTTGAAAAGTGACAAATTTGATTAATTGCTAAAGTTTATTTTTGAAGTCCTAATGTAAATAGTGGTGATAACCTTTTATTTAAATTTAATCGTTTACTTTTGAAAAATTAACGATTAATTTCATGAATTAATAATTATTTCGATTAAAGCCAAACATCTCAAAGGAAGAACCAAAGACAGGCAATTTTACATTTTTTGTTGTATTGAGTCTCATTGAGTCCCCTGTCTCATAGACCTAGAAGAATGATGTTATGAACTTTTTTCAGCTGCTATTGACTGTTGTACTATGTTCTTCATGGATAAAGGTCATGTGATCTGGGGCTATTATACTGTTTATTTATTATTTTATAAATTGAAAAACAATATTTTCTTAAATTTTAATCGAATTTTTATCGATTACAATTATTTTAATCGATATTTAATCCATAAAAAATTTAACGATTAATCGAGAAATTAATCAATTGTTTCCACAGCCTTAAATTATTCGGTTTCGCACATTTTTTTAAAAGCATACTAATAATTTGCATTCAGCTGTGTGGGAGTATGTCAATGTAATTCTAGAGTCCCCAGAGGGCGGGGATCGGCTAAAATTAAGTTTGGTTAATATGTGAGCGTAATGACTAAAGTGCTGCTTGTGGTTTCTAGCCGTAGATTTCTAATTCAGTGAATGGTTTATTTCTGAATGCGTTGACCAAATTTGGTCAATGTGTCTTATTTATACAGTTGTCCTGGTCGATTGTACGAAGAATACCTATTGGGATTGTGAGGGGAGTGGTTTAGTTTAAACAGCTGTATATATTAGGACCTTTCTTTTACTATACTATTGATCTTTTTTGTTGTTGTTGTCGGTCATTCTCAACCGAAGATCGGTAAAAATATACCCACCATTGTTGACAATAAGGATTCTTTAGCAGTGGCACACTGGGGAGGGTGAGGGGGGGTCAAAATTTGAAAATTACCACGTGCCCCCACTTGAGGCCGCCCCAAAATAAGTGTCTAAACAATTTCTTTTTTACATTAAATATTATATATTACACCATCGGTGAAAATGATGGGGGCCCCAAAAGGCCAAGCCTCGGGCGCCCAAAGAGGCCAAGCCCCTCCGGGCCCCCAAATTCCTAGCTACGCCTCTGCTCTTTAGCTCCAGGGTTTTTAGGACGATGTTTCAAAATATATTTAATGGCGTAGACTTCAGAAAATTTGTAGCGGCATATCTGTGATATATAATATATAGCACTTAATGGTGTAGATCTCAGTAATTACGAGTAAATAAGATAAACTGTATATTTATAACGATGATTTCTTGTTTAAAGAAACATACTTTAATAAGAACAATTAAGTTTTTTTTAAAAAGAAAAACATAAATTACCTACAGTCAATGACGCGTTATACTAATTTCATTTTTTAACCATGTGTCCTTTTTAAATATATATATTTGATAATCCTGAATCCTATGTATGTTAAAGTGGTTAGCGATTTTCCTTCGAAGAGATTACTTCATCGGTCGCAATTCCACTGAACGAATATATCAAGGACGGAGTTTGAAGGGACTAAGACATCTAAGGCAATATACAAAAATGTGTCAAGTCATGTCCCCGCACTGTTCTTGGCAGGAGCCAGGAGCTCCTGTAGTTTGTCGGCGTGAGCCATGTTGAGCACGGCTGGCTTAATTTAACTCCTCGATACTGTAACTTAATTTAAATGTTGGTTTTGTATAGGGCTGTTATCGATCAATTTAAATTTAATCGTTAACTTTTGAAAAAACTACCGAATAATGAATCGATAATTTTGTTAAAAGATAAAAATAAGATGTATGACGTCATCAAAGTGAAAATTTCAAGGGAAGTAACAAAAAACAGGCAATTCACATTAAAAAAAATTAAAATATAAGTACTTCAATATAATGTCAATGAATTTAAATTTTGTTATTGTTAATTAATGCTTAATTTTTATATCATTTTCATTACAAAACAGCTTATTTTAAAGTTTACACTTTATAAATGTTTTTTTAATGGAGACGCTTGTACGTAAAAAAGGGAACTATTATTAATTATTAAAAATTAGTTATTTATAAATAAATCGAAGGAATTGTTGAAGGCAATACCCACCACCTCAATTACTATTTTATCGATTAAAATTTAATCGATACTTTTTACCGATTAATCGAGAAATTAATCGTTAATTTCCGCAGCCCTAGTTTTGTTTATTTGTTAAAATTCAGTTTCACTGAACAGTGGAACTTAAGGTTCTGATTTATTTGTTAAATATAAATATAATGATGATTTTTTTATCTTTGGAAAATAAATCACGAATTTACTAGCATTGTTTACAGCTTAACCGATTTGAGGCATTAAAAAGTATTTGAATAAAAAAAGAATGGAGTAAACAAAACGGAAATCATATAACAAATCCCTCGACCATATTCATGGCCTGAATGTTGTTATAATAATAATAATAATAATAATAATAATAATAATAATAATAATAATAATAATAATAAT
>MUZC01000796.1:553331-596384 GCA_002072015.1 Radix auricularia | reverse complement strand
ATATATATATATATGTATATATATATACATTTACATATCGAATTCGTCTAACAGTTTCTCATGTTCTTTGTAAATTAGTATTTTGCTTTCAATAATTTTTTTAAAATTCTCATCCACATCTATTTTACCTTTGTTCTAAAATAAATAAATCTTGGTTTAATTATAGAATTTATGTGCTAGATTTACGGGCTCTATAATCTCAGCCACGTTCGATAGTCATTTGTTGTTTTTTTAATTAAAAAACAACAACAATTATTATCGGATCTCATAAAAAGCTACTCCACTATCATTCTAGAAAGCGGATGAATTCAGAAAAAGTTTCCACGGATATGATCAAGACTATATAATCCTATATAATAAATGGCAATTTTCTGTCAGGTCCTCGACTAGCGATTGATCGCTCAAACTCCAATAGACTCCCACAGCCAATCAAAAAACTTAAAGCTCATTTACATATAGAAGATGTTTACGCGGACGTTCAAAGCGAGTTACTTTTTGTGCGGTATTTTTTTTCCAATAGTTTTTTATTTTATTTTTATTTTTTAGCGGTGCGCCTTGGGATTTATAGTCAAAATTTTTATTCTTACGGGTTATTTATTATAACTATGATGTATAGTATTTTTGACGCTATGCACATTAATGGCCGGTCGAGATGCCTGCTGGAAGGGAGGTACAACATGCCACCGAAACGACGGCGGAACGTCATTGGTCGGGCTTTGTTGCTCGTTACAAATAAACTGCTTTGGTTTCATAGTCATAAATCTAACCTTAACTAGGCGTTAAGAGAAATAAAATATTATTCCCTTATTTTATAAGAAAACGAAACACCAAAATAATTTGTATCTATATATAATATTGGAGAATCTGAACTAAAATGAAGGTTACCTCTGAGAGATGTTCCTCTCATGGACATCGTTCCGTTTGTCAATTCGCTTTGATCAACGCTATGACACATTCTCAACAACTCTTTTTTTTTAGTACAGGCAGCTACTTCCCTATCTCCAGATCCCAAGAGAGCATCGCGAAGCAGAGGAACAAGGGGAGGTGGCACTTTGAATTTCCTCTGACGAGCTTACTTATTCTCGCCTTTAATACCGAAAGCAATATTACATTTTGAACGGGAAAAAAATGTTTTTGATTATATTTTATTTTTGGACTTAGCAAGGGTTTGTGATCATACATAACCTTTTCAAGCCGTTTTACTAGGGCATCCAATTGAGAGCAGTAAAACTGGATTAACTATTGTGAGATGATGGTATAAAAAAGGGGGTGAAGGCGTGGATTAAATTAACAACTCTGATATTTCTATATATCCTCAGATAGAATTTAAAACGAATCGAAAAAAAAAGAACGGTTACAGATTTTTATTTTTACATTTCCTCAAACGATGTTACTGAGTGCCCGAATCACAGTCACCAAATCTTACAGACACACTTTAATAATTTATTTTTAGTTGTCTCCGATAAACGAATAAACAAACGGGTTTCAGTTAGTTTGCGCCGTGACGTTTAAAATACATGTTGATTTTTAAACATCGATATTTCATTACCATGCGATTGGTATCTTTACTTTAATACAACAAACTCTCAAGTAAAAGCTTCTTGGTGTGCTCCGTAAGATATTTATATCTAAACTTATAAAAGATAAAGGATATTGTAATTAAAATCTATATTTAAAATTCGCCAGAGATTCTAGAGCAAGCAAGACGCAAACAAGCAAGCATGGCGCAGCCAAACCCTCCATTCCCTTGCTTGCCGACCGACGGTCTCGAGACATGCGCACTGCGGTTGAGGTATGCCACCTACCCCACTCTCGCTAGGGTCTAGCGTTCACAATCTACGGTTGCGATTGAAAGTCGTGCTATAGCTCAACCGCAGTGTGCATGTCTCGAGACATGCCCCCTACCCCACTCTCGCTAGGGTCCAGCTATCACAATCTACAGTTGAGATTGAAAGGCGTGCTATAGCTCAACCGCAGTGCGCATATCTTGAGGCCAATGATGGGCAGGGAAGGGAAGGGAGTGTATGCCTGCGTCTTGCTTGCTTATTTTGGTCGGCGGTCTCCTCCACGTTCACTCCCGTAGTTTTGATTTCTTTGAGCTGCTGTTTGAGTCCGTTCTTTTCCACTTTTCTTTGCAAATATCTATGAGCCGTTCTGCGGCTTATGCTACGCCGCGGGTCGGATCTAATATATTTTACCTTCAAAATTTTGAACTTTTAACTTCACAGAAAAAAAAGTGCCTCAATACAAACTGTTCATTTTAGAACCATTGAAAACGTGTTCCTAAACTAATCAAATTGATCTTCACATCCCCCCCCNACGATTACCCTCCCCCACCCCAACCGCCACACACACACACACTCACACATCCTTTTCAAAAAAATGTCAATAGATTTCAATCTCCGACCAGGAGGCTAGTTCGTATACCTCAAGATAAACAATTCATAAATCACACATGTTACCCCGCTCTATCTAACGGTGAAGTAAACACGCGAACTATCACAAAGCGATAGCTTGTTTTGTGCTAATATTCTAAGAGGTAATTTAGTCAGAACTTTTTGTAATGAACTATTTACGTCATGTCCGGGATTAAAGCGACCTATATTGCTTAGTTCTGTGGTAATTAAAGTGAGGTAGATTACTGAATCCATTGTGAAGTATACTATTGAGTTTCTGTGTGATTATAGCAAGCCATATAACCAGGCTTGTCCATAGGAATGTTTTTTCCATGGGATGGGATGGGACAGGCATAAATTGACATGGGATGGGATGGGACAGAAAAATATGTCCCATGGACAAGCCTCCATGATATAACTAAGTTTTAAAAAAAAACTCATAAAAATTATTTAAATTTGAAAACGATAAGGAGAATAGTTTGTACAAAAGGGTTTAAAATACTGCAACATCAATGATCTTCTGATATACACACACGTAGGTTTAAGGTTTCCCAGACAGGGAAACATCGGGGTTTGAGTACAATGAAAAGATAGTGATATTCTATTGGACATCTAATACAGTAAACATGACTCAATGGCATCACTTCCAAAACTAAAACTTACCAGACATCAAACTTGACACATGTTTTTATTATATCGATGTGTTAAAAATATTTTAATCATTTTAACATCTGTTATCACAAGCCGTATGATTGATTCCCGCTAACATTTGAATTGTTAACTCTCATTCATTTACATACTTTTTTTTTCAAAACTTAAAACAAAAATTGTAAAGAAAGACGTAGGCTTTTAAAGGCTGAGAAATTCAATGAATTATTGCTACTTGAAATAAATGGTTTCATAGTTTTGGAGAGAAAAAAAAAGAAAACATATAATTTATTCAGAAAACCACAATGTCTTGTGTCTAATACATTACAGATGTTTCTTACATACAGAATATTATTACATTCTAGTCTGTGATTTTTCTAATGTTAATATGTGTCGGTTTATATTGGTTTGTTCAGACAACACATGCCACGCCTTAATGCCGGGCGGGAATAATGAGGTTCAGTTAATGTTTTTTCTTGCCAATGGAACAAGATATCTCCCCCCTTTTTTATTAACACAAATTAAACAATTGTTAAACCTCTTAGAAGTTAATCAAATAATATTAAATAATAGAAAACCCTCTCAGAAGTCAATAACACAATAGCAAACAGAAGCATAACATGTCGGAAGTCAACAAACAACAATAAACAATTGTCAACCCTCTCAGAAGTCAATAACACAATAGTGAACAATTGCCAAACCTGTCAGAATTCAATCAAACCATAGTAAACACATGCCAAATATCTCAGAACTCAATTACACATAGCAAATAATTACCAACCACCTCAAAAGTGAAGCTAACCACAATAAACAATTGCCAGCCCTCTCAGAAGTTAATCAAACAATTGCCAGCCCTCTCAGAAGTCAATCAAACAATTGCCAGCCCTCTCAGAAGTCAATCAAACAATTGCCAGCCCTCTCAGAAGTCAATCAAACAATTGCAAACCCTCTCTGAAGTCAATCAAACAATTGCAAACCCTATCTGAAGTCATTCAAATAATTGCAAACCCTATCAGAAGTCAAACAAACAATTGCAAACCCTCTCAGAAGTCAATCAAACAATTGCAAACCCTCTCTGAAGTCATTCAAATAATTGCAAACCCTCTCAGAAGTCAATCAAACAATTGCAAACAATCTCAGAAGTCAATCAAACAATAGTAAACAATTATTATTGCAAACCCTCTCAGAAGTCAATCAAACAATAGTAAACAATTGCAAACCCTCTCAGAGGTCAATCACATAATCTCACCAGTTAACAAACTTATCCCTCCTACTATACCACACACACATTTGGACCCACTATTTCACCCGTGGCCAGCTAGCTATACTTTCAATCCCTAACGTAGCGGTCTCAACAGAGTTCCACTTGATCAGCAATTGATATCACATCATCTGTGTCCAGATTTTCTCATTAAGTTCAACAACTTTCCTGAAATCGACTTAACGTTTTTTTTATTGTATCGTTCGGTAAACATGGTACACTGTCTCAACTAAGCCGGTATCGATTTTACAATAATATCTTTTTGTGTGCGCATTTATTTCGTCCACTGGGCATATGTTCGGCTTCTCAACCCTGTGGAGACCATCTGCTTCAGTGTTCGGGTTGGAGACTGTCCACTAATTTCCCAGTCATATTTCTTTTTCTTAAATAGGTGAGGAGATAGGGATGCTCTTAAAAAAAAAACAAACAAACAAACAAACAAACAAACAAACTGCGTAGTTGGTTTTTGTATGACGAGCTGTGTATTTTATAACAATAAATGATTATTGTACAGTAGAAAAATTATGAATATCAGTACATGTAGTCTTGTATTAGACTTACATAAATACATAGTAATCAAACTTAAGACATGAGAGGACATGAATTTCAAACCTCTTTTAAACTAACAATATTATCATATCCAGTAGTCACAGATGCTCCTTTTATTTACAAGATAAGTATTGCATCCTGCGCTTATTCATGGTTTGAGCTTATGTGGCATTTTACAAGAGTTTTGAATGTTGACAGTGTGTTGGTCGTACTGTTTGGTTCAGGCAACCCATTTCATGTCCAAAGGCCAGACGCAGAGAGGGGGTGGTGGGGGTGGTTATGCTTGTTATTTCACACGGAAGAAAGAAAAAAGAAAAATAAATGTTTCTAATCTCTACGTCTGGCCGATTACCTGATTCCGCAACAATCATCCCTGATTGTTTGGCCGATTAGACACAATACTCCCGTCCCAAGACCCCTTCCGACGTATTATTGTTCCGCGTCCATTGACCCTTACCTGATACAATCTCCCATGTCCATTGAATCGGTTTCACACAGCTCTGCCAGGCCACTGACCCGGTTACCCCGTCCGATGACCCGTATCTGACACCATTTCCCACGTTCATTGACCTGAGGTTCACACAATCTCCCCAGTCCAGTGATCAGCTCGCTAGACAATTTGCACCGTCCGATCGGTTAACTTAACCCTTAGCCATGTCTTTTAATGAACGCTTCCATTTGTTGATGATTCCAATATTATAACGATTTTGCGGTGTAACATGTTTTTAAAAAAATGATTGGATACTTGCTGGTGATATAAAATTTGGTTGTTATTATGTTATCATGAAAAACTCGTCTTGTGTTTGCATAGAAAAGCGATGTTACTATCCGAAATTTATATGATCTTTTCGATCAAGTTTGTGTGATTGTTAAGGGGTTAATAAACGTGTCTTTGTCTCTCAAGAATCATGGTATTTAATCGACAATATCATACGAATTCTTAGCAACATAAAGTATTTCTCTATTGATCAATAGTAAACTCTCATAGTTATTGACCTCTGCTTACCGTGTGTCCTGGCTGAAAGAAATCTCAATCCTTGGTATTCAGACATAATATCTTATCTATCTAATATGTTACAGACGCTCCTTCTGTACAGAAGATTATTGCTTCCTAAGTTTATCTATGGTTTGTGTTTAGTCCTGTATTCTTATCAGAGTTTTAAATGATGACAAAGTGTTGGCTTTCCTGGTTTCTTCGGGCATCCCATCTACGCCCCGAATACCGGACGGGAAGAAAGAAAAATTGTATGTGTTTGTTCTTGCATAAGGGATAAGAAAGGTGTTTTTATCTTTATGTCTATCTGAATGTTGTATTAGGTTATCTTTGTGTTGTATTTCTAAATTAGAATTAATTGCTTTATGTATAATTACTAATTTACTCTTGGTTCTTGCTGTTTTAAACAATAACAAGTCAAAGTTAACCAGACCACTGAAAATATAAATGTTGTCATTTTCTTATTTTATAACGTTCATTACACATCAACATTTTAAAAAAAAGTCATTGAGTGAAACAATACATTACGATTTTACAAGACCACGTCAAAGAAAGTCAAGCTGAACACTACGGTATTCTTTAATCTTATTTATGAAGCTATTTTATAAAATTCATTGGAAAATTTGAACCACATTCAATTTTACACTATTTCCATAAATGTTTCATTATATCAAACTATAACCTTCCTCAAAATATTTCAAGTCAGGAATGAATACTCCTCTACCCTACCCCATAAATTTGTAACCATAGTGACAGATTTTATTTCGACTCCCAAGATTATCATTGCAAGACTACCGACATAAGAGTTTCAAAGCCTTAAAGAAATTTAAAAATGTATTCAATTACAAAAGATTAAATCGCATAAAATGGCATCTACTCAAATTTAAATTACTATTTTCAATTTAATTAACCAAATCGCTTTTGCAGTTGTTTCTGTCTATTCTATTCCGGGTATTTTTCTATTTCATTCAAAAAAAAAGAAGAAATGATTTTAATTTAGAGTAAAATTATACTTCTTCAAATTTTTTTTTTTACCATTAACAATAGTATTTCAACATCGAACGCTGAATGGTTTATTTAACCTTGTTAAATTTAATGTCCACCAATTTGTCAATCTACCGAAACACCTTACTCCACCATCTCGTCCCATAACACAACACCTACGACGGATGAAAATTTTAAAATTGCGTTTTCCTATTTCCCCGTAACTCAACGCCTCAACTTCAATTTGCGCGACACAGGGAACCAGACGGCTAACTTAGTCACATGACCTGAGGCGCGACACAGCGATCCAGAGGGCTAACTCAGTCACATGACCTTAGGCGCGACACAGGGAACCAGACGGCTAACTTAGTCATATGACCTGAGGCGCGACACAGCGAACCAGAGGGGCTAACTCAGTCACATGACCTTAGGCGTGACACAGCGAACCAGAGGGCTAATGCAGTCACATGACCTCAGGCGCGACACAGTGAACCAGATGGCTAACTCAGTCACGTGACCTTGGGCATGACACAGCGAACCATAGGGCTAACTCAGTCACATGACCTTAGGCGGGACACAGCGAACCAGAGGGCTAATGCAGTCACATGACCTCAGGCGCGACACAGTGAACCAGAGGGCTAACTCAGTCACATGACCTCAGGCGCGACACAGCGAACCATAGGGCTAACTCAGTCACATGACCTTAGACGCGACACAGCGACCCAGAGGGCTAATGCAGTCACATGACCTCAGGCGCGACACAGCGAACCAGATGGCTAACTCAGTCACGTGACCTTGGGCGCGACACAGCGAACCATAGGGCTAACTCAGTCACATGACCTTAGACGCGACACAGCGAACCATAGGGCTAACTCAGTCACATGACCTTAGACGCGACACAGCGAACCAGAGGGCTAACTCAGTCACGTGACCTTAGGCGCGACACAGGGAACCAGATGGCTAACTTAGTCATATGACCTGAGGCGCGACACAGCGAACCAGAGGGCTAACTCAGTCACATGACCTTAGGCATGACACAGCGAACCAGAGGGCTAACTCAGTCACATGACCTCACTCAGTCACATGACCTCAGGTTCGACTCAACGAACCAGAGGGCTAACTCAGTCACATGACCTCACTCAGTCACATGACCTCACTCAGTCACATGACCTAACTCAGTCACATGACCTCACTCAGTCACATGACCTCACTCAGTCACATGACCTTAAGTTCGACACAAGGAACCAGATGGCTAACTCAGTCACATGACCTTAGACGCGACACAGCGAACCAGAGGGCTAATGCAGCCACATGACCTCAGGCGCGACACAGGGAACCAGATGGCTAACTCAGTCACGTGACCTTGGGCGCGACACAGTGAACCATAGGGCTAACTCAGTCACATGACCTTAGACGCGACACAGCGAACCAGAGGGCTAATGCAGTCACATGACCTCAGGCGCGACACAGCGAACCAGAGGGCTAACTCAGTCACATGACATCAGGCGCGACACAGCGAACCAGAGGGCTAACTCAGTCACATGAACTCAAGCGTCAGCTCTAGACAAGACAATGAGCCAATCGAACGATAGGTCACGTATTTCAACGCAAATTTTTCAACAAACTCAAAAGAAACACGATGAAATACTGGGGACTGTGGAAAGTCTTTAAGAAATAATTTTATTTGAATTCCAGACGCCTCGGTGTTTTCCAAGACGGTCCCTTTGTCCGGGGGTGGGGGTGGGGAGGTGGGAATTGTTGGCGTAACTTAAATTTGAGATGAATCACGAGCCCAACAATTTGACACGGTGCAGGAAGGGAACCAGGGTCTTGCATGTATCACGTCTGCAAAGCCATACGCATGGTTGTATAATTTGTTTATCCCCAAATCAAGAGGTATGTGGGTGGACATTAATGTGAGTACTTCAAGAGTGGTTTTAGCTTACAAACAGTTTACCAGATGCATATTTATTAACCATTTACATTTATATGATCTAATTGTAAAACTATATTTCATATAGTCTACCTCCTATGTTTGTTTTTTTAAATTATTTTTTTAGTGTCCCATAACCTCGTGATCGTAGTGGGTTCTAATGTTGTCATTAGAACTTTATCGGGGCTTGGTAGACCTGGCGGCGCCCATCTCCTCTCCAGGTCAGCGGAGGACTTTTTAGCAATAGCCTTTAATCAATATTTTTATTTTGGCTTTTACGTGTGCTAGATCCCACGCCCCTCAGCTCGTGAGGGGAGCGCATATGGTATTCATTTGTAAAAATTATGTAGGGTACCTAATTTATGTGCACATTATCATAAATTATTATAAGCTCACACAATGAGATCATGTCATATAATATTTGACGGCGAGACAGACAACACGCTTTGTTAATCTCGAAATCAAAACAATCATGATTTTACGTCTATATTTTTAATTTAAAGAAATTTAAAAAATCAAGCGTCACCGGGCATAGCGGTGACGGACGCGCTTAGGCGCAATATAGATAAGATATAGATATAAATAAATATATATATATGTCTCGAAGAATCTTCCCTCAATATTTATAGATAAAGCGCTGCTCGAGCGCGTAGTACAACATATAATAAACACTAAGGGAATGGTTCTACCGTATACAATGTCAGTTACTACAACAGCAACAACGATAACAAAAACGATGTTCCCAATACTTTCGTACTCGATGATAATACAATAAAATCTTACCGGAAATGTAAAACCCTGTAAAGTACATGAACTCTGATCGTGTCGGCTCGAACACGTCAGATGCTAGCAGAACTGAGGTGTAGGAGACGCGCGAAATTTGTGGAAGCCAGATCTATATGGACACATAGCCAACAAAAACAACTGCAGTACGTCTTGTAACCATGGAAACGTCGAGTAAAGCCATCTTTCTAACAACAGAAATTATACATTTATATATATGAATCAGGTACTTTTTTTCTTAGGTCCCCACAAACGATCCAACATCCACTAACCGTCAGAACCAACCACTCCCTAAAGACGGACAGTTCTGTCCTCATCTCCACCCACATAAATTCCCGGTCTTATTATTAACGGTGATGAATCTTTGCGTTTTGCTCGATGTATTCTCATTACCCGGCTCAGGACAACTTAACTCTAACTGATCATCTTATCCTTGATGTTAACAATGACTGATGACTCATTAGGGGGAACATCAAGCCCGCTGATGACCGATTGCGATACGAAATTAAATGACCGATACCTTTCGCTGTTTTTTTTTAAACTCGCCGATCTAAAGTGCCACTACAAAAAGCATCGTGTAACTCTTTTTAGTTTTATTTCCCAAGCGTATTTATTTTAACGTAACTCTAATTTTAAGAGAGTTTGTAGCTCTAGCGTAGAAAGAATGGGTTGTTAGGCCGTTCTGCTCGGCACTTTATTTGGTAATTTACTGAGGGGTAGTCGGTAGTGTTTTCAACTAAATGACTCTTTTTTGTTGTTGTTGATGAAATGTTTTGATGGGAAAATCATGGAATGCCACTTGGGGGCTGTTGAGGGTGGGGTTTGGATACTAACACTGGCCGCTTCACTAAAATACAATCCTTTTAGAATAATTACCCTAATATTTTATGGTAAAAGGCCCATGGCAACATTTTAACACAACCTAACCAGTTATCTCATTATCATAATATATTCCATAATTGCACATTTGTATCGTAATATCAGTTTATTTAATGTTAGTGCACGGGCACATCTCTCTTTTGCTGCGGGGCTTCGTAGTCGCGCAGCTATCAGCCAAACAGCGAGCAGCTGTTTAGAGCTATCGCTTAACAAATTTTGATAAAAATAATACAATAAATTTGTTTGTGTAATAAAAGTTTTTAAAGCACAAATGAAGGTGTACGAAATTGCAAACGATTTTATATATTTTTTTCCGTGCACATGAACCAATGAAAGTTTAAGGGAAGAACTGCTGGGTCTTTAAATATAATTCAATTAATTTATTCTTTTATTTCAACAATAATTAGACCAGTGCTTCTCAAAGTGGTGGTCCGCGGACCAGCACGGTCCGTGGACCATCCGTTGCCAGTCCACAGAAGTTAACAAGAAAAGACAGAGAAACATAATTATATTCCTCCGCATGCAGCCATTAATATTAACCCTATAGAATATGCCAATTTTTCGGCAACACGCACATAAAATGAAATAAAATAACATAAAATAAATTGCAATTCGCTACTACTTCAGTCCCGGTAAAATAGTCCACCGGTACCAGGTATGATGGGAAAATTCCTGCCGGTCCGTCATACTAAAAAGTTTGAAAAGCAATGAAATATTATAGTCAAGTCCCTAGATTTGCCATGTTTAGTGCCGCCCATAAAGGGGGTGTCATGATTTCTGCAAACCTTCAACTCTCGGTGTGCGGGGGAGGGGGGCGAATATGTTACCCCCTCGCATAAAGTAAGAAAATTATGTTGACCAACCCTCGCAACATCCCTTACTCTTTCCCCATAGTTTATTTGGTCTAGGCCAGCGCTAGGCGGACGATAATAGAAAAAATGTTTGAGGCCTTAGATTAATAAAAAAAAAACCTGTCCTCTGATTGACGTGAGCTGGAATGGCGAAATAACTCCACAAACATTAGAATACATTAGAACAAGGTTATGAAATGTTTTTCTTGTACATCAATCTGAGACAACCAGGGTGGCCAGTAGTGTTACTTATGATTACTGGCAGATCAGATTTCATTTACCTTTCAGTTGTTTACATGAGTCATTATTTCATCCTCATATTTTGTGAGCTAGTATTTAAAAAAAAAAATCAAGTCTCTTATAATTTAGTTGAGTTTTTAATAATCAAGTCAGTTGCCATGAATTGCAAAATTTTGTTTATTTAGTTTTTTCTACTCTAAAGTCAAAGTATCTACTCTGGATTGTGTATGATTAATTTAAAATCATGTCAACATTTTAGTTTGGATCTTCAAAACTAAATATCGCAATACAGTGTTCAAAAACGTTAAAATTCTTTTGGAAACAACATTTAATTTTTAAAAATTTTTGTTTTGTTTTAAATCTTTTATTTGTACGACCGCTGTGTATGTGTGTAAATTGAAGGGGGGGAACAATGTAACACAGGAGGAAACACAAACAATAGAATCTGAAACGTTATGAATTAGAACCCAATATAAATCTCTACGGCAGAGGCGTCACTAGTGTTGGTGTCACCCTGAGAGGTAGCTCATGGTGTCACCCCCTCATGACTTAATCCATAGAACTACACCGAGTCTTCCAGTGCAAAAATAACGGGAATATACAGAATTTTTAATGTTGGTTTCACCCCCTGATGGAGTCTCCCGGGGCGGCTCGCCCCCTCACAACCCCTAGCGACGCCACCGCCTCTACGTTTATCTTAGGTTTTCTTCTCCTTAAGTCAAATTGTTCTGTATATTTAGATTTTATTTAGATTTTTAATTAATCTCTGAGGGAGGTATGAGTATGTGTATCTGTGTGTGTGTGTATATGTGTGTGTGTGTGGCCTCAAAACGTTTAATAATCAATTTAGAAACTTCCTTGTATGCGACCCGGCCATTTCGATTTTCTCTCTCTTTCCTCTATGAACAATATACCGGAAGTCGGCATTTTGTGAGACCGGAAGGGAACATTAGGCAAGGGACCGGAAGCTTATAGGTGAGATCGAATGCTCGCGCCTTGGCTCAATGAAAGTTATGATGAAGAACAATTTTCAAAAGAAAATTTAGAGTTTACAGCTCACGTTAGTTATTTCTTAATGCTTTCAGCATTAATGTGAACGATGCACTGAATTATAGCCTAGTGCTATCAACAATAACGAGATCAATACATCATAATTATAACATAGAGCTTTGAAAAATAATTAAATAATAATTATTATTTATCTAAGATAAATAATAATAGGACCACTAGAATGGCTTAATTTTGCTACCATCTTAAAAGAATATCAATTCATTTACGTAGCTCGTGAATAAATAACTCGTGTACAGTCACTGTACGGATCTTAGGCAGAGCATTTAGATGCAATGCCGATGATGAAAACCAAAATACCTGTTGAGGGTCGGATAACTCCGAAGCGACCATTTCGTCCCCCTCAATTAACTAGCAACGCTACTGAGCGGTGCGTGTTTAGGGCCAGGAACGCCAGTACAGATTAGCAAAAGGAACCACTAAGCACGCAGCGGATGCCAGCTCAGAGGAAACCTTTCAATGGGGGTTACGCCTTAAGTAGGTCATTGATGATCCCCCGCACTGCGGCGGTCCTAACCATAGAGACTCGTAAGCTTTGCCGGGGTGGCGCCGAAGTTATAGTGAGTTGAAGTAGGGAAAATTCCACCACTCCATCGGGAGGTCAACTTAGTGGTAGGCGTTTTCGACCTAGTGTCCTGGACGCCCAGGTGGCCACTTCTAGAAGCGACCGTTACGGAGGGAGGCTTCTTAGCTTTTACAACCCCTAGGGGCCAGGGAGCTGAGGGGGTTTTCAGGGAAGCCCCGGGAATAGCGCAGGCTCGGGAATAACTCGGAAGGGCTAAATGTATACAATTCCTGGAAAAACATTGGAATAATTAAATCGATATATCCAGCCGTGCATGTGAGTTTAATATCGCTAAAAAGTCTTTCTTTTCTAAATTCGTGTTTGAACACTTTTTTGAAATACCCCTCCCCCCTGATCTAGTTTTCTTTAAAACTCCTAAACCTTTTCTTTTTATCAAAATTGTACCGGAAAACAGAGATGACAGTCAGCGTCAGCCTTGCAGATATGCATGAAGTAGACGAGACCAACGTTCCCTCAAAGGTTTGTCGGTGCAAAGTAAAAAAGTCGTATTAAAGTTGCAAAGTATCAATTTTTTAAATGAAACAAATGTTTTAAAAATATTTTAAAAAACTTTTTCTGCGTGTTAGTTCTACACCGCGCAGCTTGAAGGGCACATTCGGATGAGACCAGACAAAAACAGATTTTACGCTAATTTTAAAGAATCGAACCCGACAAATTTATGAGTGTAAGAGAATGTAAAAAAAGGCACAGAGTGTGACAGAGTTCTGAGCCATCTTCATAGTGAGGATTGTGTTACATCACACAAGTTTAAAGTCATTTTTACTATGTCATCTCGAAATTTCTCAATTTACCTACGCTCTGCTACAAATACAACACACGGTCCCCAGGTCGCCATCCCGGGTGGTTGCATTCGATCTCCTTGTCCCCAAAACACGAAGCCCCGAGAGTAATATTTAATATTGACATTCATTTGGGGTAGCCAAGTTAGATAACTCACTCAGACCCATCTCGTTGCTGAGCAGCTCGGTAATCACCCCTAACATCCGGGCCTGAACCCCCCCCCATGCTCACCCCACCCCCTAACTTTCAAGCCACACGACACTGTCTGCACGGACCGTTCGTTCTCGGCTCTAAGTGACTTCAAGAGAACTTGGCGTCCCGGGGTGCCAAATGACGTGAGCCATACCAGTGATCCCCCCACCTCAACACTCGACGGTCTTATCAATGTAGTTTTTAAAAAAAAAGGTATTTATTTTCTTGACATGGTAAAAACAAATTATCAAGTGACAGGTTTCTTTTAAAAAAGCATAAAAGTAAAAGCAAAATAAAATTGATTTCCTGGAATCTTTCCAACAGAAATAAGCTAAAAACATATTCTAAATGTTTCAGCACAACATGACTAAACATGGAAACACTAACTAACCATTCAGCGTTCCTAATCATTCACATCTCTCTCTCTCTCTCTATATATATATATATAATAAACCAGAACACGCACAAGACGATTGCAAATAAGCATGACGATTAACCCTCGCTAGTCTCGGAGAATCACGGTTAACGGTTGGAAAGCTAGGGTGGGTGATGCAGGGTTGGGGGACAGGTAGCTAACAGCAGTGCGCATGTCTGGAGACCAACAATACGTCGGCGGTCCCCCCCCAACGTTCACTCGCGTTGTTCTGATTTTTGCGTGCTGTAATGAGTGTCCTTTGTTTCCCCCCTTTATTTGCACTATCTATGAGCAAGTCTGTGGCGTATGCTACACAGCGGGTCGTGTCCAGTTCTCAATAATTCACCACCCAAACATGTCACCAACCACAAAAATTCAATACCCCCTACCATTTCACCGACCTCAATAACTCACTTCCTCCAACTATTTACTATTGCCAATAATTCATCAGCTCTGGCCATTTATCAACTAGACTTCCCGAACACATACAATCAGGTTTCATTTAAATATTAAGTAAGACAATTTTGCCATGGCCTTAAATGTTTGTTTAACGAAGATAACGTTTACGGTAATAACCCTGAAAACAAAACGACGCAGGTATTGGGAACCTGATATCGTTGCCAGTTTCACTTCCTATTGCTCCCCATAATATATTAATCTATCAGTTAAAATCATTCATTTTAGAATATTATTGTGTTCCTCAATTTTCTCGTTCACGTTCTCATAATGTCGCATTTCTGTTTTCTATTTCTATTTTTTGGCACATCTCATTTAGTCTCATTTTCTGTTTGTCTCTCACCCCCTCACTGATTCTCTATATTTCTTTCTTTATGTCTTTCACCCGCCCGCTTTATTTCTTGGTCTCTGTCTCAGTTCTATTTCTTTGTTCTGCAGCATTCTAACTTCAATCCAGCAGTATCTAATATGACCAGAACAAAAACGATTCGTATGACTTACCTGAGCTATGAGATAGCAGACCCCCAACAGCCACGGATAACATTCCCAATTTATAGCTTTTCCCAACAGCTCGGATTAATATCTGTTGATCCGATGATTAAGTGAGCCTGACAAGTTAAGGATTATTCGGGATTTACCAAATTTCCTAATCAGATGTTTAGTGTTGTGTTATATTGTGTATGTGTCTGTGGGTGATGTTTGGGGTTATTCTGTACACTGGGCAAAATGAGTTGTTGAAGTGCTGTGTGTAGCTGTGGACGGGACAGACAATATTTAAGCCCTTTTAAATATAAAGATTTAGTCAGCCATCACCGCTTTTGAAACTCGATTTCTTTGGAATCCATTGATTGAATCTGAAGATCCCAACTGGCTAAACGTGCAAGGGGTGGGATCTCCTGGGGATTTCTCTTGACAGCGAACACAGAGCAGAGCAGAATATAAATACTTTCTGGTCACTGGGAAATCGGATTCCATGGGGGTTTAACGTGTCAACGAGGCGGTTTCTTTTAAATAGGTGATAAGTTAATAGTAGGGGGTGGTGATGGTGTCGTGTGTGAGGTATGGGAGGGTTTCAATACGGATCTAGTAGGGAGGCGGATGCATGGAAAAGGGATTGCATGGGGCTGTGTTGTTTTGTTTTTAATTAGAGAGTTCTTTTCGTGAATAAATACAGGAAGGGCTGACACAATATGCCAGCGCCAATTTTAGTTACAGTGTTCATTATGAAGTGTATTTAAGGGATGAGGATTGAGACAAAGTGTCATTAAGAATCTGGAATTCGTATTTAAACGGTGTGGTGAACTCGGGAGACTTAGGCGAACGTTCGTGCGCCTTTAAAATAGGTTTTTTTCGTGTATACGAAAAATCGTATGGCAACTCCGTTTTTTAAATGTGCCATTTTAAATAATGTTCCCTTTTATGTTGATATACGTGAAATGGACATAATGTTTGTTATACAAAATCATAAGAACATATTCACCAAAAAGATAATAATAAGTATAAAAATAATTGTAATAAGTGTTTGCTTCCTAGAAAAATGAATGTTAAAATCCAATATTCGGGATATGTATTACTTAACATAATTGTTTTGCACTTGTTTAGCTTATTAAAAAAAACTGACTCCATTGACAACTGTTTAAGTTATTGCTACAATTATATCTACAGCTCAATCTTAGTGATTTTGGAAATAATTAGTATGGAGTATAAGGTTAAAGGCAGTGATTTAATTTTAAGAGCAAAATATAGATGATATAAACTTAAAATAGAAAAACCGTATTCCTACAATCATAGAAGAATTCGTATGTTTTGAGGTGCTATATGGAAGTGCTCTAGATGAAAACATGGCTGTTTTGTTTCTTTAAAATTAAATAAATTATTTATAATGCGGATTGTTTTTTGTTCCATTAAGAGTAAATAAATTATATGTCATGCGGATTTTTAAATGTATAAATCAGGTTTCTAGTGCATAAGCCCATGACGTCATTTCATATATTGTATTCAGATACGAGAAATGAAATGAAGTGTTGATAAAACGTTTGGTGTAAATTTCATGCTCTGTGAAAGAAATAGTAGAGATACATAATGATTAGCATTGATACAAGTCAAGACACAGCTGTCCCGTCTTTCTGAGACAAATATAAACCTGCCTCATTCTTCTATGATTTTGGAGTAACTTATTATCTCAAAACTTCTCCCATTAGCAGATTTATTGACAATAATGGAACGTACCAGCTAATCCAGTTACATTGGCTGTGTTTGTGTCTGTCTTCTTGCCCGTGATCTCAGTTCCATTCATCTTCTGATCCACGTCTGGAGGTATCTGACCGTCGGCTCTAAAGGGGTTGTGTCGTGTTGTCATAGATCAAGTCTTTACTGATAACAAGACAGTCGCGAGTGGTATCAAATGCTAGATTGCCATTGGCAGATCATCTATCAGGTGACCGTTTAACTGCCATTTATTTCTGTGATACATCGGACCGTGGCTCCCTAGCAATCTTTCAATCCAATCGTTCTAGTCAGTGTGAAAGTTAAGTTACATTTTACCTTAAACGAAGAAACAGATGGGTTTACTTATAATTTTAAAAAAATTCCATGATATTTCAAATGAAACAAAATGAACTTCTCTGTATGGAAGTTACGTGGACACTCCTGAATCTATAATATTTTAATTTATATATTATTAACATCCAAATTCTGAGTAGAAATTAATTGTATTTATCCTAACCAAGCTTACTTTTGAAAAGTTGGAAAACGACTGGAATTTTTTGGGGATTATTTTCTTTTCAGATTTTAAATGAACGATTAAATTTTAACGTTTAATATATTTTTCAGCCATAGGTATTAAAAAGCATAGGTTGCGTGTACGCTTATTCCGTATGCAAGAACAAACACATACACGTTTTATTTCTTCCTGTCCGGTATTTGGGCATGGTTTGGGTTGCCTGAAGAAACCAGGAAAGCCAACAGTTTATCATCATTTAAAACTCTAATAAGAATACAGGACTAAACACAAACCATAGATAACCGTAGGACGCGATAATCTTCTGTATAGAAGGAGCGTCTGTAACATATAAGATAAGTTAAGATACGCTTGAAGTCAGTAATGAGTGGTAAAATTCCATGTCTGACTCCTATCAATGCAAAGAAATGTACACCAATTACAGAGTTTTGAATTTTGAATAGTAATTTGTATACAAAACTAAAAGATTTACAAAAAAAGTCTCCACATGTCAAAAGATATATTATGTATGTATAAAACAATACATTCTCGGAGCAGCTTATCACCAAAATGATCCAGTAACAACTGAACAACCAGACAGCGGGACAATATTCCTAGCCAGTGGGCAGTGATCAATAACCAAGTTTCGGTGTCTGGCCGCCTCAGCTCCGGCATTGCTTCAGTTGTTCCGTGGTAGCAGCGGGACAGTTATTTATTGTGATAGATAGCGGCAGTCAGTTTAATAAGTTGATCATCCCGAAATAAAACAACGGCGAGCCATGTGATACGACACCTGACTGGGGTCTCTCCGCGGGTCGCGTTGCAGCGCACCCCCCCCCCCAACGTTTCGGGGAAACATAAACAGGAAACCTTCAGTTTAATGAGACATTTGTAACGCTGGTATCTCCGACTTTCATTGCGCACCGACGTCGTCAGAGGCTGTGAGTTATCTTTAACGACCACCTGACTACACACAGGGTTGTTACCCCTTTTATACATTGAATTCTCCCCCTGGCGTGGTTTTTGTTTGTACTATTTTAGACAGAACATTCAATAACAGTGTATGCTGTTCCACGGCAGCGATAATTTTTAGAACCAATAAACGTGCAGTCGCTGAAGCATCTAAATAAAATTTCTAAACGTTTAAAATCCCTTTGTGCTTATGATTGTCTACAAGTTAATTTCTAATTAAAGACATTTATTTCTGTGATACCATAAAAGGTAGTTTGAATAATTGAACTCGCTGAAGCATCTAAATATAAGTTATAAACGTTTAAAATCCCTTTGTGCTTATAATTGTCTACAAGCTAATTTCTAATTATAGACATAATGATAAAAGGTAGTTTGAATAATTGAACTCGCTGCAGCATCTAAATATAATTTCTAAACGTTTAAAATCCCTTTGTGCTTATAATTGTCTACAAGCTAATTTCTAATTAAAGACATAATGTTTAAATGTAGTTTGAATAATTGAACTCGCTGAAGCATCTAAATATAATTTCTAAACGTTTAAAATCCCTTTGTGCTTATAATAGTCTACAAGTTAATTTCTAATTAAAGACATAATGTTAAAAGGTAGTTTGAATAATTGAACACCTGTAATTTACATATTTCCTTCTGGTAGCAAAACTCCTATCATTGGGTCATCAGCAGCTTCATATCTCTTGAGATCATCATCAATGACAGAGTCAGTCTTGAAGAAATAAAAAAACACATTATTTTCGAATGTCACTTCTTTTATATTGATTTAAGTTTGATTTTGGAGCTTCAAGCAACACGAGTTTCCTTAATACCCAAAAGTGTGTTTTCATAAAATTCATATTTACTAACACGCAATAATCAGAAATGATACCAAATAAACAAAGATGGAAATTTATGTATACTATCGGGTTACGAAAAGAAATGTGAATGAAAGTCGAGTAAATGTTTGAAGAAGTTATTCGTGTGTCAATTGAATTTTTTTAATGTAATATTTTTAGGGCTGTTATCGATTAATTTAAGATTAATCGTTAACATTTGCAAAATTACCGAATAATTAATCGATAATTTTGATTAAAGCTTAAAGTAAGATGTATGACGCCATCAAACGGAAAATTTCAGGGGAAGTAACAAAAACAGGCAATTAACATTTTTTTAAAACATAAATAAAGTAGTTAAATATAGTGTCAATGAATTTAAATCTTGTTATTGTTAATTAATTAAAAACAATGTTTAATTTTTATATCATTTTCCGTGTAAAACAGCTTATTTTAAAGTTTACACTTTAAGGATCTTTTTTTTATAATGGAGAAGTTTGTGAGTAAAAAAAAGCAAACTATTGTTAATTATTAATAATTAATTATTTATTAATAAATTGATTACGCTATTTACAGTGTTCTTCTTAATTTTAATCTCCATTTTATTGATTAAAATAATTTTAATTAAATTTTTTTAACGATTAATCGAGAAAGTAATCGATAATTTCCGCAGCCCTAGATATGTTTTATACATATGCGACTCACTGTCTCAAAATGATAGAAGTTTGCCGCTCTTACATTAACGATGCAATTCAATAAAAAATGAAAACAATTTATCAATTACTACAGACATACGCTAGAGAGTGCTCAGATAAAAACACACACACACACACACACGCACACGCGCACACACACACACACACGCCCACACACACGCACACACACACACGCACACACACACACACATAACGTGCACACACACATATAAACATACACGCACCCGAAACAAGGTTCAACTAAACACGCTCACATCTGTTAATCTCCTGATAGGTTTTTCCCTCCATTCTCAAAAACATTTCCACAACCAAGAACAAGTCCGGCAACTCATTCCCGTCGGACGATTTACAAACCCCGCCATTTTAAACTTCAGTCTCGTACATCCCCAGAAACTCATCATGGCAACGCATTTTAGCCTTTCGTCCAACATTCTACGTCCCAAAATTACACAAGCTCCCCCCCCCCCCCGCCCCGAATTTCCCCGATTGATTCGAATCATAACTTTTAATGCAATCATTCACACAAACGGCCCCGCCACACTGGCCCGTGTTTTATTTTCAACCCTGGCAACCAAAGTCAAGGACGTCCCGGAACGAACATTTGGTTTCTCTTAGGTAAACATTTAAAACCTATCAATAGACTCCAGACGAGGGCCCCAGCTTTCTACCGATCATTTAATCAACAAATCCATGGAACGGATCTCAAACTTGGCTTTGAATTTCACGATGTATCAATAAACGCTCCAGGACCGAACTGTTACAATGTCATTGATCAAACTTAAGTGCCGTATAGTTTCAATAAATTTTCAGGAGGGTTTTAGGAAGGGGGAGGATGGAGGGAGGAAAACTTCGGAAATGAACTAAACTTCCTGGAAAGAAAAAAGAAAATTGTGACCTTGTAGTCTTGTGGCCCTCATATACCCCCCCCCCCCCGTAAAGAATGTATAGTTGTTTCAGAAACGCATTGTCCTAATATCCCATGGCCTAGAAAGTTTATAATGATCTGCTCTGTTATCACAGTTAGTATTTGTGTGCAATGATGGTGGATGGATGTTAACAATGAAACGTGGTCATGGTCTAATCAATACTACATCTTTTTTTTTTAACGAAACATCCATTTGACTCTGTGGAGGAGACGTTAGCTAATATTCTGTTTTAAATAGTGACTCAGATAACGGGGTTTTAACTTAGAAAACGCAGGTATGATTCCATTAAAGGTAATTTAAATTAGGTAAATGGATGTCCCTTGATATAATAAGGTATTGACTGAGATAAGCGTCTATAAACTGAGAAAACGAGATGTTTAATTAGATAACAGGATATTGAATTCGACAACCGGATAGTAAATTTAAAGGAGGGAGATTTATTTAGATCACTTGAAATAGACTGAGAAAACATTGTATTGATTGAGTGTCGACTAGGACAGCGTGAAATTGAACAAGTTAACGAGGTATAGCTTACTGCCTAGGCTATTATTGTAATAAACTGCGTATCACAATCGAAATAATTAGGATATTATGCTGTGAGATTAAAAATGGATTTTGTGATCAGTTCATGTTTATCTTCTTGCCTTATGGTTTCCCCTTAAGTCTAGATCTGTCAGTTTCATCTGACCAAGAGAAGCTGGTATCAGGATTGAGAAACTGTTGTTTAAAATATTGTACGAGCTAAGATTACTTTGTAATATGATAGTTCGATTGAATCGGGACTAGCGGGAATAACTGAGAATTTCAGTTTTGGGAACTCCGAAACTTGTATTTAATGGATGATGTACCCAACCCTCAATTCGATAACTTTAGTATATTGCAACTTCATCTTATGCAATAGTAGTTGATTCCAATGCAAGACGCTTTGTAAATTTGTGTCAGCTTTTTGTTTACAGTAAGGTGCAGACACAACTTCAGCCGTATTAATATTGAGCTCCACTTATTGGCAGTGGCATCACTTTAACTCCACTTGATGGTGATCTGTAACAACACTTGAAGTTAAAATTTAGCATCACTTGAAGGTAAAAGTTAGGATCGATTAAAGCTATCTGCTTGAATTTCAACAAATGGGATTTCGTCGAGTCTTCGATCATTATAATTTCTCCGCATACAAAAAAAAAAACCCAATGATCACATTAGGTCCGATTACTCCTGACGTTCTACAGGGGGGAGTGTATTCCCATGCAGCCGAGGCAATAGGGCTGTAACATGGGCATAAAAAATATAACAAGATTGTCAGAAATGAGTTGACGCATAATTAAAGCCCGGAGTCGTTAATTCCCTGGGTGGTTTGAAAAATAGAGAAATGTTACGTTTGTTGGTGTGAGTGTGTGTGTAGTTAAGGGTAGGGACATGCTTCCACTGATGCTTCGAACAGGAGATTGATCAATAAATAAACCATGACAGATGCTCCCATAAAGAGAGAAAAAAAAAAGCTAATGATTTTTTTGGTACACTTTCTATTTTTTCATGACGCATACACACTTCAATAAAAATACACAGTCATGCGCGCATAAACACTGCGCACATATGCGTACACATTACGAACACGCACACACAAGGCAGCAATGCACGCACAGCCTCCTCGCTCAAATGCACACGCACAGCTACGCACATAAGGCCAAAAACTCTTTTACAAACTCACATGCGAACAACTAGAAAAAAATGGTTTTTTTTATTAACTATTTAAGGATACTACACTTTCAGTCTAAATAAAGGTAATTAGACGAATCGAATCATTTGATGCGGATACTTGACTTAAAGATCAGAAAATAGCGTAGTACGTCAGATCAAAGTCACGAGTCTTTCTAACGATCTTAAAGCCTATCAATAACAAGCTTCCATCAGAAAACAGAAAATTAGCCGGACAGAAATGGGTGACAACATTTTATTAGTTTAAGAAAGCGGTTCCCAACCTGTGGGTTGCGAGCCCCAAGGGGATCACGACGGGTTTTCTGGGGGTCACCAACTGTCGACTAAAAATATTCCCAGTAATGCAAATTTGCTCTATTTTGTAATAACTTTATGGAAATTAACTCGTTAAATTTCATTGGGGACGTGGGTCACAAAGCTTATAGTCTATAAAAAGAGGACGCAAATAAAAAAAAATCATGTTAAGCCTGGTCCCTTCTGGAACTCAGGACGTGTTAGCGCATTTTCGTATTATGTATCAGTACTTATGTTAGATATCAGCATTATGTAGTTATCAGTAATTGTGTTTAGATTTTAGACATATTTTTATGAATTTTCTTGTGTAATGAATATACCTGACATTTTTTAAATTTAAAAGTCATTTCTTTACATTTTAAAAAAATTTATTTTCTCTTTAATCCAACTACAAGTCACCACAAATGAGGACGTAAAACTCTCTAAACTTTTACACATATTCTAACGACGTCAAAAAAAAACACAAAAAAACTAATTCTTTTGCACGCCTTCGCACCACTCTTGAATGCCTGAAAAATGATGTATTCGACTTCCGGCTATGGCGGCCGTTCCCTGCGCCAGTGTTACCTCTCGATTCGCAAAGTTTTTTGGTAGTTTTAACTGGGTTTTTTAACGGATCGAGTAACTGAGTGTTGATGCACAAATGGCAGTCCAGGACATACAAAAAACATATATACATCATGGGTCTAGGACTTATGGATGCTGTGATCAAAGGTGATGACAGACGGACGGACAAAACGGGTGCAATAGCGCATTCGACTTCTCGAAAATGCGCTAAAAAAAAAAATTAAAAATAAATTAAAAAAAAAAAAATTGTTGGGAACAAATGGTTTTTAAAAAATGGATGGTTTGATGATAATCTGAATACAGTTATCAGTTGTAACGAAGGAAGCAAATCTCACAGGGACTAATACCACTACAATAATTAATTTCATAAAAAATTTATCATTAAAAAAATATATAAAATTTAAAAAGTATTTTACAAATCATAAAGATTTATTCCAATTTATTGTATAGAAAATTGATACATTCAAATGAGTTCTTTTTTGCATGTATTTATGGATCTAAATGTAAAGCTGAGTTAAGTATTTTTTTTTTGTTGCACTCTTAAGGATAAAAATACGACACTAAATGATGTTTTCAACCCCATAGATCCTTTATTTACGAGACATAACTAAAAGTATTCATAATAATACTCATCGCACGACAATCCAAAAATTTAGTTATGTCTCATGTATTAAGGATTTATAGCATTAAAAAAAAATCATGTTAAGCCTGGTTCCTTTTGGAACTCAGGGCGTGTTAGCGCATTTTCGTATTATGTATCAGTACTTATGTTAGATATCAGCATTATGTAGTTATCAGTAATTGTGTTTAGATTTTAGACATATTTTTATGAATTTTCTTGTGTAATGAATATACCTGAAATTTTTTTTATTTAAAAGTCATTTCTTTACATTTTAAAATTTTTTATTTTCTCTTTAATCTAACTACAAGTGGTTTGTGGTCACTGAAATAGGACTCATAAATGAAACATTCTAAATTGTAATCAGCTAATCGCCCAAATACTCCGTCCATTGTTGTTTGATAGATCGTGGTTGCCAATCTTGGTGAAAGTAGCTGAATGTTGAAGCTTGTTTCGAAAAAACTTTCAATTTCTGCCCCTGGGCCGCTAAGATCTTGATTGAAGTCACCACAAACGATGACGTAAAACTCTCTAAACTTTTACACATATTCTAATGACGTCAACAAAAAAAAACCTAATACTTTTGATAATACTAAGACTTCCGGCAATGGCGGCCGTTGCCTGCGCCAGTGTTATCTCTCGATTCGCAATGTTTTTTGGTAGTTTTAACGGGGTTTTTTAGCGGATCGAGTAACTGAGTGTTGATGCACAAATGGCAGGTCAGGACATACAAAAAATATATATACATCATGGGTCTAGGACTTATGGATGCTGAGATCTAGGGTGATGACAGACGGACGGACAAAACGGGTGCAATAGCGCATTCGACTTCTCGAAAATGCGCTAATAACTACAACAGTCTGCATGCTAAATTTCAGCTCAATTTGATGACGAAAAATGGTTATAAAAACATGTTTAATATAATTCACACCGTGAGTCAGATTATTTTATTTTTTTAGAAAAGTATTGTCAATATATTACGCACCGTACCGTGTGACAGGAAAACATTTAAGAAGGTTGTTCAAAATAGTACGCACAAAAATTAAAATGCTACATTGAGATAATCTAAAATTCATTAATTTAATTACAGTACATTTGTTCATTCTGAAATTTACATAGATCATTTTTATCGTTGGCATGACTCTGTCTTGAAAATTTCATGTCGCCAGCATACGGGGAAATGGGCTAAAAATTGATCCAAATTTTTTTCTACAAACACACTACCAGATGCCACGAGTTAATATAAAGAATGTAATAAAGAGAAGTGCGTAAAGTAAATGCATGTTCTGTTATATATATATATATATATATATATATCCTTTGGCAGAAATTAGGACAAGCACAAGTCCCCGCAAGCAATCAACCATCACGAATGCCCCTCATTCGAGACCCAAAAATGCATCTTGCGTTCACTCAGTTGTTCTCATTTCCCTGTGCTGCTGTTTGTGTCCGGTCTTTTTAAATCTTTATATTCTTCACCGTCTTGTCGAGTTCCCATCCGCTAAAAATATATATATATATATATTAAAATAATGTCAATTACCCACTGAACCTATCGAGCTGAAATTTGCGCATATAATTTGTCACCTAACAATGCATTATATCAAAATTTCAGACCGAACGAATCTATTGTAATTGGCCTTTTAATAATAAAGCTGAAATCTGTTAATCAAAATATTGGGGTCATTCTGGGGACGAATTTCATAAAAATTTAATTTAAAATGTTAAAATATGAGTCAATACGTAGGCTAAATCTCTCTCAAGTTTATCAGAAATTTTGGTTTGCTTGAGACAATGCGTGAAAAAATAGCTATCTCACAAACGTAAGGAGATTGTTGATGAAAAGAGTCTCGTTATGTTGAAATTTGAAACAAGCCATTTTATAAAAAAAAGTTCATAATATGCCATTAAAAAGTGAAGAGCTTTAGTAATTTTCAAGTAAAGATACCAAGATGCTAAAATCTGTTCTTTTTTTAAAAATTGTAACACGTTAAAAAAGTTAGCTATTTAGATCTATGTGTCTTGAAAAAAACAACAACGCATAATTCTTTGCAAGAAAAAAAAGTTCTTTTGAATCAAGGAAAAACAGAAGAAAAATATATAAAAATAAAACTTAATTTTTTCCTTTTGTGTAAGTCTACATAAAAAGGTTGTTATTCTTCTCGTAGCTTTTCAATTCTTTATCCTCTTAGATTACAAGAAAATCAATGATTAAATCACTTATAGAAACGTTGAATATTTTGAAGAAATTGTCATAACTTCACTTTCATAATTGCTATTCAAATACCATGTTTAATATAAGGATTCTTTCAGATTTCGTGGTAGATAACATCTTACTTTTTTTCCCCCGAGACATGCAAAGCTCTTTTCTCGTCGGAAAATTTAACAAAATACACGCAAATAATTTGGCATTTAGATTCTACCTGGTATTTACTTACGTAACTTATAGCTACATGAATTTATACAAAATATGAAATACGCATCATAATTGTTTTTCAAAGCAAAAAATCCCTCTAGAAAGGAACAGCAAGGCGGACAAGATCACGTTTCTAAATTATATCAACACAAATAAGATTTTTAAAAAAAAACTTCTCACGGTCATCTTTGTATAAAAAATACATAGGAGTGGTGTCAGTGGCGTCGCTTGGGGTGAGGTGGGGGCGGGACGCCCCGGGTGACACCAGTAGGGGGAGTGACAACAGACCGTAAAGTTCGATATATTCCCGTTATTTGGAACTGGAAAAATCGGAAAAGTTCTATGGGTTAAATCATGAGGGGGTGACATCATGAGCTACCGCCCCGGGTGACACCAACCCTAGTGACGCCTCTGAGTGATGTCAACAAATATATATTTTTTTAAAAATAGTCTCACTGCCACTGGATCGTGCTGACGCGGTTTTTTAAGGTGCTGAAATCATGATGTCAAAATTTAACCTGCGTCGTGAATGTGAGAGTATGATCTCTAAATTATTGTTCAGCGAAATGATGGAAATCTTGGGCTATATTTATTTTAATGATTGTCATTATTATTTTTTTTTTATATTAGAGGAGACAGGGAGAATTACCCGACTACGAAAGAAAATCACCGAGCGGGGGAAATGTTACGTGAAGATTTCGAATGTGATGCTATAATGGACAACAATAACATTGGGGCTTACACAAAAGTTCATCAGCCCAAGAGCAGTTCTCTTGTAGGCAATCAATAAACGTGAATCTTGACACTGACGGTTACATGGCACAAGAGAGTGACATGACATTTGACAGTTACATGGCACAAGAGAGTGAAATGACACTTGACAGTTATTTCAAGGTGTGCCAGGTAAAAACACATAATTTATAGACGGAAACTGATTCAATTCGACGGAGGACGGTAGAACTCTTGCTCGTTGGAAGCAGATTCAATTCGACCTATGGAAGACGGTAGAATTCTCGCTCGTTTCTTTATTCTATTTAAAAACAAAACACTTTTATCATAAATTGACACATATGATACAGTACGGAATAATTTAAAAGACTGAATAGTCAAAGGATTGCTAAGTTTTGCTGAAAATAAATAATTATTACTATTACCCTTTAAAAGTGGTAAAAATAGCTTAAATTTGCAGCCATAAGTTGAAAAGCAGGATCGTTCGTGTTCGATGGTATTAACATATTGAAAGAAAAAGTATTTAAAAGATGTTCAAAGAATTTTTCTTTCATCTGAATTAATAATGGCGTTAAATTGTGTGGTTGCGTTTTATTTTGATCCTCAGAAACTAATGATTTTCATTAATAACTCAAGGCTTGGGTTTCAGTTTCAAAATGCCATAATCGCCCAAAGCCCGATGTAAGAGCTCAGATCAAAGTCTATAGCCTACGTTTAAAAACAAAATACATGAAGAGACCCAGTTATTTTTGAGGAGTTAAATCACATGTTGAAGGCTATGATTGTCTTGCAGTTTTTAAATCCTTTATATTAACTAATGGTGTCTGCTCGCTCGCTTGCTTCAGTGCCGAAAATAACTTTTGGTCGATTTTTAACCCTGCTTTTCCGTATGCTGGCGATCTGAAATTTTGCAGACAGCGTCGTGCCGATGATAAAAAATGATTTTTCAAAATTTCAGATCGATCAGATGAACTGTAATTAAATTGATGAATTTTTAGATTATCTTTATTTATCTCTTTGTAACATGTTAATTTTTGTTCTAGAGTGATGCGTATTATATTTTTAAAAAACCTTCCTGTCGCGCAAACAGGTGCGTGTTATATTGACAATGCTTTCTAAAAATATATTCCCGATCGATGCGCATTATATTAAACACGTTTTGCTAGCCATAACAAAAATTTTTGTATTTAGTATTGTCTCGCGCTGCGTATTATAATGAAAATGATTTTATTTATGTCTCGTATATAAAGGATTTATGGTCAAAAGTTGTTTTTTAACGTTCTTTTTAAATTTTAAAAAATTTCTATTCAGGGTTTGTTAGTGCACACGATTTACATATCAAAACTGCACGATTCACTTAAAAATTTTAACATTAAAACAATTTAACTCTCAAGGACATTTGGTTAGCTTTTCTATTCAACGATACCACCCTAAAATTTAGAATCCTCGAACGCCTCTGTGACCGATAAACGTGGGCCTACGAAAACGTTCACTAAACAAATGTTTGCATCATCTATCAGGGAACGATCTTACATGCAAATTGCTGGGGACGGCTCAATCACATGAGGGGTCGGGAAGGTGTCAAAGCGCGATTGGGAGAAATCGACTGGGTCAGGATGGGGGTAAACATGTTACCACCATTTGGGATAAAAAAAAAAGGGAATGTTTCGGATTTCTTACATCTTTTAAGGAATTTTTGAAAATGTGCGGTTCAATCTGATAACTGTGTTGGTATTTTGGAGATTGTTGCAGATATCGAAGAGACTGGGTTAAAGTAAAGAAATAACAGTGATCTATTTTTGAAAAGTTAATTTTTGTTTGTTTTATGAAAAGTCAAAAATAGGCGTTAAACACGCCAGAGATTATCGTTAATTCAAAACTTTTACCTAAAAAAACAACCAATCTACTCGAGCGCAAAGAGATATAAATTTTTGTTTGATTAAAGTCATGAAAAGAATTCTAATTTTTTTTTTTACATTTTCATTTATTGAGCGAAAACTCTTTCTTTGCCTTGGGGCCGTTCATAAAGTGCGTCCCGCTGTTTTTGACCATTTTTAACTCCCCCTCCCCTTGTCTCAAACTGTCACGAATCTCGGAACCCCCCTCCCCCTAAAGTACGTCACACTTTCGTTCAAATATATATATTTTTTATTAACAAAATGATTAAAATTTAACATAAAACTCCCTGACGTCACACATGGCCGGGCACCCCCTCCCCCCTGTCACAAACTGTCACACTTTCTTACACCCCCTCCCCCCTCATGAGCGTGAAGTACTTTATGGACGGCCCCATTCCCGATTTTAATAGGTCATCAAATGCAAAAATTTATCCTTGGATAAATCCGCCCTTGTTGAGATGCCACATCCCTGACCTGGAAGTTATCCCAAGGACAAAGGACATCTCACTGTCTCTCTTTTTGTCGGACGTCCTCAATGGCGTCATGCGGACCACGAGATATCTGCCCAACACTTGGACGAGGATTGGCGGCTCACGTTCGTTAAGAGAAAGGTCTCTCCTATTATATTATTGTGCCCACGACGGACAGACACCCACTCGTGAGTGGAGCAATGGTGGCTTTTCCGACCTGACGTGATGGGGATAAATGGGCCAGTTACCGAGGAAAACGTGAGGGGTGGGAGGTGAGATTATGCTGGTGTGTGTGTGCGAGTGTGTATGAGTTGAGGGGTCAGATTGTGAGTGTTTGTGCTGCCCTCAATGTTCAGTAAGTCACCAGCAAGTGAACTTGAAGTAAATGCGCGTTCATAAGCGTTAAACTTGAGGTGTGTGCGCTGTAAGCGTTATACCAAAATAGCAGGTCTTAGAATTAGTTTAAGAAATATTATTCTTTTTACGGAATGAATAGTTGACAAACATGAGGCTTTGGTAAGATGTATAAAAAAAAAAAGTATTATAATACGAGCAGTTCATAATTTTAAAAATACGTATTTACATCTAGTTTGTTCACTGCATGGATGAGCGAGCAACGGCAGTGCAATGCCCCTCACCCTTCCGAGTCTCATTTTTACATGGCTAAAGTCTGCATTACTGAGGAGGCTGCATGTAAATGGAAATAAAAGCTTATGAATGCTTTAGACTCTGCTGTAAGAATCACTTCAGTACATGGGCTAAGCAAAGTAACGTACTTTTACTGTCTGGAATGTACCGAGCTGCGAAGGAAAAGACAGCGTCTGGTTCATATTTCCAATACCACACGACGTTTTCATAAGAAGGCAAAAAGTAAACTCGGAAATGAACTCGATAATTATTTTATTTGAAATTGTCCCATTAGACTCCAATTACATCTTTCAGATTTCTAAAACGAAACTCATTTTTTTAGAGTAAATATCAATAGATCTACTTGCATTCTGAAAAGAGAGGAAAAAACTTAATTAGCTAAATTTGTTCGTGGAAATAATTATGCAAGAAAAAGATCAACCCATCAAATTTTGTATGTGCTAGTTGTGAATGTTGGAGATGTTGGCTTGGTGGTAGTTGGAACATAACTTATGTAACTTGTGGATGAAGTTTGTAGAAGATATCGATGTACGTGCAAGGTAGTAAAACCGGTGATTCGTAGACAAAATCCCGCGATTTTCAGTAGTGACATTAGTTGTGTAGAACAAAGATCCTGGGCAGGGTAACGAGAGACACGATAATTAAAAGCCACACCTTGAGAGTTTATCGGTATGTTATCACATGCAATCTCGCGTCTTCGTCTTTCGATGGTGGGGTCATTGAAAGTTTTAAATGAAAAGCTGAATCAATGACCCACATCCTATAGCGGATTAAGGGGGGGGGGGGCTGAACGGGCTTAAGCCAGGGGCCCCCGACGGTTTGGGGGCCCCCACAATTTTTATATTTTATAATAAAAGTGTACAAATGTTTGCACGAACTCTTTAAAATATAATAAATTAAATACATTTTAAACTATTATCTGTTAAACTGATCGCGATTCAGACCTGATAGCTCTTAATAATCGAAAATAACTTGATTTAATTGGTTCACTTAGAGAACATAATATAAATTAGAGTTTATATTTTGAAAATTTCGCTTTGTAAACAAGCTCCGCTGGCCGTGTTGAAAGAGTATAGGCTCGTGATGCAAGCGGTGTGGGGTTTGATTCCCAGCGGTGGAATATTAAATTTTTTCTTTTCACACTCAATAGTAACATACCGGCGGACACTTCCAACAGTTATTTCTTCGTGTTCGGTTTTTTTTCATTATTAATATTTAGTTACAGTCTTATATTAGCTGTTAGCAATCATTTTATTTTAAGGGAGACTGGTTGGATAGGGCCCCCGTTTGATTGCAGCCCGGGGCCCCGTGCAGTCTTAATCCGCCCCTGCCCACAGCGCAAAATGTTACACAATCAGCACAGGCGTGTCGTGTTTGCCGAAAGCACTAGAGCAGGCTGGAAGCGAGACTTCTGAAATAAGAAACTTTGTGCTAATAAACAAAGGGGGTCTATTAAATCATTTAGTATAGTAAGAAATATGTGACCCTGCATGTAGCCGAATCTTAGTTAGGAAGTGAACTGGAAATACGATAAAGTAACCAATGGAAGAAAATACAATAATTTTTTTTTCTCAATTCGTCTCATAGCAAGACGCCTGTGATAGAAAAAAAATGAAAGTAAAATATTTAGACTCTAGACCTCAAAGTAAAGATGACCACAAGGACTAATGTCAAAATTATTGTATAACATATCATACGTATATCTTATTACAGATATATATTTTCAAATGAGAATTGGTTCACACATGAAACTCACAAGTGTTCTGTTGAGACAATATTAAAGTAAATCTGAACAAATACCGATAAAATCTCAAGGGTGCCCGCTACAAGCCTTGGCAGCTCTTTCTTGCGACGATGATCAGTTAAATGTATATTAAATCTCATTTACATATTGAACAAATCTACGCGGACATTCAAAACTTGCTATTTTTGGCGCAGTATTTTTGTCATCGTTCAGTACTGTGATACCACCTTGAAGTGTGTCACTCCTGCTAATCACTACTGTTTTTCCTAGACAACATGCCAACGAAACGATGGCAGAACGTCCTTCGACGGGCTTCGTTGCTCGTGCTATATAAAGTTACTTTTTTGGATACTTTGGATTTCACCGCAGCTAAGTTCCTTCATTTTTTTATTTTCGTTTTATTTGTGTATTGTATGTTCGTTGATAAAGGCTCTTTGCCGAAACGTTCGCTGTTTTGTTACGTCCGGTCAGGCTAACCCTTACCTTGTTTACGTCTTTTCCATTTCATTTTGTATAAGCCTGATTGCAGTCCTACCCCTCATTTTGTATATAAAGTTACAATAACGTTTTAAAATATTTTTAAAAAAATATTTTTATGAATACGATTTAGAATCTATCCTTTTTCTTTTTTATGTTCACATGCTTAGAATTCGTAATGTATGTTTTTTCTGAATCTATTTCTGTACTTCAAATGAATCTTATTTTACAATCAAATCAATTTTTAAGTTCACAGTCCACGTGTTATCATTTCGTGCATGTCGACAATATGTATAACCGTTCAATACACAAATATCCGTTCAGACATTTGGAATGAAGCTAAACGTTCACCGATCTCAATATAAAAAAATCCCACAACAGTTTATTAGCCATAGATCTTATTGTTGTTTATCTTGGTTAAAATATTTTTTTTTGGTTCGTCATTAGCGCATGTAAATATTTCCGAAAGAACATCGATTTAGATGTTTATTTTGTCATTGAATTTTGTTATTAACGTATTTTATAGCTCTGAAGATTTATTTTATTGGGCCTGCGGTGAAGGTGGGAATTACATTCCATGGTTGCCGCCCTTGTGGGCTGATTACTATTGTCAGAGACATGGTTATTTGTTGTTTACCCATGCTCCTGTACCGTTCTTCCACTTGGGACCGTTTAACAATTTGACACTGTTGTTCTTAATTGGGTCTGTGTATCTTATTTCAATCAGTTCTAGTCTTTCAGTTAATAAACTTTTAAATTTTCGGACTTCTTAAGGTCATTCTAAATTAATTTCTCTCTCCATTTTAAATCTATTAGTTGACGTTTAGGCTTACACAGCTTGCTTCAAGAATACTCGCATAAAGTTTTCTCTACACATGACGTAGGTTACTGCTTGATCGTTCACTGGAAGAGGGCATTGTTGACATTTGTAATCTAAAGTAATTTACGCGTGTTGCACAAAGTATAAATGTCAAAGGCCGAAATGTTCAGAATGGAATAGTTCATCGTCCTCATCTACTTTGAAAGAACCATCCTCTGTAAGTGTCATATATTAAAAGACAAAGTCTTGTAAACACCTTTGACAGCTGTATACTTACTAAATAATCTCTAACTAAGTTTCTTAGCCAAGCACGTTCGTATTCATACCGTGTTATACAGAGTGCATGTCGCATGGTGTGTAAAAAGGTTAGCGTTGTCCGGCCCAAAAAGAAAATGAGGAGAGAGGGACAGAAACGTTCTTTAGTTAGTTTTGGTTTCGCCAATGGGGGGGGGGAAGACAGATCTTCTTAAAACCTGTTACAATTCTCTGCCGGTTGTGAGTTTGTCTATGTGTTTAAAAAAAGCTTTGAGTTCATAAAGAATACTGAATCATGTGTTCCAGAATCCTTGTGGGTGTATATAGTGTATATACACTCAACAGCTTAGCGTGAAAGTCTGTTAAAATCAAAGAGTTTTGGATTTTTTACTTTGCCAGAAATGTCAATGCGAAAACTTGTTTAATTTTAAAAAATAAAAAATAAAATTGTATGAGGGAAGAATATACATTGAACTTGCAACATGTTACTATTGATTTGTTCTCGATACAGAATTATTCAGTGGTCCTGTTTTACAACTTAACCACCTTGTGTTTCAATACAGAGATAAATTTCTTTTAAATGTCATGTTCATCATTTTATTTTTAAATCTATTTAATGTATTACAAAATCTACGTTTTTGTGTTCCTTGTCTATCGAAAAAGGATTCTTGCCATAATGTCTATATTATTGCCAGATATTTTCAAGCCATAAACAAATTTGAATGCCCTTTCTTATATTTTCGCAATGTTAACAGATCCTAAGAATTCTTCTAAAATGTGGTTGATCGATATCGTCCATGAAGGTTAAATACTTTAATGATTTTCAAATAATCATTTAATATTCCGAGCATATATTTACGGGTCCTTCATTTGGCATTATACATTTCTTCACACAATCGGTTGAATTTTTAAATAAATCGGAGCAAACAACTTTCTCATGCTTAAAAAAAAGAAAACAACTACTTCAATGAGAAGCAAAAAGTATTTGAATATTTTTAGAGGAAAAAAGTAACAATAACATATCATTTAGTTTTCAGTAAAAGTTCTCTAGAATTCCACGTGTGTCCCAGCCATTTCCGGCTTGTCATTGGAAGTCTTCAGACATTACTGAATTCCCTTTTGCAGAGTTTCTTTGAACTTTCCACTTGATTTCTACTAACCTCAATCTTTGAGGTAAGCCATTTTAATGGTCATTGGATCGCATTCATGTGTCGGCCTATCAGAGACATGATCCCCGATCCTCTTCTAAATTTGGATGACAGTCTTTTGATCCCTTTGTGGGACATGTGACACATCCCAATAGGCGGGTTTATCGCCATCTGACCCCAAATGGATGTCTTACTCGGATACCTAGCAGAATAGGACTGCATAAAGCTTTTTTATTAAAAAACAAAACAAATTACACAGACTATTTGTGTAAGGAAACAATAAATTAAAGCTTTATTATCAACTAATACAAATAATGGTAGACGTTTCGGCTCATGCCTTCATCAGTACAAAAACAATTACATGTACTTACATATATATTAAAATTAAAACATATTAAAGTCTATGTGATAAAATGAAAAGAAATGAAAGACAAAAATAAACACGGACATAGAATATAAGAAAAAGGAGGAAGTTGAAGTATCTAAAGTAACAGTGAAAACCACAACGGGAAAACGATTTTGCAGTCATGTAAAATTGTGGATTTGGTTAATTCCATATGGAGCCAACGTACCAAATCGTTTTATGAGTCTATTTTCCATGTGGACTCTATCATGGGTATTGGTTGCATATAAAATACCAGTAACTACAATATCCAAAATGCCATCGTGGTCAACACTGTTAAAATGTTTAGACACAGGACACTGAGCCTGTTTATTTATATTGTACAGGTGTTCTCTAAACCGATCTCCAAGACGACGACCTGTCTCACCCACATAAATTTTTTTACATCTCTTGCAAATAATTGCATAAATCACGTTGCGACTGGTGCAAGTGAATCCATCTTTTATTAAGAATTGTTCAAGAGGGAAAGAAATTTTGTTAATTTCAACCACATATGGACAAGTATTGCAACGGTTACGGTTGCAACCTTTTGTTCCAATATGTGCTTTCATTGTGGGAAGGTGACTTCTTACAAGTATGTCTCTGAGGCTTTTATCTCTCCGGAAAGCAAAAAGAGGAGGTTTTTTGAAGACCTGCTGAGTTAGAGGGTCAGCCATAAGGATTGATCGGTTTTTGAGAATCACCTGGCGGGCCTTAAAATTATGGGGATGGAAAGTTAAAACAAATTTGCATCTATCACATTGATCGTGAACAGATGATGTAAATGTGTCCTGTCTGGTCATGCCTTTAATTCTATTGACAGCTGATGTTAAGATTGTTTCCGGGTATGACCTCCTTCTAAAAAAGTCCAGCATCTCATCACTTCTTTCCAAGAAGTCTGCCTCATCACTGCAGAGTCTTTTAAGTCTTAGTAGTTGTGAAAATGGGATAGAGTTCCTACACGATTGAGGATGGGACGATGTATATAGAAGGAAACTATGGCTGTCTGTAGGCTTGTAAAAGATGGATGTTGATATTTTGTTTTCTTTTAATTTTATTTGTATGTCCAAAAAGTTAACAGTACTCCTATGAATAGTTGATGTGAATTTTATTGAAGGATGGAAGCCACCAATGAAGTCAATAAAATTTTGCAATTGCTGCATGTCCATTTTGGTTATTCCAATACAATCGTCGATGTATCTCTTGTAGTACTCTGGACAAATACCTTTGTAATTTTTATTCCATAGGTGTTCCAAATGGCCCATAAATATGCATGCATAACTTGGTCCCATTTTTGTTCCCATGGCAACTCCACTAATTTGATCAAAAAACTGTCCGTTGAACTCAAACGAGTTTAAATTTAGGACCAGCTCGGTCAATCGTAGTATGGCACTTGCTGGGAACTTAAGATTTGCCTTCTTGTTTAGAAAAAAGGAAATTGCAGAGAGGCCATCAGCATGTGGAATTGACGTGTACAATGAAGAAACGTCCATTGTAAATAGGAGGTGATCTTCATCCGGTAAANTACTAAGACTTAAAAGACTCTGCAGTGATGAGGCAGACTTCTTGGAAAGAAGTGATGAGATGCTGGACTTTTTTAGAAGGAGGTCATACCCGGAAACAATCTTAACATCAGCTGTCAATAGAATTAAAGGCATGACCAGACAGGACACATTTACATCATCTGTTCACGATCAATGTGATAGATGCAAATTTGTTTTAACTTTCCATCCCCATAATTTTAAGGCCCGCCAGGTGATTCTCAAAAACCGATCAATCCTTATGGCTGACCCTCTAACTCAGCAGGTCTTCAAAAAACCTCCTCTTTTTGCTTTCCGGAGAGATAAAAGCCTCAGAGACATACTTGTAAGAAGTCACCTTCCCACAATGAAAGCACATATTGGAACAAAAGGTTGCAACCGTAACCGTTGCAATACTTGTCCATATGTGGTTGAAATTAACAAAATTTCTTTCCCTCTTGAACAATTCTTAATAAAAGATGGATTCACTTGCACCAGTCGCAACGTGATTTATGCAATTATTTGCAAGAGATGTAAAAAAATTTATGTGGGTGAGACAGGTCGTCGTCTTGGAGATCGGTTTAGAGAACACCTGTACAATATAAATAAACAGGCTCAGTGTCCTGTGTCTAAACATTTTAACAGTGTTGACCACGATGGCATTTTGGATATTGTAGTTACTGGTATTTTATATGCAACCAATACCCAGGATAGAGTCCACATGGAAAATAGACTCATAAAACGATTTGGTACGTTGGCTCCATATGGAATTAACCAAATCCACAATTTTACATGACTGCAAAATCGTTTTCCCGTTGTGGTTTTCACTGTTACTTTAGATACTTCAACTTCCTCCTTTTTCTTATATTCTATGTCCGTGTTTATTTTTGTCTTTCATTTCTTTTCATTTTATCACATAGACTTTAATATGTTTTAATTTTAATATATATGTAAGTACATGTAATTGTTTTTGTACTGATGAAGGCATGAGCCGAAACGTCTACCATTATTTGTATTAGTTGATAATAAAGCTTTAATTTATTGTTTCCTTACACAAATAGTCTGTGTAATTTGTTTTTTTTTTTTTTTCGGATACCTAGGAATGTCGGATAAGTGGTAATCTGATCCAATTAATAGGTTAGTTTTATAGGCTATTATATTTTATTCGTTGGTCAATGTATTGCTCTTCTAAATTAAGTGGATTTCTTCGTTTTTGTGTTTTAATTTTCTTGGAGCATTCTAAGTTGTTTTTTCAAGTAATGGTAATCAGTAATAGATTTCGATATCCTAGAATAATTACCTGATTTAATTTTTATATTTTGTATATAAATTCCTACTTGCAAAGATTCGAGAACATTCGGAACAAACGATGACCAAATGACTAATACGAGGAAAAAAAGACAAAAAAAAAACAACAAACATAAAATGGTTTGGTCTAGTCACGAGATTCATCGTGCGTCTCGAGAACCATTTGACTAGGTATCGAGCCAGGAAAAAAATTGTAGAGACAGACGGAGGAAACTAGGGGCGAACAACATCAGTGAATGGACGGAAATGAGTTCCTAACAGTCCCAACTGAAAGAGACAAGAGGAAGGATAAACTGAAACGTCAGGCGATTCTCAAACGGCGCATTTCACCCCATTTTCTTTTTCTCCCCCCCCCCGGCCTTTCAATTTATTGGAGTTATGGGGCCACAAAAAAGAAGATTTATAAAGATAAATTGTGATTGAAAATTTAAAGATTCAGTGTGCGGAGAAATTTTGATGTTGAAGCATGAATTACACACTGAAATTTTTAACTTAGTGAAATGTGAGCAATGTTAATAAAACACAAAATTCCCTGTAGAACCTTCCACGCAAAAAATATCATTCTCCTTTAAATAAATCACGACGTGGCAAATTATCGCGGGTCCTTGGATGCTGCGCAATAATTGCTAAAAACTCATTACACTCAACACACACTACGCATTTATCGATGTCAGAGAAAAGTTTGATTTGAATCTCTGTAAGCAAAATTGTATGTCTATCAGAAAGGCTGTTGTTATTTGCTCTCTCTTTTTAATATTAAATCAGTATTACCCGCATTATTTTATTTTATAAGTCAAGATGACTCATGGAGGGCGAATAGGATCTTGAGGTTCAACTAGACCAACAGTACTGTTACTATAGATTGTGAGTGTATGTATAAGACGGTGCTGTTATTCCCACCGACCTTACTCCTCTACATTTGAAAGGCGAGATAGCGGGCAATAGGTCTGAAATAGGTATTTTGATGTTGTGGGGGGGGGGGTGAATGTATGTGATTGGGGAAAATAGTTAAGTTAGTTTATGGGAATTGGGCTAAGTTATAGAGGTAGTTTTTTGTGTGTGATTGAGTTGTTTGTATGATTGTGATGGCTGGTGAAGATGGTTTGATGAGGGTAAAGGTTATATAAAAGAAGGGGGGAGGGGCGGTAAGTTATTGTTACTTTCGTAGTTTGTATTGTAGGGTTAATTGTAAGGAAATCAATATGATCAAGCTTGTATGTCTATGTTGTTGGGTTAACTGTAAGGTAGTCAATATGATCAAGGTTGTATGTCTGTGTTGTTGGGTTAATTGTAAAGTAATCAATCTGATCAAGTTTGTGTGACTGTGTTGTTGGTTTAATTGTAAGGTAATCAATCTGATCAAGTTTTTTTGACTGTGTTGTTGGGTTATGTGTAAGGTAATCAATCTGATAAAGTTTGTGTGACTGTGTTGTTGGGTTATTTGTAAGGTAATCAATCTGATCAAGTTTTTTTGACTGTGTTGTTGGGTTAATTGTAAGGTAATCAATCTGATCAAGTTTGTGCGACTGTGTTGTTGGGTTATGTGTAAGGTAATCAATCTGATCAAGTTTGTGTGATTGTGTTGTTGGGTTATGTGTAAGGTAATCAATCTGATCAAGTTTGTGTGACTGTGTTGTTGGGTTATGTGTAAGGTAATCAATCTGATCAAGTTTGTGTGATTGTGTTGTTGGGTTATGTGTAAGGTAATCAAGCTTGCATGTCTGTGTTGTTGGGTTATTTGTAAGGTAATCAATCTGATCAAGATTGTGTGACTGTGTTGTTGGGTTATTTGTAAGGTAATCAATCTGATCAAGTTTTTTGACTGTGTTGTTGGGTTATTTGTAAGGTAATCAATCTGATCAAGTTTGTGTGACTGTGTTGTTGGGTTATGTGTAAGGTAATCAATCTGATCAAGTTTGTGCGACTGTGTTGTTGGGTTATGTGTAAGGTAGTCCAGTTCATAAAGCGATGGCATGGTTTCCTTTCAAATAAAACCAACGAAAATTTAAGTACGTCTATTTTGTTACTGTTTATTAATAAAAATAAAAATAACAAGATTGTTGTTTGGAATACCAAGGTTATTTTTAATGATATATTTCAATCATAATATCAGGAATGTCATTGCTTTTTTTTTATAGTATTTCTATAATTGTCCGCTTTTTTGTTTGTTTTTAATGTAAATACCATTTTCTTATGACTTCCATTTCAATAATGTTGGTTTATACAAACCTGTTTGGAGCAAATTACAAACCCTTAGACTTAAATCTTTTGTAGAACAACTTCATTCAAAATCTGTAACTGTCTTAATTCTCCTTCCCTCTGGTAAATATTGTTTGTGTATTGATGGGAAGTTAACTCATTTTTCAGACGTATCATTGAAGCCTTAACGAAACTCACAGACATGAATGAAAAAGAGAATTCTTCAAGTGATCCAACATTTCCAAAAGCTAAACCAAACGTGAACCACTACGTCAAGTAAATCACATCCAAAACCCTTTTCTTTTTAAAATAAAAAAAGTCTATTACCTGAGTGGTTGTGCTAGGGTCTGGAGTCCTAAATGCTTGTTTTGATGTTCACCTCACAGAACGCCATGATAGCTACGTCGCACACCACTCACCAGCCGCGCGCCCCGATTTGTTTTGTTGTAGTTGAGCATCGGGTTACTGCTAATCTCGGGTCTGCCAACGGTCGGCTCCGCTATTACGAGGAATTCACTGCTGGGTAACATGGCTAATTTTCCAGATTTCCCTTGCGATACCCGCCAAAACCAACAATAAACTTGGCTTTTGTACATTGACCCTACCTAACGTTGAACGTGTACCCATCCGTGCGCGCTATCAACCCATGCGATTGATGCTAATCCTAATAAAGCAGAGAAAAGCCGGTAATATCGTGCCTCAATTCACTTAGGCAAGGAACTTGGAAGAAATGTGATGCGCTTTTCTTTCATGGTCTAACGTAGTGGTTCCCATCCATTTTTTTTTTGGGCGGTGACCCCTTTTAATTAAAAAGTGCGTGACCCGCGATCCGATGAGATTTAAATGAATAATTTTCAAGAACGTTTGTACAAAATAGAGCAAATTTGCAAAAAAGTATATATATTTTTAGTCGACAGTTGGCGACCCCCAGAAAACCCGGGAGGAAATACTGGCCCAACGCTTCATGCCTGCTACTTTTATCATTTTATTATCGTTGGAGTCTCTACCAATTACAAAAAACATATAATCCGACACCATAATCAACCTGTTTCCTAACTCACCGGAAGTTCGTTGTCAGCCAGCACTTAATATTACTAGCTTCGTCCTTCTCTGGATTCTCGACATGTGATTGCGGCACACGAGTGCTTGAAATATAAAAGTCACGACATTCAATGACACAATTTATCCACAAGTTCTGACGATAGCAAAGAATTTGCTGAAACACTATCTCTGACGCTAGTTTTGAGGCTGCTGTTATGCTTTTTTCTGACGCTTGCATTGAATTTGAAAAGTTGACCATTTCTGACGCCCAAATTGAATCTGATGAAATGACCAGTCCTGACGCCGTTATGGAAAAAAAACAACAACTAATTGGCCTTTCTGGTGCTTCTTGAACTAGATTTTTGTTCCCAATAATCATTCTAACTCATGAGTTAGTTGTTATTATTATTTTATATTTCTTTCGTTGCTGCTCATGCCCAGATGGATTAAAAACAGAGATTTTCAATACTGTCACTTAAACATAGTCTCCAATAGGCATACATACACGCATACACACATGATCATGTATCTATACTAATAAAAGGGAAAGCCCTGACTGACTGACTGACTGACTGACTGACTGATTCATCACTAATTCTCCAACTTCCCGTGTAGGTAGAATCATGAAACTTTGGGAAGTTGTTGGGTACCCTCTGACTACAAAAATTGGTGAAAAATAATTTTGAAAATCTCACTCCTGTGGGGCCGGGGGCCCAAATTTTTTTTGGCCTACATCACTAATTCTCCAACTTCCCGTATAGGTAGAAGCATGAAAATTTAAGAAGTTGTTGGAGACTCTCTTACGACAAAAATGGCAAAAAAGAATTTTGAAATTCACACTCATGGGGGCCGGGGCCCCAAAACTGTTTTTCTCCTTATATAAGATATATGCTAATTGAAATCAATAATTCATCTATTTCCCGTGTAGGTAGAAGCATGAAACTTAAGAAATATTTTGAGTATATGCTTCCAACGATAATTGGCAAAAGAGAATATTAAATTTCCCACTCATGGGGGCTGGGGCCCCGAAAACGATTTTTTCATTAAATGAGCTATATAAACATTGAAAATCACCAATTCTCCTATTTTCCGAGTAGGTAGACTCATCAAATGTTGGGGAGTTTATAAATACACTTTCACGATGCTAGCAGGTAAAATAATTTTTTTAAATTTCTCTTACAGGGGGGCTGGGGGCCCAAATTTAAAAACTAAAAATATCTATTTCGTCTGTTCACCATGTAGGTGGAGAGCATGAAACTTTAGGAAGTTGGAAGTTATTGGGTACCCACTATCAACGCAAATTGGTAAAAAAAGAATTTTAAAAATCTCGCTCATGTGGGGCCGGGGGCCCAAAAAATTATTTCCTTATATGGGCTTTATAAAAATTGAAAGTCACCAATTTTCCTCTTTCCGTGTAGGTAGAAGCATGAAACTTTGGGAAGTTGTTGGGTACCCCCTCATTAAGTAAATTGGCGAAAAAGAATTTTTAAAATCTCGCTCATGTGGGGCAAGGGGCCCAAAAACTGTTTTTACTAAATTTCTAATTCTTCAACTTCCCGTGTAGGTAGAAGCATGAAACTTTGGGACGTTGTTGGGTACCCACTATCGACGCAAATTGGTGAAAAAGAATTTT
>MUZC01000796.1:520558-549828 GCA_002072015.1 Radix auricularia | reverse complement strand
TATATATACACACTAAAAAATAACCGCGCGCTACATCGGAAAGGTAGCATTCCGTTAGCGTTGACACCCGTTTAACAAATTGCTGGGGGATGGGACAATAAGTAACAAAGACCATTCGATAAGTTCAATATGGCATATGACATTGGTGTCATACCAAAAAAGAAAGTACGGTCATCGGTTTCTGATAGAGCAGGAGATTTGCCAACTAAATTTCAGGAAGACCCATCCACCAAAGAAAATATTGATAAGTTAGAACTAATCCAAAAAGAGCTGCCAGATTTATTACTGGAGAATATTCAAAACTGACAAGAGTAACACCATTAGTTAAATCATTAAACCTTGAAACACTGGAGGATAGAAGAACCAAGAGTAAATTAGTAATTATACATAAGGCAATTAATTCTAATTTAGAAATACAACACAAAGATAACTTAATACAACCCTCACATTAACATAAAGATAAAAACACCTTTCTTCTTCCATATGCAAGAACAAACACATACAAGTTTTCTTTCGTTCCGTCCAGTATTCGGGCGTGGAATGGGTTGCCTGAAGAAACCAGGAAAGCCAACACTTTATCATCATTTAAAACTCTAGTAAGAATACAGGACTAAACACAAACCATAGAAATACGTAGGACGCAATAATCTTCTGTACAGAAGGAGCGTCTGTAACATATAAGATAAGATAAGATCGGACCATAAAAAATAAAGTTTAACATGGCGAACTTTGCCGACAGTTAAGACAGCTGTGCATAGAATTTCGAAATGAAACCTGCATAGCTTTTGAACATGAGTCTTTTAATGACCTTTATTTCCTAAATATGATTCAACTTAATCGTATGTAGTAAGTTTGATTAAGAAACATCAGTTGTAGCCAGAAACATTCGGTGGAGTGTACTTAAACACTTTATAAATTTTCATGGCGATCAGCGAGTAAAATAATATTTAGACAGCTTATATAAGGGACAAAATGACATTATGCCCCCACCCTCCCCCGAGCCCAATCGGCGCAAGATGTTAATTTCAAAACAAAAAATGATTTCAATCTGGATCATGTTGAATAAATTTGTTTGTCAATAATTGTCGAGGTCGTGTAAAATCCAATGGGTTTTAAAAGGGCATTAACTGCCAATGGGCAAAACACGGCGCAAGATTTCCATATCTCAAAAGGCGTGAAGTTCCCAAATGATGATGGGAAAAAGCGTCTATATTAGTCTAAATTGTTTACAATCTAGTGGGAGGTAAAGCTTTAAAAGTTTACGAATAAATTAACTTGTTGCCTGGCCCAGAATAAATAGACGGTAGGAGTTTAATAACTTACAGAATTTTATTACGGGCCATCAATTTTTTATACACTTTATATAGCGAAAAAAATTATTTTGGCCCCCCTGCCCCCATGAGTGGGAATGTAAGAATTCTTTCTCGCCAATTATAGTCGTGAGATTATACTCAAGCAACTTCCCAAAGTTTCATGCACCTACAAATGACGTTGGAGAATTAGTGATGAGTGGGTGAGTGAGTCATTTAGTCACTGAGGGTTTGGCTTTCATTAGTGTAGATATATCGGAGGCATGGATCGCTCAACGTCTTTTACACTAAAAATCGCCCATTGTGAGAAGCCGAGTCGAAAATTACAAGATGGGCCCTTTAATTGCAAGCCGGTCCACCAGTGTCATAGACCTTACTCATGGTCTTATCAAACCAGGTTTCCTCACGGTACATACATTGCTCCTCAAAACACATTCCTGATATGTGGGACAAACCTCTTCATCTATTTATCAAGGGCCCACGATCAATAGACAGAACACTAGGAATCCTGTTATATCATCAATTTACGTCACATAAAGTATTGCATTTCTTCGATAATGACAACGTTATTAAAAGATAAGAGCGAAATTTTTAAAAGCTGCTTCGTCTGTAATACAGCGTTGCCTCCCATGTTACAAGCCATGTACGCAATGTTACAAGATCAGACATCTGTTAAATGTTGTTCTTAAGTTAAACATAATACGCGAAAAGTTAGGTGTTGATGTGACGTCTGTTAATTCTTCCCCCCCCCCCCACACGTAGCGAGCCACGATCCTTTTGCTTTACGCACGAACCACCGATAGAAAGATGTCGAAAAGTTTTGTAAAGCCAATCACCCAGTGCACTTTCTGGCGTCCTGTGGGTGAGATCAGATTGTTCCCAGTGCTCTAAGGTTTGGGCCACGAAGAGTAGCAGACGACCCACAACATCAATTTAAGATTTTAGCGTTCTTGTTTTTTTCTCTTGAAAATCGAATTCCCGCAGGACGAATAATAAAGATTAACTTCCGTCAGTTCCGTGGTGCTCCTCGTACACGTGGTAACTTTTGAATTATTCAGAATGTTATTTGTCTTGGCAATTCACAAAACAGCAGTTTTTACTGACACCTTATATCCCTTGAACCATTCAATGGTGTTGTCCTATTTTATTTTTACCTTCTATCTGTTGATTCATTCAATGGTGTTGTCCTACTTTACTGTCACCTTCTATCTGTTGAACCATTCAATGGTATGGTCCTACTTTACTGTCACCTTCTATCTGTTGAACCATTCAATGGTATGGTCCTACTTTACTGTCACCGTCTATCTGTTAACCAAAGGTGTGGTCCTACTTTACTGTCACCTTCTATCTGTTGAACCATTCAACGGTATGGTCCTACTTTACTGTCACCTTCTATCTGTTGAACCATTCAATGGTGTAGTCCTACTTTACTGTCACCTTATATCTGTTGAACCATTCAATGGTATGGTCCTACTTTACTGTCACTTTCTATCTGTTGAACCATTCAATGGTATGGTCCTACTTTACTGTCACCTTCTATCTGTTAACCAAAGGTGTGGTCCTACGTTACTGTCACCTTACATCTGTTGAACCATTCAATGATGTGGTTCTACTCTAATGTTACCTTATATATGATTAATCATTCTATGGTGTGCTCATACTTTACAGACACCTTATATCTGTTGTAGTTGTACTATTCAATTTTTTTCTATATAGAGTCTTTGTAAGGTTTGGTTGGTGTACTGATCAATTTCTTTGACCATTGAATTTGTATGCAATTTTTACATTGTCCGCCGTTCCGCCACGTAGACCAATATATACCCCAGACAACTCCACACGTAAAAGTTTTTATAATAATTTTCATAAAGTTCTATACGAACCATGTTTTTTAAAAGGCCAGTTACCACGATGAATGGAAATTAGTTGTATACTTTACCCTTCACTCGTTTGTAGCTGTATCTGTAGAAGTTTTTAATTCATCCTATAGTTTTAAGTAGTGTTATAGCTAATATAATTCTGACACTAAATTTAATAAGTTTTGATACTCTAATTTCTCCTAGTGTCTTTTAGTATTGCGGCAAAGCTGTAAATTGTAGCACACACACCCGTGTACTGTCAAGATGTTAAGCGATTTTAAAAGATTATTGTAAATTACATAACTACTCTTGCCACAAAAAAAAGTCAGCACTTTGCCCTGTAGTGAATCTGAAAGTGCTGCCCAATAGGAGGCAGACCAACATCATTTGTGACTCTGATAGGTGTAGACCTTAAACGTAGATTACAATTGTTTGTAAATCTGATGGTACTGTCCCTTAAAGTGTGACCACAAACATACATAAATCCGATGATTAATACGTTTTAAAAAATTGTTTTCGCGAAAAAAAAAAAAAGTCGCTCATCATTTAAAGTTATTTGCATATCTTTGTTCTTCTTCTGATCACTAATAACATTAAGACGGTGTCGTTGTCTATAAATAAAAAAGAAATTTTGTTCTTTCATATTCCACAGATAGAAGAACCGCCGAAGAGACAGACGCCATCCTTGCTGTGCTTAAAATTTTGGAAATGTGTCATCAAATATTACGAAGTTGACTAAATGGGTGCTAGAACTAATATGGAGTTATAACATGTATTGGAAATAAAATATTTCGAGAAAGCTCATTCTTTCTTCTCGACGAACAATGGGCTACACTCTAAGACTCCTACTTCATGCCGTGACGTCATTACTTTGCGTGTTTGTCGCCATCAAGGCTAGCGTCTCGGAATTAGCCGACTTTGAGGACATTGACAATGAACTGAGGGACTGGGTAATGGGCAAGAACAGTAACCTACTGGTGCGGCAGGCAGAAGAGTTACAGAAATATACGGGTCATCCGAAAGTGGACACAACTCTCGGAACAAGTAAAGGTCAGTCAAAATATATTTTAAGTGTTCTAACAATGGGGCTACTAAAGACTTCAATCAATGTGTTCCCACTCAGACAAAAAAAAACAACAACATTCGAGCGATGATTACATAGCAACAGAGAGCATATAAGAATCAATAGCTAGAGATATGAAATAAAGGGCTGCGTCATGAAAGATGAAGAAATGATCGTGGTAAATTAAAGGTGTCCGTCCATTCGGAACATTATTTCCATAGAGTGTAGTGCATTAAATTGAAAAAAAAATGCAGAGCCACCCGACATACGTTAGCACAGTGGTTCCCAACCTTTTTTGGGTGAAGACCCGATTTTATAAAAGACATATTACTCGTGACACCCATAAAATTAAAATAAGTCATTTTCAATCACCCTTTTTTCAATTTAAAAAAAAAAAACAAAATAGAGCGAATTTGCATTATAGTAAATATTCTTAATCGACAGTTGGTAACCCACAGGTTGGGAACTGCTGCGTTAGCACATTCATGGATGAACGATGTGTCATCTGTTATAGATCAGTCACTAAACTTTAAAACATTCGTCTTGGGCTGAATCTGTAGAAACTCTGATTGCCGAGACTTATACACACATTTTGTGCAGAAAACTATGCATCTTGTAGGATTAAGTGTGTAACTCCAATACACATTGTTTAATTTTTTAAAAATCCGATTTCACCTACCCTAAAGTTCTCATTAATTCCTAAACAAAAAATTAAATAGTAGAGTATATATAGCTACATATCTGAATAGTGAAGTCAGTAGTGCGCTCACCTCACAAGCTGAAGGGCGTGGAATCTATCCCACTTTAAAGGCACTAAAAACATGTTGAAGAATGACTACTGCTAAAAAGTCGTCTGCTTAACCGGAGAGGAGATGGGCGCCGCCAAGGTCTACCAAGCCCCGAGAAAGTTCTAATGGAAGCATTTGAACCCCATACGACCACGAGGTTATGGGAGGAAAAGATATTTAAAAATCTAACTATTGCTCGGTGGAGTCTCAAACCTTTAAAGACTGAGCCCTAACACATTAATAGCTTTACAAATTGTGATTTTTTTTATCTTGAAAATTTCTATCAATAAAATAGCGATTAACTTTCAACAGTTCTATTTGTCATGGTGCTTCTCTCTCATTTCATTTGGACCACACACACACACACACAAAAAAAAGGACCTATCTTATTAATGATCTAAACGAGGGGTATTTATAGCGAGGCCGCAGCAAATAAATGAAATCAAATGACTGTTATGTGTGGCTTGTTATAGGGTAATTTCCATCCGGTATACATAGCAACTAAGACTGCCTCGATTAGTCTTTAAAAAATTGTAATGGGTGTAAAATTAATTTGATCGATTAAAATTTGATTAAAATTTATGAAAATTGTTCTATTTTTTTCCAATTTATTAATAATATATATTTTTTGTTACTTACTCTTTTCCCTCGTAATATTATTATTTTTTAAGACATGCATACGTCAACAAAAATATTTTCCCCTTATTTCTTGAATAGCCGAACGACTTTGCTGTGTTATGTCAGAAGCTTTGGAAGCCTTGGTATTACCGCGACCTAATCAATTTCGATAAATAATGAATCGTGACTTAATGGGATCTATATATACTTTATAAAATTAAAATTAATCGAAATCAATCGATTAAATTTTTCACGATATATCGAACAATATTTTAAAATCAGTACATGCCCTAGTAGAAAGAAACAAATGTTTTTATACAAATAAAAACTTAAATACCTGTTTCTTGATTTAAAAAAGATGAAAGAACTGTAGAATGTACTTTATTTTTTTCCCTACAGGTCATTATCTCTACACTAAGTCCAATGCAACACTATACAACAGCTGTCACGAAACGCCTGGTCCAAGCTGCCATCTGAAGTTTAACGCCGTTGTCGGCCGTACCGCCACACTGTCCGTCTTTACGACGGCGCTCTGCATGTGTTGGCCTATACCCCCTGAAGCTCATCGACACTTGCTGGACATAAATGCTACAGGGCCTGGGTAAGTGGACTGTGAGTACCTGACGGGCCTGGGTAAGTGGACTGTGCGTACCTGACGGGCCTGGGTAAGTGGACTGTGCGTACCTGACGGGCCTGGGTAAGTGAACTGTGCGTACCTGACGGGCCTGGGTAAGTGGACTGTGCGTACCTGACGGGCCTGGGCCTGGGTAAGTGGACTGTGCGTACATGACGGGCCTGGGTAAGTTGACAGTGCGTACCTGACGGGCCGGGGTAGGTGGACTGTGCGTACCTGACATGCGTGTAAGTGTTGACAAGAATGTTCACAGGTGTTTGTGAGCGCTGCGCACTCAGTGTTAATGTAACTAGTGTAAAAGAAAGAGTTCCCGACACTTGAAGCCACCTGATGTAAAATTGACATGGAGGTTGTACCAGCGCAGCGTAAGTTTGAGCTGGGCCAGTACACCCGTTTGGTGTAAGACTGTCAGACTAGCTCTTCTGGTCATGTGGTATGGCAAGTTCTGTCATTTTTTTCTTTTTCTTCTGGGATCCTACTCTTTCAGTTCACCTGCGGTCTCAAAGTTGTATCAATAGTATATCAAGTGTGTTTGTCCACATCGAAAGGGAATTGCATAGACATCGTCAACTACCCCAATTTTTCTTTACATAAACTTGTTTATTTTAATTTAAGAGAACAGCAAACTGTATATCTAAGTTTGTGAATCTTTTCGAACCTTTAAATAAATATTCTGGTGTTTAAGTTAATAAAGAAAGTTAGGATTTCCACGACAAAGCTTCTTTGCGTGGTGAATGTCTAAGGATGATGAGGGGAAGGGTTGGAGGCTGAGTTTCTTCGTGTCTAATAGCTCGAAAGAACGGGAAAAAATATGGGACGTAATTCACTTTATCCATACAAGAGTTGCCCATTAAGAGCCCTTGTTTGAACATTGGTTCATACTGTTCAGCCGATCTCCACGTGACTCGGCATTAGGAAAATGGCGGTCGTTTAAATGTCACCTTGGGCCTGCTTTAAAAAAAATTTCACCCTGCAGCTAATTTCAATATAGTAAAGGTTTAGTCTTCATATAGGTATATATTAAACACTAAACAAAAAGTTTATCTCATCATACATTATTTGGGTGTTTATGCGCTTCTCGTCCTCATGCCAGTAGAAACATATCATAAGGAATCTAGTCACTATAATACCAATAGATAATTCATACTGCTACTTATTTGGTAATTTCCAGAGGATAATAAAGCAATAATAATTACCTTATCTGTTACAGACGCTCGTCTATACAGAAGATTATTGCGTCCTCCTCTTTTCTTTGGTTTGTGTCTAGTCCAGCATTCTGATAATAGTTTTAAATGTTGATAAAGTGTTGGTTTTCCTCGTTTCTTCAGGCAACCCATTCCACGCCCGAAATCTGCACGGGGAGAACGAAAATGTGTATGTGTTTGTTCTTGGATAAATAATAAGAAAGGTGTTTTAATCTTTATGTCTATCTGAGGGTTGTATTAAGTTATCTTCGTGTTGTATTTCTAAATTAGAATTAATTGCTTTGTTTATAATTACTACTTTAATCTTGGTGCTTCTATCCTCTATAGTGTTTCAAGGTTTAATGATTTAACTAATTGTGTGTGTGTTTTTTTTTTTGTTTTTTTTTAATATTCTTAAGTAATGAATCTGGGAGCTCTATTTTGAATTTGTTCTAGTTTATCAGTGTTTTCTTTGGTGGATGGGTCCCATACAGAAGATGCATAATAATATTATTGTACGGGTCTCACCAATGTGAGGTAGCATTTAAGTTTTACATCTCAAATACATTAGTAAAAGTTCCTTTTTATAAAGCCTACGTTTTTTAAAATAACTTCATTGACATGTGGATTCCATTAAAGTTTCTCATTTATTATTTTATTATTACTTCTAAGTATTTTGCATCTTTGGGTTATTTCTTTTCCGTGAATGAAATATTTTGAATTTATTAGTTTCTATTTTTTTTTTAACCTTTAACAGATGACATTTTTCTGGGTGGAAATACATACTCCAGTTATTTCTCAATTTTATCATTTCATCCAAGTCCTTTTGTAAAATTTTGCTATCTTGTTCTGATTTATCTGCTAACATGATAGAATATGAAATGATTTTTAGATAGTTTTTATGTTTGCCAAATAACTCTCCAACTTTACGGGCTGAGTTTAGACAATGAATATCGATACCTTTCGATTTTTAAGTTTATGGTTACGATATCATTACATTCACTCCTAAGGCTTAAATTTTTAATTCTATAGCTAAAGAGAATTAATAACTTTATTGAATTATAGCAAAGAAAGACAAAGTCATCTCTAAATCTTGAACATTTTGTTTTTCCATAATAGGCTATTTATACGAACGTGACAGCAAGGTTTGGGACGACGATTGTTTATTGACTCCAATAAAAGAAATATATCTATTGGCTGGCTGTGTCTTTCTCGTTTGCTCTCTCAATGGCTACCAAAAGATAGATGTAAAATATCAATACGCTCTTAATATGCCTATCAATGGGGACAAACAGATCTAAAATATCAAAACGCTCTCAATCTGCCCATCATTGGGGACTAACAGGTCTAAAATATCAAAACGCTCTCAATCTGCCTATCAATGGGGACAAACAGATCTAAAATCTCAAAACGCTCTCAATCTGCCCATCATTGGGGACAAACAGGTCTAAAATATCAAAACGCTCTCAATCTGCCTATCAATGGGGACAAACAGATCTAAAATATCAAAACGCTCTCAATCTGCCCATCATTGGGGACAAACAGATCTAAAATATCAACACGCTCTCAATCTGCCCATCATTGGGGACAAACAGATCTAAAATATCAAAACGCTCTCAATCTGCCCATCATTGGGGGCAAACAGATCTAAAATATCAAAACGCTCTCAATCTGCCTATCAATGGGGACAAACACATCTAAAATATCAATACGCTCTCAATCTGCCTATCAATGGGGACAAACACATCTAAAATACCAATGCGCTCTCAATCTTCCTATCAATGGGGACAAATATTCCTAACATAACTTTCTCTCTCTTTCTCTGTCTATGCGATCCAACAGATCTAGTATAATTATAATTTGGCCTTCACTTTGCGTCTCGATTGGGTCCACTGCAGTGGGTGAACGGTGTAAGTAAAATAGTATCATGTCGAAGATTAAGATGTACACTTTAATATAGAACAAAAGCTTCAAATAAACTTCAAGCGTTTTTTTTCCATTGATATAAATATACTCTTTTGCCTTAAAAAGCATCTCTTCAAATTCATGCACATTTCATATAAAATTACCTTGAACATTAAGATTTCATGGAAAACAAAGCTCTTTGTTCACATAAAATCACAGACAAAAAGAAATCATTCTTTCCTAACCGGAACCTCATCTGTAAACCTCTAGGATACCATGTTACGTTTGAGGACCCCCTCCCCCATTTACAAGGTCGACTGTAATAGATTCCATTGAAACTCTCCTACAAAATATATAAAATGCGTCCTGTGGGTAGAGGGGAAAGGGGGAGGAAGTTAATTTGAAATCGACTTCTTGGGTCCACACGACGTAGTTAAAAAGGCCAAATAAGTTCAGTCAGTCCGAATATATTATAAGTCAAAGTTCTAGGGGGAGTTCGTAGTGTTGGCTGACAAAGAACTTCCGGTGACTTAGGAAATCGGTTGATGACGTGGTCGGGTCCCTGCGGTGTAAGTTACAGAGGCGGTGGTGATTGAATTTTTTAAAAATTATAATTTCCATTTAGGAATGAAGAAAAAGTGAAGAAATTAGTTTATGTAACCAGAATATCAATAAAATGTATGTTAATGATTTTACATGCAAAAACGTCAATGCAGTTAATGGAATTTAAACATAATCTAAAATAATTAATATAAAAGCCCAAGTTAATCATTCCGTAACGCTGAAGGACATAGTACAACAGTCCATAGCAATTAAAAAAGAAAGGTATCATTTTCGTTTAGAGATTATCAGAGCAAGTGATGTTTCTCGCCGTAAAATATTATATGACTTCATTGTTTGAGCTTATATTTTAATTTTTAAAAAGGGAACGATGTAAAAAGAGGATTTGAGAATTAATAATTATAAAATAATAAAATACTTTGCGTACATTTCAGGAAGTTTAATATTTCATATTTATCAAACAAGTTACGAGGGCTTTTGAAAAAGTGTCCGTCACAGGCGCCCTAAAACCCTAGTCTAGAATAAACGACTATGTTTTTCGTAATGGTGCACTTGTTGGTGCATAATAAAGCCGTGAATAAATATAAACGAAAATATAAAAAAAAAAATAAAACATAGTAGGTTTGTTGAAACTTTAATATATATATATAAATTTTTGAAAACGACTTTGAAGTAGTATGGGTCATGAAAAAAATGTTAATGCTCAGAAATCTTCCAGTAATACTTGTTAAATATATTTGCAATTTATATAGATCAAAACACTTTCATTTAATTCTTATTCAGTAATAACCACGAATAAGAGTAGGTCGCAGTAATATTCCGTGTAGTGGAAGCACCTGTTATAGATAAGAAGATAAGATACAAGAATTATTTTAAATCATTAACTCATTTATTTTTGTTCAGCTTACAAAGAAAAATATGCATAGCTTTAAAAAAAATTGATCTATATTAAAAATTTTAAAAAGGTTTTAATCTAGAACATAAATAATTTTCTGCGTGTTCAGGTCTATAAAAAGCAAAATGTCATCTTACATAATTTTAAATAAAAAGAATAACCGCCTTGCCTGTCGTATTCATTTTCCTATTATTATCCAAAAGAATTACGTCTGATTTCTAATCCTGCTACTAGGGCCGGCTTAAGGGAATTGGAGGCCCTAGGCGAGTTGAATTTGGTTGCTCTAAATGTATAGAAAAATAAAAAGATAAATTTGGAAAGATTATTGTGCGAGGCCCATACTAATAATGGGACTAATAGGAGGCCTTAGGCGGCTGACTAGTTTGTCCATGCCCAAGGCGGCCCTGTTGCTGCAGTCATTAATTAATGTCTCCCGAATGTTCCATCTAATCTCTTGATAAATTAGGTCAGAATTCGAATCCTTCTAATGTCAATATTAATTTATTTCTCACTTTTGGTTTTAACTTCCTCAAAAATTTTACACGAATGATCACCTCTTTAGGTTTCCTAGAAGTTTGAGTCAGTGTTCTTGTAATCCTGCAAGTCCCGCAAGTAATGCCATTTTACTGGCCAACTGCAGTCTTTAGGACTAAAAACAGGCGCCGTTATCAGCTGAATCCTAGGACACTGGGACGAAATGGGTCGAATGTTAACAAAAAGGCTGAACAAACTTATATTGTTTTGAAAGCAAATTGAAGCGCGGCAGATGAAACCAGGGGCATGAAAATATGAGGAGTGGCTTTCTGAATGGGATTATGTTATGGGGAATATTTTAGGTCAATAGAGACAATTTCGGAGAAAACTATTTTCGAGAATGTGGTCTCCTGGTTACAGATAGAGGACAGCCTAAAAATTAAATTTAAGCACATTAATATTATTTCGAATAATACAGTGGAAAATAAGCGAGAAAAGATCTATTTTAGTTTAGGAGAGAAAATGCAGAAGATGTTTGTCATTTTTAAATCCTTTAAATTAACTCGTGGTGACTGGCTGAGCCCTTGCTTATATTGACAATACTTTTTTAATATCCTTTATATTAACTTGTGGTGTCTGAGCCATTGCTTGCTTGCTTGCTGAAAAAAACTTTGGATCGATTTTTAACGCACTTCCTCGTAAGCTAACGAGCTGAAATTTAGCCGGCAGACTCATACCGATGACAAAAATTATGTATCAAAATGTATTTCAGATCAATCGAATGTACCGTAATTGAAGTATTATATTTTTTAATTATTTTTTTTTATCTCTATGTATCATGTTAATTTTTTAGATAAAGTGTTGTGGTGGGTAATATGTTCAAAAACCTTTCCTGTCACGCAATAAGGTGCGCAGTTTATTGACAATACGTTTTAAAAATATATTCACGATCGGTGTGCATTATTTTAAACATGTTTAACGAGACATAACTAAAAAAAATCATGTTAAGCCTGGTCCCTATTGGAATTCAGGACGTGTTAGCGCATTTTCGTATTATGTATCAGTACTTATGTTAGATATCAGAATTATGTAGTTATCAGTAATTGTGTTTAGATTTTAGACATATTTTTATGAATTTTCTTGTGTAATGAATATACCTGACATTTTTTAAATTTAAAAGTCATTTCTTTACATTTAAAAAAAATTTATTTTCTCTTTAATCTAACTACAAGTCACCACAAATGATGACGTAAAACTCTCTAAACTTTTACACATATTCTAATGACGTCAACTAAAAAAAAACAACTAATTCTTTTGCACCCTTTCGCACCACTCTTCAATGCCTGTAGGTTATGCATTCGACTTCCGGCAATGGCGGCCGTTCCCTGCGCTAGTGTTACCTCTCGATTCGAAATATTTTTTGGTAGTTTTAACGGGATTTTTTAACGGATCGAGTAACTGAGTGTTGATGCACAAATGGCAGGTCAGGACATACAAAAAACAAATATACCTCATGGGTCTAGGACTTATGGATGCTGAGATCAAGGGTGATGACGGACGGACGGACAAAACGGGTGCAATAGCGCATTCGACTTCTCGAAAATGCGCTAAAAATATTTTCAGATTGTTTTTCTCTGCGTATATGATGATCATACTTATAGTTATGTATCGTATATAAAGGCTTTAAAATAAAAAAAAAACTGTTTTTTAACTTTAAAAAATAAATAATTAAATCTCTTATTTTAAGTTGTGGTGTCTGTTTGAGCCCTTGCTTGCTTGGTGAAAAAACTTTGGATCGATTTTGTACCAACTTCCTCGTAAGCTAGCGAGCTGAAATTATGCAGGCAGACTCGTGCCGATGATAACAATGATTTATCAAAATTTCAGATCGAAACATTTGTTTAAATATATTTTGCTGTCATATGGTAAAAAAATATTGCAGCATTAGAAAATTTATGGAAGCTTATACAATTTTCGTAAGGGTTTAAGGTTTGAAAATTAATCTTTAAAGCTTAAAATGTTAAGAATAATTAACTATACCTTCACACACATACACACACAGATATAGATATATTTTGACTACTGAAGTAAGCATTTTACCATAAATACATTTCTACTGTTATCTGGTTCCTTGAAATCTTATTATGATAATGCGCTTTAGAATACGTGGGTAGGTTGGACTATGCCAATCCCATCATGACAAAATTGACAACATGCTCTGTATGTTTCTTGACAACGAAGACTTACAACAACCTATTTAGTGACAAGGGATCGTGTATTTTATGTTGGCAGAGAGCTGACGGAAGCCATATTGGAAGCTTCCTGCGGTGGGTTAAGCCATGTCCCTCGCGAGCTAACGTCAAAACGAATTGGGAAGAGGAAGGATAAAGCACACAACAAAAACTCCGGTCCGGGTCTGGGGATTGGATTTATGTTGGGAGTAGGAAAAATGACTTTTGATAAGTTGAAATCAGGCTTATTGTGTATTTGGGGCCTAAAAATTGCACACAAGATGTAAAGAGTTATTGAAGTAATTTTATTTGATGGAAACTCACCTTGGCAGATTATACACTTAATACAACCCTCAGATAGACATGAGGATAAAAACAACTTTCCTATTCGGTATCCAAATACAAACACATACAAATTCTCGATCTTCCCGTCCGGAATTCGGGCGTGTTGTGGGTTGCTCGAAGAAAAAAGAATAAAAAAATTACAAAAAAAAAAAGCAAACGATTAAACAAACAAACAAACTCACTTCATCAATGAAGGACTAGACTATCCATAAACAAGCATAGGACGCAATAATATTCTGTATAGAAGGAACGTCTGTAACGGATAAAATAAGTTAAGATTAGAAAAGAAAAGATTTACTATCTGCTGTTGGATTTGAAAGTAAAAAATTCTAATAATATGTTTTTCAAAAATAATCTTGAAGTAGAATCTACTATAGAAATATCGATAGTAATTTGTTTTGAAAAAAATTTATCAGACATTTAAAACAAGGTTTTGTATATTTTATGTATATTTGTGTTAAATTTACCTATTGGGGATAGTTTATTTATCAAGAAAAAATCCAACGATGAATTCCTGGTTGTATAGTTTTAGCATGAGCTAACCATAAAAGTATGAGCCAACCTTTACAGTATAAGCCGATCATTGGAGTATGAGTCAATCATTACAGTATGAGCCAATCATTACTGTATGAGCCTACCATTACAGTATGAACCAACCATTACAGTATGAGCCAATCATTACAGTATGAGCCAATCATTACACAGATGAACGAACCATTACAGTATGAGACAATCATTTCAGTATGAGCCTACCATTAGAAATAAGAACGAACCATTACAGTATGAGCCAACCATTAAAGCATGATCCAACCATTACAGCGTGAGCCAACCATTACAGTATGAGCCAACCATTACAGTATGAGCCAACCATTACAGTATGAGCCTGCCATTACAATATGAACGAACCATTACAGTATGAGCCAATCATTACAGTATGAGCCAACAATTACAGTATGAACGAACCATTACAGTATGAGCCAATCATTACAATATGAGCCAACCATTACAATATGAACGAACCATTACAGTATGAGCCAATCATTACAGTATGAGCCAACCATTGCAATATGAGCCAACCATTACAGTATGAGCCTACCATTACAGTATGAGCCAATCATTGCAGTATATGCCAATCATTACAGTATGAGCCAATCACTACAGTATGAGCCAACCATTACAGTATGAGCCTACACTTACAGTATGAACGAACCATTACAGTATAAACCAATAATTACAGCATGAGCCAACCGTTACAGCATGAGCCAAGCATTACAGTAAGAGCCGACCATTACTTTTCAATATTCTCAGCTTTTTTCAGATTCTTTCTACTCTCTCTCTCTCTCTCTCTCTCTCTCTCTCTCTCTCTCTCTCTCTCTCTCTCTCTCTCTTTCTCTCTCTCCCTCTCTCTATCTTCAATATCCAAATTAGTCCTTATATTTTATTTGTGTCTTCCTCTTAACACTGTGGATTCCATTCTAGTCAATATTTAAAAGGGCAGACAATAATGGAAATAATAATAAAAAATGTAGGGCAGTGCAAACAGTATTTAATTAGAAACAAAAAGGAATAAGGCCGGCGTAATAATGCTAAGAAAGAACCAATTTTTTAAGGACTCAGCCGTGGAGGAGAAAGAACACTAATCGATTCGGCTGATAAAGCGTGACTGGGCAGGTAAGGGCCCACCACGGACTTTTGGGCCAAGAGTGCTTATGATTTAAGAAAAAATTATATTGAAAAGTATATATATTATATGTAACTAGCCGACCCGCGTCTTAGCATACGCTGCAAATGATTTAGTGACGGGGGACAATTTTTGAAAGTAATTGTTGAGGAGAGTGTGTGACTACTTTTCTGTCACTGAGCACAACAGAGAGCACGAAGTTATCATGCCAATGTCGAGAAACAAAGCTTACAGCCGTGTCGCGAAGTCATGTTCGATAAGAAAGTGGGAAAGGTACGGGCACAAACACAAACATTTTTAAAAATTAAAAAAGTAATGTCTCCGCTGGGGTATGAACCTCCGACCTTCCGCGTGTAAGGCGAATGTAATAACACTACACTACGAAATACATGCTATTCTATTGTTCTGAAAGAACAAAGTAATTGACATCAATTAAACGCTTTGTTTTTCTTGCCAGCTGATTGGTCGGTGGGGTTAGACAGCTTGGTGTCCGTCATGGTTGAACCATGAGGAGAATTATATATATATATAGATTTAACAGAACAGCCACTGGCTGTGTGCAAATAAGCATGACGAACGATTCTCGATGTGGTCGACTAATAACAGTTTATTGTTGGCAAGCGAAGTCGGTTCAAGGGTTGGGGTAGTATGTCTCGAGACCAACAATGCCTCTTGCGTTCAGTTGCGTTTTTTCTTCACAGAATAACATGTATTTAGTAGGGTTGTGGTTATCACATGTGAATAATACTTGGAAGTCCTGGGTTCAAGCCCTAGTGTATTTCAAAGTTTAAAATTACGTCATAAACTGTCTGGAAATTAAAATTTAAAAATGTGTCTATTCAAAATATTAATCAAAGTAAGGCATGATATTAACTACATAACATCGTGAATTTTTTCTGCTTGAGATATCGATTGGCATTGTGGTGTTTAAACTGTAAATATGTTCTCTAGAACCTACGCAAAAAAAAACAAAACATTATTTATTTCTTTTTACTAAGTCAAGAATGGCAGTGAAAAACTTTTTTTTTTAAATCGATACTTCTCCGTAAAAATATTACTGACATCAACATTTTGTGCTGAGTACTCTTCCGTCTTGTAGTAATGTGATTTTCAAAAAATGATAGAAAACCTCGATAATATAAAATCCGAAGACCGGGCAGTAAATATGGTTTTATTACATTGTAAGATTTATTTTCCTTTAGATACCTCCGCCCACCTCCAAGAATATTATTTTATAAGATGGAGAAATCAAAAATCCTCTGGTGTAAACTTCTTTGATATCTAATTCATTGAGGCAGACGCAAATCAGATATGAATTTTTGTTGGACATGTTAGCCGTGACGTGCCACTAGGTCTTAAATGTTCACGATACCGGAAGCTCATGTTCCCTTTATGGAAACGCTGTGACCTAAATATTCTTTTTTTGCATCTGATCGCTGGAGTCGGTAATTATTTAACGATATTTACCTTTATATATATCAACATTTCCCTTTGCATTTTCAAAATAAAATAAAATTAAACATTTTTAAAAAATATTAAAAATTAAAATAGTGAGTTATGAACGAAAGAAAAGAATCATATACTTAACCCAGTTTAAGAAGTCAAGTGGTCGTTTGATTATTGAAGCGATGCCCAAACAATTAGAAGCACTTCCGTTTGAGTATTACTTCAGAAAAGAAAGTCCGAAAGCTATTGGCGATTTAACTGGAGTTATTATTTTAAAAAATCAGATACTGGAAAAACTTTTCCCAATCAGGAGCGAGGTTTACCCTGCGGTGCTTTTATCTATTTTTGCGCGGTTTAAATATATAAAAATCTATCGTATTGCTATTTTGAGACAATACATGTAGTTATGTTCCCTTTAAAGCTTTTGATGCTATGAGTTCTTTTATCGAAAAGGTTGGAGAGAAAGAGGAAAGAACGTACGTCTAATGCAAGGGTCTCCAAACTAAGGCCCGCGGGCCAGATGCGGCCCGAGAGACCTTCTCATCCGGCCCTCGGAGACATTTTAATCTAAAGAAAAAGATAATACTTTTACGTATAGCTTACCACAAAACTGTGTGTAGTCGGCCCCCAAAGCTGCTGTTTGGCGTGTAATGCGGCCCTCCGGTAGAAAAATTTGTAGGCCCCTGGGGTAATGTTTTTTTTTTATTGAAAGACATATCTAGTAATTTTTTTTTCTGGTCTTACCGGTTATGAACATAAGTATAGCAAACATGCACATCATACCCTCCTTTTTAAGGAAGAAAAAAATATTTTCTTAAAGAGTGATTTAAAGCTAAACTAGGGAATTTATTTTTGTGATAAACGATAATCAGAAACTTTGTACGCACTGTTAAATGTAGGTAATTTCAGTAACACCACTAGATTTCGTTAATTACTTTTGTGACGTCCATGATGGCAAGACTGGGTCTTTGGCACACTTTATCAACATATATAACTGAAAATCCTACATGTGTAAGAAAATCAGCAGTCCCGAGCCCGCGCTCTTTATGAGGCTTCCCGGAAAACGCCCTCAGCCCTCTGGTCCCCTAAGGGACGTAAAGACTGAGAAGCCCCCCCCCCCCCCGGAGTTGTTGCTGCTACTAGCGGCCGCCTGGGCGTCCAGGATACTAGGTCGAAAACGCCTCCCACTAAGTGTGCCTCCCGAGAGAGGTGTGGAATTTCCTACTATGACTCGCTATCAACATAGTATCACTCAGGCGCCACCACGGCAGAGCTTACGAGTCGCAATGGTTTAGATCGCCGCAAAGCGTGGGATCATCACTGACCTGCCTAGTGTTTAACCCCCACCGGAAGGTTTCCTCAGAGCTGGTGACCAAAAGCGTTTCCTAGCGGTACCTTTTGCTATTCCGTGCTGGCGCTCCTGGCCCTAAAGCGGCACCGCTCAACAGCGTTGCTAGTTAATTGAGGGGGACGAAACGGTCGCTTCGGAGTAACCCGACCCTCAACGGGTACTTTGGTTTTCATCATCGGCATTGCATCTAAATGCTTTGCCTAAGATCCGTACAGCGACTGTAGTCTAATAATATATGACTAGCACCTAAATCCTAACAACGGTCTTCGGCTGTTTAAGCCAGGGGTTTGTCGGTTTCAGGTCGTGGTCTGCTCCACGACCCTACTCGTCTGTCGAACCACGTAGAGGTCACCCCTTCTCGACAGAAACATATATAACTTGAAGACTCTATACTACATACTGACTAACTACATTGACATAAATAACAAATAACAATTAACTTGTCTTTGACCAAATCCTAACTTTTGGAGAAAAATGTTTAACCTAAAAATCTATATTGACACATTTTAATGACATTCGTAACTGCACGTTTCTGTAACAGACCCACTTTGTTGACATGCATAACCTCAATCATCTGCACCTAACCTCGTTATTGACATTTATAAACGAACTATTTTGACACTGGTCTACTTAATTGACAGTTCGCAGCCGCGAGAAACTGTAACTGACCCACTTTATGGACATTGATAACTGTTTTTTTATGTGACCGAGACCCCGTGCCTTGAAACTAAAGCTGAAGTTTCTTTCGCCTCACATCTGATTGCTCGTGACAGGCAAATCAGAATGAGTTCAAACCGGCGGCTTTGACAGCAGGGTTATCCGCCCCTGTCCAAAGTCAATAACACTGGGCCGTTGAATGATGTAGGGCAGTGGTCCACAACCCCCGGGCCGTGGGGCTGTACCGGCCCGTGCATCAAAGGCTACCTGGCAGTCCTCAAATTAATTATTTTTAAAAAAAACTTCCTAATTTAGCATGACCATTTATTCTCAAAGTTTTTTCGAGATCATTTCTCTTTGCTTTTAAAAGAACTGAAAATCCTACATGTGGAAGAAAATCAGCAGTCCCGAGCCTGCGCTCTTCATGGGGCTTCCCGGAAAACCCCCTCAGCCCTCTGGCCCCCTAAGGGACGTAAAGACTGAGAAGCCCCCCCGGAGCGGTCGCTGCTACAAGCGGCCACCTGGGCGTCCAGGGCACTAGGCCGAAAACGCCTCCCACTAAAGTGTGCCTCCCAAGGGAGGTGTGGAATTTCCCTACTGTGACTCGCTATCAACATAGTATCACTTTGGCGCCACCACGGCAAAGCTTACGAGTCTATATAGTTTAGATCGCCGCAAAGCGTGGGGATCATCACTGACCTAACTAGGGTTTAAACCCCACCGGAAGGTTTCCTCAGAGCTGGCGAACAAAAGCGTTTCCTAGCGGTACCTTTTGCTATTCCGTACTGGCGCTCCTGGCCCTAAACGGGCACCGCTCAACAGCGTTGCTAGTTAATTGAGGGGGACGAAACGGTCGCTTCGGAGTAACCCGACCCTCAACGGGTACTTTGGTTTTCATCATCGGCATTGCATCTAAATGCTTTGCCTAAGATCCGTACAGCGACTGTAATCATATATGACTAGCACCTAGCGCCTAACAACGGTCTTCGGCTGTCCAAGCCAGGGGTTTGTCAGTTTCAGGTTGTGGTCTGCTCCACAACCTTACTCGTCTGGCGAACCACGTAGAGGTCACCCCTTCTCGCCAGAAAAAGAACTCGATTGCTCGATCCCAACAACAAAAGACACATGAACTGGTAAGGACCGGATCCGAGACCATTTGTCAAAAGATCAGGCGAACCTACAATGTCGGTGTAAAAAGATCAACTTCTGGAGGATACACATTACGACGGCGTTAAAACTCTGTTTGAGACAACGCGAACACCGTTTTTCTCAATTAAAGTCAATGCGTAAAGTCTTGAGATTTCCACCACGTCACTTAGATCTATATCACTATTCTATTTACGGCAGATTTTCTGTAGTGACTGCACTCGCAATAAAAAAAAAGAAAGTATGAAAGGAATAACTAGAATCATGTAACACATTTCTGGGTTCATTGTCTCTTAATACCCCCAGATGGAACAGTCTCGTCAAAGAGAAACAAATTAATCGATGACGTTGATTTAGCTTCTAGTGAGTTAAAATATGAAATTATTTTGTATAAATTTTTTGGTGTGATTGTATTTGTTTTTATGGCATGTCTAAATACAGTTCAGTTGGCCGTACGTAGAGCTGTTATCGATTAAATTAAATTTAATCGTTTAACTTTTGAAAAATTACCGATTAATTAATCGATAATTTTGTTAAAACTAAAAATAAAGATTATGACGTCATTACACTGAACATTTCAAGGGAAGTAATAAAAACAGGCCATTGATTTTTGTTTATTGAGTTATTTTTAAAACATAGTGAACAATTTAAAAAAAGTTGAATAACGTATTAACGTTTAAGCACTTGGATGAAATTTTAAAATTAATTTTAAAAATATAGAAATAATATAGCTGTTTAGAATTTCTTTGATGATTAACAAAAACATAAAGATAATATTTTTATCCCAAGTTATGATTTTTAAATAAGTTTTCATGTTAACATTTTTCACTGTTGTTTTCTTTCACATTGTGTGCCCTTTTATGGCATTTTTAAATTTCCTATAACTTCAGTATTTAATTTGATTCAAATTTTAAAAAAATACATCGTTAGGAGATGTATTTAAATATAAGCAGTTCAATATAATGTCAATGAATTTTAATTTTGTTATCGTTAATTAATTAAAAACGATGTTTTTTTATATCATTGTCCTTATAAAACAGGTTATTTTAAAGTTTACACTTACGAAAGCTCGTTTTTAAATGGAGACATTTGTAAGTAAAAAAACTATTATTAACAATTAATTATTCTTAAAATAAATTGAGAAAATCTTTTAAAACATTCTCTTTAATTATAATAGCTATTTTATCGATTAAAATAATTTTAATCGATAAAGAAAATTACCGATTAGTCGAGAAATTAATCGGTAATTTTTGCAGCCCTAGCCGTACGTAATATTATTTAAACGATGGCAGGTCCGTGACGACCAAAAGGTTGGGGACCTCATTTCCTTTTCAAGTTACTGCAAGTAAATACTTTTTTTTTTAAAATAATTTTTTCAATATTAAATATTTTAAGTTTATGTCCCTCATAGATTTTAATTTTCATGAACGTCGTTTAATTTATATAAAAAAACCAGAGACAAAGCAAAGTTCATAATATCGTATTATTCTTCGAAATTTCCCTAAGCTACGATTCTGAACTAACAGCTGTTACTGAAAATGATTAACAAATAATTTATGAGTTAATTGCCTTTTTAAAAAAAAAATGAATGAAATATTTTGGATCCACATATACCTTAAAAATCATCCGTTGGGTCATTTATACGTAACATCATCAGTCGAATCATCACTGACCCGTGACAGTTCTGTTCGTGCATTAATATAAGTCACATTTTAATATTGGGCGTTGAAAAGTGCGCGTTCTGTTTAATCTTGAAACTGTGAATTCATTGGTTGTTTGCTAAAAAGCCATTTTTGTTTGTTACAACAGCCAAAAAATAGACAAAGGTAACCAAATAAAGGTGAAGTAACAAACACATTCCTGGCTCTCATAATAAAAAGTTATTTAAAGACTTTGATACCTAATAGTAGCTGATACGTGGTTTTCCGGAAGTTCTCGCGCTTGTGTTTCTAGACAGATAGCCTACTATTAAAAGTATATTTGTTACTTATAAATAGTTTTTAAAACTCGCATGTATGAATATAATGGATTATATAATAATTCGTCTTAAGGGCACTTAATTTTTATTAGCTTCGTATCTTAACATATTGTTCTTTATCAGAGTACTTGATGAAACTACTCACACGTGAAACATTCATTTCCAAAACAAACAGAAGTTATTTTCTTAACACATTCGTCTGTTAACAAATCCTTTCTCAAGACATACTTCTTACACCAATGACTTTCTCAAAACGCTCGTCTTTAACGCATGACTTTCTAGAGGCACAGCTCTTACTACAATTACTTCCTCAGCACACCCGTACTCTAAAAGATTTTCTTTTTTTTAAACACGTTCTTCTTGAAACACGGTTGTCTACCCCTAGCCCATGCATTGCATCCCAGCGATTCCTAACAAAGTATTAGGAGACAAATCTTTTATCACCAGGACAAAAGGGCCCTGGATTTAATTCAACAGCCAGCGCATCCTTTGGTTGCTTTTCATTCTACGGCTTTCTTCCCTTTTCTTAATCTTCTTTGCCCCCCCTTCTCCATCTCCTGGGTTTGTGCCGTTTCTTATGTATTTGTTTGTTGTTTTTTTTCTGTTTAAATCCTCTATATTTTTATGTTCAGTGTAAACCATCTCTGAGTTAATTGATCTGTTTCTGACAGCAACACGCCCCTTGCCGCCCCCATGAGATCAATGTAGAATCTATAGCATGGAAACAAGGGGTCTCAAATTTAAAGTTCTGAAAATAAGTTATTTTTTTTACTCCGGAAAGATCTACACACACCATAGTCAATATTTTAGCCTAATACACTTAAAACAAAGTAAAGTAATATATTATAATTTTAACGATACAATTCATTGAAAATATTTTGCTATTTTACTGTAAATAGTCGTTTTAAGAACATAGATAAAACCACAATTTAATAATTAAAAGTCTACTGTTAGCCTTGAAGAAGCGCGCGACGCGCTCAGCCTGTCATCGAAAACTGCTGCTAATACTAAAACCTCGTTTTCAAATCCGATTTTCTTGTCATCGAACTTTACTTATCAGTTGGAAAAAAATCAAAATCAATTTAAGCTTAAATAACCGACTGCAACAGCTGTCCATAGCCTCTTATGAAAACATTAGAGCATGTTTTGGTAGTACGGAGAATGGTTGAATTGTATTTTGATTAAAGTGAAGTACTGAGATTATGTCAAGCTTAACGTGACGTAGATCTAATATTTCCACTGCAGTGTCGTCATTGTTCTATCAAATATGCAGCTTTTGTGAAGAAGACTCATTTGTATGATTCCTAGATGAAATCTCTGTTTTCTTTTTAGATCTTGCGCCGTGGGTTGGGGGACAGGCAGTGGTGGATTAAAAATTTCACGGGGCCCCTGGCTGCTATTTAAACCTGAGGCCAGGTCAAGACACTTAACAAATATAATGTACTAAATTTTGGGGGCCCTTGATTTAGCCTAAGATCATTGGGGGTCCTGGCTTCAGCCCATTGAGCCCTCTTCTTAATCCACCTCTGGGGACAGGTCACATTCAGCATAGCCTAACGCTCACACTTTTTTTTTTTACTGTGGAAGTAGACCTACTCTTTACAATATACTTGGAATAAGCTGTTACTTTCATTCATTTCGTTTATGGAATTGTATCTCTATGTAAAAGCCGTAACATTGTAGGACCTGAAACTTTTTTCCAAGTATACCAAGCGATTGTTTGATCTGCATCGATCGCAATTTTCTTTAAAAAATATACAAAGAAAAATTAACTTTGATCTTTTAGAAATAAATAAACAGAAGCTTGGTATGTGTATTGAAAAATCAATAATTTTTTTCCCCCAAGAGTTTTCACGGTTTTCAGAATGATAATAAAGTTAAATAACATTGACATTTGATGGGGAATAAAAGCAAAGACTTCCGGTAGTATTGCGAAACAACAGGCTGAGGGAATCTGGGTCACATACATTCTAATCGAAGAAGCTTAAGAAAATGAGTTCCATAACACGTTGGAACCCTCCGCCATAGTGGCCTGCGAAACGGTTACTGGAACTGACAGCCCAGCGGTCAGGGGTCCGTTCTCTGACATCGTGAGCGTTTTAACATGATAAGCATCATGTGAATCGAAGCGAAGAAGAAAAAAACATAGGAGAACTTTGACCCACCCTGATGACGCGTTCCACGATGGACGGCATGCAATTTTTGCAGGCATGTACACGGAAAATGACGTTCGTAGAATCTAATTATAAAATATATATAGGACAAAAATAATAATTTCATTCACAAGAGAAGAACGATGAAAAGGGTGGAAAAAATAATTATCGAAAGGAAATATATTATGTACGTTAAAGAAAAGGTGCAAATTTCTCAAAATAGAACGAAAGAGAGAGTGGTGAAAGAAAGCGCGGAATCAGCAGTGTGCCAGAGTTAATTACTCGCTTTCCACGTCACTCACGCCTCCCCAGACTTAGGCCATAAACACAAAATTCCAATTTTTCAAAGTATTCAGCTGCTTAAAAAAAAAAAGGAAAGATTGATGTTTTCATTTTTACTGAAGAAAATCTTGGTGGCGACAATGGCGGGAAACCGATAATGGAGATGAGTTAGATTTTTTGTTGTTGCTGAGGTCTTAAAAAAATGGAATGCAAATAAAGTAGCCAAATATTTTAGGCATGGTGCCGAGGCATGGCTGTGAGTCTCAATCACGGGACATTTACGCACCTGGCCAATGTCTATCTAAATCTATTTCTAGTGAGCCATGCAGGATTATTGAGAACCATTGAAAGAGATTAACTCGGGAAGCGACCAAACAGTCAAGGAATAAGGTCAATTGGAAGTTATTATCGAGACAAGCCGCTTCCTGCGGCTGCGGCCCTTCCGCTGTCAGTAGGGCAAGCTTTTAATTGTGCAATGGCTCATGGGTGTGGACACCGTCATTATGGAGGAGTAATTCAAATGTTTTACGTCATTGGGGTGGTACATTTCTTGACTCTGTCACTTAGGGGATACACAGTTGAAAGGTAGAGAATGGATTCTAGAATTCACATCAAGGGGAAGATATCGTTGTTCTCCTAGCACATGAAAATAAAGATAAAGACGATAAGAGAGAGAGAGAGAGAGAGAGAGAGAGAGAGAGAGAGAGAGAGAGAGTCAGTTAGTCAGTCAGGGCTGGATAAAACGAGAAAAAAAATGTTAGGATAAGATGGTCAAAAAAAAAAGTATTAATTATAAAGAAAATTAAAACACTTTATTATAAATTCAATCTATTTGAAGGATCACTTACTTACAAAAAGAAATAAATCATATAATCGTTTGGCTTGAAAATTTCGTTTTCAAATATTCCACAAAATCTGTGCCGGTCACGAGGCCAAGTTATTCTAAGCTTTGAGTTTTCTTGGTCAGCTAGTTGACACGGGTACTCGGATGCCAGGGGCATGTAGTGATCTTTAAGAAACTCAAAGATATCATGACCTTTTATGGCACCATCGAAATGATCAGTGCGCCTCAGTACCGGAATAAGATGTCGAGATCCCTATTCACAGAGAGAGTTGGCAACCTCCACTAACAATCAGTGTGTGGCTTATTCAAATGGGTTGCGGAAGGAGGAACGGTCTTCTGTGTTTATATCTACGTCCGACATGCTCTAAATCAATACGCGTGTTAACTGGGGCACTTCGGAAATGTCGCCGCGGGCATCTCTTACAAAAGGCAGTTTGTGCTCCCCCCCCCCTCCTTCACTAATAATATATTTAAACTTCATTCCTTTTGAGTTTAAAAACAAATATTTTTTAAAAAGTTTAAATGTCACGAGCAATAATTTAATTTTAGAGGAAAAAAAATAACGGCTGATGATTCTCTAATCATTGAAAATGTCCAACTTTTTTTGTCAGTATCTTTATATCATCCTCCCCTTGATGGAAAACCTTAGTTTTAAACAAAATTATACTCTAGCTCCCACACCCGCTTAATTAAGTTTACGACATCGTGTTTTAAATGGCAACTACAAAATCAAATCTAAACATTTCTTATAAGTACATTGGCCATCAGATGAGTCGTCGACGTCATTCCCTGTCGTCGTCCCCCCCCCCCCTAGCTTTCCAACATTGGTGATGGCTTGTCCATAGCCCCAAGGTAGCAATTAAAAAAATGGGAACCAAAAATGGCATGTCATTAATTCTAAACGAACCTCTTTCCGTCTTGTAAATGGAAAATTTCTGATTTTTGTGTTGACTCCTTGCTTGTTTTATACTTAAAAAGTCAGATTGAAGCACAAATCAATACAAGTAACATCCCAAGTCCTAGGTAAAAAGAAAATTCAATGAAACAATTCGAACAATTCAATCATCAGAAATGGATGAAATTCCCCATCAGTAATCATCGGAGCAAACTAATATTTTACGTTGTATTTTGTTTCAAGCCGAATTTATCTTCCCGCCGACCCTGTTGTCTTTTATGTTTACAAAATAATGAAAGTGATGTTGAGCCTGCAGCTTTCAGTCGTAACAACATAAATTTCAACGTGTAAAGTTTTGACTGGTGGGGCAATGAAGAATGTAATGGAATTACACGTTACTTGTAACTAAATTAAAGTATATTCAAAGTATGTCTGTACTAAACATAGTCACTGACTGGCAAGCACTTCTTGCTGTTGCTATATAGAATTATAGCGGACAAAGTATTAATAAGTCATTTTTAAGATATAAAAAAAATCTTTCTTTTAAAATGTGATTTGAGTCTCTAGAAGCTGCCGGAAAACAAATGTTGCTCACGTAGTAAACTTTTTTTTTTTTTTTTTGCAGCGAAGTGCTGCTAGAACTTCCATATATTTAAGTGACCCCTATTATGTATTCTCAATTTAGATTTTTAAAATACGCCAAAGATTGTTTTAAGTTCGTTCCGTAAAACACAAAAATTGTTCAAGAAAAGCGTGAACCAGTTAGGGTTAAGACTTGCATAAATTTTAAGGAAGGGGAGCATTTAGTTTTCTGTTCCGGAAAAAAATAATAATTTAAGTCTTCAGAACATTTGTTGTTTTTTTTTTTTGTTTTTTTTTTAAAAAACGTGAATTTTTTACAGTCTCAAAATTAGTTCAATTATGAGTTTAAACAAGAATTGTTTTAAACATATTTGGCTTATTTTTCAGGAGCTACTTGAAAGCTGGGTTAAAGTTAAAGTTACAAATAAAATCTGTAAACTATTGCGGATTAAAAGTGGGGGGGGCTGAACAGGCTAATTCCAGGGGCCCCCGGCGGTTTTTTGGGGGCCCCCAAAACTTTTTGTATTTTATAATAAAAGTGTACAAAGTTTGCACGAACCCTTGAAAATATAATAAATTAAATAAATTTATAAATATTATCTATTAAACGTATCGTGATTCAGACCCGATAGTCTTAATAATCGAAAACCTTGCTTTAATTTGCTCACTTAGAGAACATAGTATAAAATATAGTTTTGGTCGTGTGGAAAGCGTATAGGCTCGTGATGCAAGAGTTGTCGGGTTCGACTCCCAGCGATGGTATATAAAAATCTTTCTTGCACACTTAATTGTAACATACCGGCGAACATTTCAAGCAGTTATTTCTTCGTGTTCCTTTTTCTTTCATTATTAATATTTAGTAAAAGTATTATATTAGCTGTTAGAAATAATTTTATTTTAAGGTGTGCTGGCTGGATAGGGCCCCCGTTTGATTGCAGCCCGGGGCCCCCGTGCAGTCTTAATCCGCCCCTGTCTGTAAACATTACACATATCAAATTGTCAGATTGTCAAAAACGACGTGATTAACCGCAGTAGGCTTGGAATATTGCTGAGTGATATACTCGGCTCTTTACGTCACGTAATTAATCACCTATTCAATATTACGACTACAACTACTAATACTTCTACTATTACAACTACAACAACAACAACTACTACAACTAATATTACTACTACAACAACTACTACTACTACTACGACTACAATATATATTACTACTGCTACTACTACTACTATTACTACAACTACTACTACAGTACTACTACTACTTCTACTACATGTACTATTACTACTACTACTACTACTACTACTACTACTACTACTACTACTACTACTAATACTACTACTACTACTACTACCACTATTACTACTAAAAATACTACTACTACTACTACTACTACTACTACTACTACTACCACTATTACTACTACTACCACTACTACCACTACTACCACTACTACCACTACTACTACTACTACTACTACTACTACTACTATTACCACTATTACTACTAAAAATACTACTACTACTACTACTACTACTACCACTACTACCACTACTACCACTACTACCACTACTACCACTAATACTACTACTACTACTAATACTACTACTACTACTACTACTACCACTATTACTACTACTACTACTACTACTACTACCACTATTACTACTAAACATACTACTACTACTACTACTACTACTACTACTACTACTACTACTGCTACTACTACTACTACCACTATTACTACTAAAAATACTACTACTACTACTACTACTACTACTACTACTACAACTACCACTACTACCACTACTACCACTACTACCACTACTACTACTACTACTACTACTACTACTACTACCACTATTACTACTACTAATACTACTACTACTACTACTAACACTATTACTACTACTACTACTACTACTACTACTACTACCACTATTACTACTAAACATACTACTACTACTACTACTACTACCACTATTACTACTAAACATACTACTACTACTACTACTGTTACTACTACTACTACCACTATTACTACTAAAATACTACTACTACTACTACTACTACTACTACTACTACCACTACTACCACTACTACTACTACTACTACTACTACTACTACTACTACCACTATTACTACTACTAATACTACTACTACTACTAACACTATTACTACTAAAAATACTACTACTACTACTACTACTACTACTACTACTACTACTACCACTATTACTACTAAAAATACTACTACTACTACTACTACTACTACTACTACTACTACCACTACTACCTCTACTACCACTACTACCACTGCTACCACTACTACTACTACTACTACTACTACTACTACTGCTACTACTACTACTACCACTATTACTACTA
>MUZC01000796.1:502516-520450 GCA_002072015.1 Radix auricularia | reverse complement strand
TACCACTACTACCACTACTACCACTACTACCACTACTACCACTACTACCACTACTACCACTACTACCACTACTACCACTACTACCACTACTACCACTACTACCACTACTACCACTACTACTACTACTACTACTACTACTGCTACTACTACTACTACCACTATTACTACTAAAAATACTACTACTACTACTACTACTACAAATACTACAGCTACTTCTTCTACAACTACTACAATTTTTTTTTTTAATTTTAAAAATTTTGAAATAAAATATTTTTTTTAAATGTATTATTAAAAAAAAAAAAAAAGAGTAAAATTATATGTCGCCCTTAAAGGTGCTTTTACTAGCTTTCCAAAATATTCAATTAATGCTAGAAGATATGATTTCTTCGTATAATAGAGACCTTAAAAAATATTTAGCTAGCGAAGGTCAAAGTAATAAAAAAAAATCCTTTTTAAAAAATAAAACCATGCAATTAAAAAAAGTCTAATGAATAATATTTTTAAATATAGAATTTTAGATTTTGAAAATCCTTATGATCCCTTTGTCTATACCGTAGTATGTCTTCCATTTTTTCACTGGATCATTATTCCTATATAGATCAATGGTTCACATGAACGATAAACTTCTGCTTATTAGCATGTAACTGGTTAAATTTATTATATTTTATGCATGGTAAATATTCCAATAAGATTCATCTTTTCTTTTAAGTTCAATTTGATGAAATGGCTTGGACTCGCTTGTAAGATATTAAGCTGAAGTAGTCCAACATAGAAGAAATACCGAAAATCCACAACATCTCAAATTTATTTCCATAGCTTATCATTCTAAGCCGCACTCTCCGGGATTCTGTGTAATTAAATCGCTCGATTTTTTCACCGTCAGCCCTTTCGATTTTAAGCATGGTCATTATACTTCCATACCTCATGCTATTCACCAAATTAGCCAACAAAACAGAGTGTGGCGTAACTTTATTTCATTGCACAAAAAAGACAGCAAATAAATGTATCTATTGATAGAATTTTAATAACATTAAATTAACATTCACTAATCAATTATTCTAAATTGTTTACATTTTGGATAATTTTTTAGCGCATTTTCGAGAAGTCGAATGCGCTATTGCACCCGCTTTGTCCGTCCGTCCGTCTGTCATCACCCTTGATCTCAGCATCCATAAGTCCTAGACCCATGAGGTATATATGTTTTTTGTATGTCCTGACCTGCCATTTGTGCATCAAAACTCAGTTACTCGATCCGTTAAAAAACCCCGTTAAAACTACCAAAAAATATTTCGAATCAAGAAGTAACACTAGCGCAGGGAACGCCCGCCATTGCCGGAAGTCGAATGCATAATTCGTCAAGCATTGAAGAGTGGTGTGAAAGCGTGCAAAAGAATTAGTGTTTTTTTTTTAGTTGACGTCATTAGAATATGTGTAAAAGTTTAGAGAGTTTTACGTCATCATTTGTGGTGACTTGTAGTTAGATTAAAGAGAAAATAAAATTTTTTAAAATGTAAAGAAATGACTTTTAAATAAAAAAAATGTCAGGTATATTCATTACACAGGAAAATTCATAAAAATATGTCTAAAGTCTAAACACAATTACTGACAACTACATAATGCTGATATCTAACATAAGTACTGATACATAATACGAAAATGCGCTAACACGTCCTGAGTTCCAATAGGGACCAGGCTTAACATGATTTTTCTTCTTAGCAAACGTTCCATTAAAAGAATTTTTATATTTAATCCTTTTTTTTTTTAAAATGATGTAAATTATTAACGGCTGCTACAGAACTTAAATTTCTTAAATTTTGTTGTCTTCACCTGAAGTTGTGTACATGTACATGTTTATATAGTTTTTGTGTTCATTTCTAACCTTTTTACTTTTTTGGTACAATCCTTGCTACAAATTATTGGTTGCCTATATATTTGGATGTAGTCTCGGTAATGAGCCCAATGGCGCGGCCTTTTGTAGAGCAAACGAAAATACTCCAAAACCACGCTTCAGATGTGACGATAACTTACGACCTGTTAAAGAATTATGAAAACGTATCTATTCCAAAGCCCGGACTCACCAGACGTATCAATGAATGGAGATAAACTGGCGTGTGAAAATTATGAAAAGCTAAAGGGAGGGGAGCTAGAGACCGGGGTCACGTCTTGGGGATTGTACGCCTTATTTTGTCACGTCAAAAGAATAAATTATGGTAATTTTGCCTCAAAAAAAGGCGTGGTACATATTATTGTGACGTATGCGTAGTGGGGTATTCGGTCAAACTATGGCAAGTTTGGCAGCGACGGGGGAAAGAAATGCAAATGACGTTTATCATGAATGTTGGACGCTGCCCAAAAAAACCAGTGCTTTATATGCTGCTGCTTCACATAACTCACTGTCTCATGTAACATTAGTACGAATTACAATACTACTAAATAAAAGTTCTCAATTTGATAACTTCTGAGTGTACGTCCATTTTAAAACGTCTGGAACTTTTGTTTTGAATCTTCAGATGGAAAAACTTCAACATTCCACTGGGTCTTCACAACATACCATTCCAGGTCATCTTTGATGTTAAGACGAAAAGCAGCGAAGACTTCATCGCGTTAGATGACCTCGATCTTGTCGACTGTGATCCCGGTAAGTCGATTGTTATATCACATTGTGTTGTGAGTGTCATTATTGTTAAGTGTAATTTAAAAAAAAAAAAGTTTTGTCCCATAACCTTGTGGTTGTAGGGGGCTCTAATGTTTCCATTAGAACTTTCTCGGGGCTTGGTAGACTTGGTGGTACCCATCTCCTCTCTAGGTCAGCGGAGGACTTTTTAAGCGATCGTCATTTATCATTCGTATCGGTGCTTTGCGTGGGCTCGACCCCACGCCCCTCAGCTTGTGGGGGGCTAGCGCACTGTCGAATTCGCTATCCAGCGTTACTGTAAAGTAAAAAGATGACGTCTACATTCAAATGAAATTAGACAGATACTTTCCTTGTCCATTAGAATAAATTAAACCCTCTATTGAATTTCAGGCGGAGGAGAGTTGTTAACTATGTCTATGAAATAAGTAAGTATTATGTGTTCCAAAGTAAACTGCATCGATTGAAATACATTGTACTCAAAAATTCAAATTTAATTGTTCCAAACAAACATCCATGTGACCCATCACCTTAATAACATTTTTTTTGTCTTGAAGAGCCAGAATTCTTGTGCCCTGACGAGCGCCCGTTTAAATGCAATGGCACAAAACAATGCTTGACACGGGATAGAGTCTGTGACCTACATACTGATTGTCCATGTAACGACGACGAGCAAGAGGAAATTTGTGGTGAGTGGACGCTCTCAGTTGTCGTGGAAACTCTTCTGATTGGATAGACACTCACTTCCTTGTTTTCGTTTGTCACATGAGTGAAACCAATACCTCATTACTTGTTTGAGGATGTCGCAATCAATACCTCATTAATTGTTTGAGGATGTCGCAATCAACTCTATACGTCATTAATTGTTTGAGATTGTCACAGTCAACACTGTACCTCATTAATTGTTTGAGATTGTCACAGTCAACACTGTACCTCATTAATTTTTTGAGATTGTCACAGTCAGCACTGTACCTCATTAATTGTTTGATATTGTCACAGTCAACACTGTACCTCATTAATTGTCACAGTCAGCACTGTACCTCATTAATTGTTTGATATTGTCACAGTCAACACTGTACCTCATTAATTGTTTGAGATTGTCACAGTCAGCACTGTACCTCATTAATTGTTTGATATTGTCACAGTCAACACTGTACCTCATTAATTGTTTGAGATTGTCACAATCAACTCTATACCTCATTAATTGTTTGAGATTGTCACAGTCAACACTGTACCTCATTAATTGTTTGAGATTGTCACAATCAACTCTATACCTCATTACTTGTTTGAGGATGTCGCAATCAACTCTATACATCATTAATTGTTTGAGATTGTCACAGTCAACACTGTACCTCATTAATTGTTTGAGATTGTCACAATCAACTTAAAATTATCTTAAGACGTTGAATTCTCTTTCCGAATTGTTAAAGACTTTTTAAAAAAAATTAAAGTAATTTTTTTAAATTTTAATTTCCCCCCCCCCTCCCGACTTTTTGAAAACTAATTATTTATCAATCTTGAGCGCCTCTATTTTAAGTTAACATGAAAGCGGGAGTAAATATCAGTGTGGCTCGAAATGTGCCCACAAGTTAGCGAGTTATTTCCCTGGCGAACTCTTCCTTTCAATTAAGCCCATGCATAAACGTTGGTTCTTATTAGCTGTGACGTCAATCCTTGTTCCAACCCACCTTTTTTTGTTGTACTTACAAAATACTGTTCTTGGCTGCTGTAGTGAGTGTTTCCTCACTTTAAAGGATCAGTACAAAAAAAAGTAAAACATTAAAGATTTCTTTTAGAAAAAACAGTTTCCTAGCCGGAAATGACCCGCAGTTGCTTCCCTTCTGATTGGATGACGTACGTTCGGTGTGAAATTGAAGTGGTTAAAATTGTTCACATACTTGTGATGTCTTCAAATAACAGGAGTCTGCAAAGCCACATTACAGAAGCTTGATGCTGGTTTGAAGAAAACATATAACAAAAATAAAGCAAGCAGATCGACAGTTAAAAATCATTGACGTTGGTTGGGTCATTAAATTGCCCTTAATAGGAAGCTACTTCGATCTTTGTCCAAGTCGTCAGGCTTTTGTAGACATTGCTTCTTTTTTAGTTCACTGCCTCCGTACATACCTTGTTAAAAAATAATACTTCTACAAGAAAACTATTTTAGCTTTCCGTTTGTAGATACACTCTCACACAATAGCATTATCTCTTCTTCTAACCTTTAAAGAGGGCATATTTCCATTCAAATACAATGTCACTATTACTGCAATTCCATTCTAAGAAAATACCTCAGTTTCCTGGAGTAGACAACACTGAATTAGCTATGGCCAACCTTAAGCCACAGGAACTGTATTTAGCAGCGAAAAGAGCTTTAAAAAAGTCACACTATTAAGGGAGTTGACCACAACTGCCTTTTTAATGGCAACCAAGAATATAGAACATAGTTCCTTTTATGGCGACAGATCAGAACTATTCTCGACGTCATCTGTTTGTTCTATATCTCTCACAAATAGTTTTTTGCTAGGATCAATTAAGAATATACAACCTAGTTTCCATTGAGGAGTTCGACACACAATATTCGATATCTACAATCCTTGTTATTGTTCAAAGTGATTTTTTTCATGTGCACGGCGTTGCATAATATAATAGGGCTGGTAACGATTAATTTATAATGAATCGTTAACTTTTGAAAAATTAATGATTAATTTCATTAATTAACCGATAATTTTAATTAAAGTCAAACATCTCAAGGGAAGTAATAAATACATGATTTGACATTTTTTGTTTAATTGAGTTTTTTCCCCTGTCTCAAAGACAAAGAAAAATAAAATTTTTGAACTTTTTAAACTGCTATGGATTGCTGTACTATGTTAATCAGCTAAACAGATCCTGTGATCTCCGTTATTTTTAAATCCTTTATATTCACTTGTTCTTTCTGAGCCGTGCGTGCCGAAAAAACTTTGGATCGATTTTGATCCCATTTCCTTGTAAGCTAGCGAGCTGAAATTTTGCAGGGAGCCTTGTGCTGATGAACTATAATAGAATTATTGAGTTTTTAAATAATTTTATTTATCTCTTTGTATCACGTTAATTGTTTTTCAGATAAGGTGTCGCTGTGCTTATTCTGTTCAACAACCTTTCTTGTCGCGCAATGAGTGTCGCATTACATTGACATTACTTTTAAAAAAATTTATCGACGATCGGTGCGCATTATATTATACACGTTTTACGAGACATAAATAGAATTAGGCATTTTCGGATTGTTTTGCCCTGCGTATTATAATGAACATCCTTATAGTTTTGTCTCCTAGATAAAGTATTTATAGTCAAAAACTTGTTTTTTACGGGTTTTTTAATTTAATTTTTGTTTGTTTGTTTATGAATTATTTTTTAAAAAATCCTTTGAAAAAATATTATAAATATTTTATCACATTTTAATCGAAATTTTATCGATTGAAATTATTTCAATCAATATTTAATCGCTAAAATTTTCAACGATTAATCGAGAAATTAATCGTTAATTTCCGCAGCCCCATAATGTACTTAAACTTTTGTCTATGCTGTTTAATGCTAATTTAGTGTGCTCACTATTTTATTTAATGTAAAATATATTGTAAAATATTTTTTTTTACAAACTGTGATTTGATACTCGTGTAAATTCTAACATTCCCTCTTAATATCTCCCATTGTTTCCGTTTCCCCCTCTCTCTCGCCCTCTTTTACTTGTTATGATCTCTTTGTTATGGTCTATCTCCCAAAGAATTTCTTTGTTTCATTCCCATCTCCATTATCACTCGTTAAATTATTGGTGGAGGTGGTGTTGACATTTCACTTTGTCCCATAGGGCATGTCGAGTCCTTTTATGTCAGAGAAGGCGTTATATTTAAGTCAAAACTCGTATATACAATCTGCAATGCTGCTAATGAAATAAAGAACATTTGACCGAAATATTATTTTATCATTTAACTAACCCTATCGATAGATAAGAGTAATAAATATTGTGTATTTAATATACTTAAATTTTTTTATCCACAATAATCAGTAAATTACTAGATTTAGATCTGGAGTATCATTCAGAATTTTAGAAATTCTTTCATTTTGAATTGTTTTTATTTCACACGGTGATATTTTATTGAAACGATAAAGTACTTCAATTAATATGGTATTTATTTTAAATGTGCTTGGTTTTAACTAAATAATTTTTGTGTGGTAATATAATCTAAAAAATAATACATACTTATATATGTATATATATTGGGGCTGATAACGGTTAANTATATATATATATTAGATATTAGGGCTGACATCGTTTAACTGAAATTTAATAGTTAACTTTTGAAAAGTAAACGATTAATTTCATGAATTAATCGTTAATTTCGATTAAAGCCAAACATCTAATGGGAAGTAACAAAAAAGTAATAGGCATTTTTATTGAGATATTTCTACTGTCTCGTAGACATAGAAAAATAATAATTTGAAAGTTTTTAACTGCTAGGGACTGTTCCCTGGTGCATTTATAAAAAAGTGCTTTGCAGGCAGGGCCACCAGCATTCACAAAAGCACAATTCCCTGAAAATCACAGCTCATCGCAACGCCATACAGATGGAAGCCTAAGAGCATACACCAAACTCTCTATACCCTACAGATCAGGGCCCAAAATATACACATGATGCCTATGTGGCAAATAGGCAAGGTACAAATCTCATGCGAACAAGAACCAGTTGCCACATGCAAAGTACAGATGCTATGTGGTTGTAAAGACGGAAACTCTTTAAGCAAAGACCAAAGCGGTAGTTTAAGAGCAGATTCCACCAGTAACTGCCTTAAAAACAGTGGTGTTTCTAGGAATTGGTAGGGCTTTGGGGGCTCGGGGGTTTGATCTTTTTTGGGGGCCCCACATACATGGTTGTGGCGTAAAATTTAGTGTAAAAAATTCTGACACTAATTTTAGGGGCCCCCTTAAGTGGGGGCCCGGGTGGACTTTTGAATTCGGACCCCCTCTCCCTCCCATAGCTACGCCACTGGCTAAAAATCTGATTCAGGTTAATTTGTGTTCGTTAAAATTTAAGGAATGTGAATCTCTCCATGATGTTTTATTAATAATTCATGGTACATAAAAATATCAGAAATTTTGACAAATAACGGTAGGAACAAACTTGAGTTAAAATGCACACTGTGGTGTAAGGCTGGCACACAGTACGTAACGTATTCACTGAAGCCGATGGCTAAGGGTTATTGGGTGAAGGAAACACAAGCCTGGTCAGCACCCGAATAAAACATGGTCCAGTGCCGTGGACCCTGCCTGACATTCAAGTTTATACAGGCGGTGACCTTTTTTCACGTGGCACCAGTGGGTGATGAACGACGTTTGGCGGATGTTTTGTGACATTCTTGTAAGTGAAACCAGTATGATACAATACTGGGTGATGCAAGCCCTGGGGGGGGGGGGAACACGTGTTCTTTTGGGTGGCGTTATGTTTGGGTTGTTCCATTACCAGCTTTCAAATCAGTTTTTATGTTACAGTTGTTAATCAAGATGGCTTTAGTTTCAGAAGACAAGCACAGAAATGAAGCGAAGTTTAGAGTGAATAGTGTATATTCCAAGTGGCGTAGCTAGGCATTTTTAAGGGGTTTGGGGGCTGATTGGGGGGCTTAACCTCTTTGGGGCCTCCCATACCTGACTATTGCATAATATTTAATTTTTTTTTATATTTCTGACATTAATTTGGGGCCTGGGGGCACTTTCGAATTTTGCCACTCCCCTTCCCATACCTACGCCACTGGGAATTTCTACAAATGCCGACTTAAAAACAAAAACAAACAAACAAATGGCAAAGATATTCTGTGGCTACATGTAATTAAAACCGACGTAAGAACCTCTACATTCAAAGCAGGAACAGCTGCCAGCAATTTCAAAACTTGTTGGGGTCTTGCCACATCAATAATTACCATCAGACGCCGACAAAAGTTTTTTTGGGGAGGAAGGTTGTAAAGCGATAGCTTGGAGAAAACTTTAGGTAAAGCTTGGTGTAAACTTTAAAAATAATAATTCACAATAAATAATTACATAAAACTATTTCGGTTTGCAGAGTGTAATTTAAACGGTCTAAAAAGTAGGAAATAGAGGATTTCTTTTTTAAAAAAATAGTTTAAAAAATGCACGTATGCATTATACCTGGCTAACAAATTTGAGTTGAAAGAAGACGAAACTTAATTTGTTTTAAAATTATTAACCCTGGCGTCCATTACATAATAATAAATAATTCATCACACGCTAAAAAAACCGTTGAACAGAATCTTGTATACCTACTAACAATCACACATATACTGATAAGTGCCTGGTAAGCACAAGCCCTAACGTACCAACTAACACGCGGCCCTCTGGAAATGCCGCACTAAACAAGTCAAGTGGGCAAATAATTACAACTGGAAGCTGTCAGCACAGATTTAAGCCATGGCAAATCATTTATTACAGTCATTCCGGATATTTTTTAAAAACCTTTAAAAACCAGAACTTCCCAAGTTCCATTTCTTCGTGTCGTTTTTCTGACTTCTGTTAAGAACAAAAATTACTCATTGCAATGACATGAAGGTAAAATTCTAAATATTACTTTTTATTACGTTTGTCTATTTCTTTAAGAGATCATACCCCAGGCTTGTCATCACGGTGCGCTGCACGAATTGGAGGTTTTTTAGATACTATTTTGAATGACAAATTGACGATTGGAAAGGGTTCTGTTATTAAGGCACTTTACACAATTTGAAAACTTATTTTTCTTCAAAACAAAGACTTTGTCGGCGTAAACAAAATAACTGAACGAATTGATTGTTTTTCATGTACTTTAAGTTTTTAAAAAAATATCTGACGATGATGTCAGTATTTGACATTGTTGATAACTTAGGAGCGTCTTATTCCCATGACTGAATAATCTACAGAGAAATGGCTTCCAATTCTGAAAAGAAGGTGTTGTCAGTGCGGGCAGATAGCAAAAATTAAAGTACTTCGTATAAATGTTATACATAATATGATATAAATTTGTCCCTTGATTGATTCGACAGAATTTTTTGTTATTCCCTGAGTCATCATAAGACTTCTCAGTGAATTTTTGTATCAATCTTTGTCCAAAACTTATTCTGAAAGTGTGCCTAGATATATGCACGGTCTGTTTGCAAATATCTAAGATATTTTGTGCGTCTCATTTCATAAAAGAAAATCGTTTGAACTAATTGAATAAATAAAACTTGGCATCTACCGATGTCTTAAAAGTTTGGGGAAAAGGTACACATAACCCTGAGAAAGATCGATGTTTTTTTTTTTTTTTTTTTTTTTACCTCCTGACACATGAACACGATTAAGATCAGATGTAGCTGAACATCTGCCATTGATGAAAGCTTAACAATAAACATGGGCCTGCTAGTATAAAAGGTAGACATGCGATTGATAAGTATCCCCCCTCCGCAATCACCCCCCATTGCGCCTAAATGCAAGGAGCTTCCCTTACGGCTTCAGTTAAATGAAAACAAAGCACAAAACCGACGAGAGACAATTTTTAAAGTTTCTATAAATGTTAGATTTTTAAAAAAAAAAGAAAGTAACGTGACTGGCTCCTATTCAATTTATGATAAAGTTTTATCCGAATTTTAGCCCATATATTTCCTTATATCTTTCTGAAAAAAAAAAAAAAACAACAAAAAAAAAACAACTCATTAGTCACGTTATGTATATAATAAAGGGAGTGTAGCTCCTTTACCCGGCCATATTTCCTTTCGCCCATACAGGCTTAACCGATATACAGGCAAAAGTTCTTTTATTTTTGTTGACAGCATAAAAGAATTGCAAGGCGTCTTTGAAATTTTTGTTCCGTTATACCACAAAGGCACCAAATTAGTTCGCTTTGATAATGTATTGATGTTTTTTGCGCGTGTTCATTCTTATAATGATCCTCTATTCCATTCAAAGATTAGTTCGGTCATTTCAGAGGATCAAGATTAGAGGACTGAAGTCAAAAGCTCCGTAATCAAACCATCCTTTTGTTGCAGTTCTCTTCAAGTCATGAAAAAAACAAACACACACACTTGATAACCCTCAACAGTATATTAAAACTTCTGTTTATTTCAAGTGGGGCGCAGTGGTCTAAATTGTAGCGAGCTGGACTACTGAACCGCTGTAAGAATCCGTGTCGCGGGCTCGAACCACGGATCTGGCAAGGCCCCGGGAATGTGCCAACCACACAATCCCATGCTCTTAAGTGGCCAATGAAACTTGTGAACGCTACTTCACTTGTTCCTATGGACTTCATGGTCTGTACGGAATATTTATATTATTACTATTATTTATTTCAAGCAATAGCTGTCCTTAATTGTATCAAATCGTATTTTTTTAACAAAAATTCTTTTTGTCAGCATTAAAAATAGTAATGTTTGTGTGTACAAAATATCAACTTTTGGCCGATCCACTCTGCGGACCAGAGATGACGCTTGAAACATACAAATAAAGCTGAACATCAGTTGTGACAAACTGGGCGAGATAAATGTGCGCATGTATTTTGGTTCATGTACCAAAACAATGAAATCGTGTGCAAAATACTGATTTTATCTGTGCAAAAATTTACATCTCACATTCATAAGTTATCTTTATTAAAATTCCTGCGCTGTAACTATAAATTGCCGCGTGGTCTCTGGCAGATAGCTGCCTGGCCGCGCAGCCACGCGTGTTAGAGTTAACATGGTCGGGGAAAGGGATCTGGAATGGCGAGTGATGGATGTTCAATATGTTAGCACATGAAGGTGCAGGCGATGGACTTGAAACGATGTAGGGCTCCTCAGCATGGTTCAAGTACGATATTGATATTAACATGGATGTAATTTTTAAAAGATGTTTGGGTTATCTGTTATTACTGATATTTTGTTACTTTCAAACGCCCTCAAACGTATAAAATAATTTAAATGGAAAAGTAAAGTAAGTGCACTAATATTTTTTTTTTAAATTTTGAAAATAATTTTATCTGCAAGCTATTCAAACATTTTGTGTACACATAGCGCTTTATTTACTTTAGTGCACAGTGTTTCCTTGCGAGTTGCAAATTCTGAATTATAAATATGCTAAAAGCGCTTGAGTTTGTCTATGAGACAAAATCTACATAGAAAGAACATTTTTAATTCCCGCCTACCTTCAACAAATAGACAATTATTGGTTTTATGCTTAAAACGAATCTTTTCAGTAATGAACAAACAACCACGTCCTATACATGCAGACCTTTTAAAACCGATGTTTGAAATGTAAGTTTTTGTAGCCAGAAGTAAACAACAAGACAAAAGCAGCAGCGATGGCTAGACTATGTTTGAATTGTTTATTTACAAAACATTCGTTCAGGTTATAATAAACGTTTTAGTTAAAATAGCAAACGACTAGATAAGCAACCACACTTTTATTTACACTATTGAAATCTGTTAAAATCAAAACCGCAAATTTATTAGTAGTTTACTGTTTTTAATTTTTTAATTATTACTGATTTACACCAGTACACCAGCTTGATATAGTCTAGTAGTAAGAAGCTCGCCTAATGATTTCTAGCGATTTATGATTTCTTTCTTTCTTTTCTTAAATGATACAATAGCTTTAAATATGTCTTCTAGATCTTTAAGGATTTGATTTTATGATTAAAAGGTATTCAACAATAAAGTTTTTTTGTTTTTTTTTGGGGGGGGGGGGGCAAATAAGATTTTAAAAAACACTGACCAATGAGAAGAAACCCTTTTTGAGGAATTACTAAAACCTTATGTAGTCAACCTCTATCCTCTGTTACATTAGCAACAACAATAATATAAACGGAATGCAATCTTTGCTCGCATGATCTGAACATACGCCAAATGAGCTGCGGCTTTTCATCGTTTGGCCAAGATGAATAATTCACCCAAAGCCATTAGTTAGTAAAGATAATATTGACGTCTAAGGTTTTTGCGCTTCGGCAGGGGAAAAATGTCTTACTGAAGAAATGCCCACATAATGATGACGCAATTAGTAGGCTTGATAAATATTTACGCCTACCTAAATATGACAGATCAATGAAAGTCTACTGAATGGATGTACTTGCAACTCTTCATGAGGGGGCTTAACTCTACTTTTACTGAATGGGTGGATTGACTATGGAAGTGGAAGGAGAATTATGTTCTTTCTGATGAGATGTCTGCTTTACTATAGTGTGTGTTATTGGGAAAGGAAAAAAACAAGAGATTTTTTTCCATTTTTGAAAAGCTGAGACAGACGACTACATTTTCCCCCTATTACTTAGTGAAATATTTTGAGGTGGAATTTATTTGTTATTAATTATGTATTTGCCTTTTTTGTTTTCAGATATCGTAATTATAATTATTACACGTACTAATATACGATGCATCTCAAGTCATATATGACTTTAACTGACAGTGAAAGTTTCACCGGTTTCAGATCATAAATATATTCAGTATGTAACTGGATATGAGAATGTTGACTTTAAATATGTCTGTCAAATCCTTAGATATGGATAACATATTGAAGAATTAAGGGTGGGAAGAGCATAATAGTTTTCTTAAAAATAATGAAATGTAGAAGGATAAATATTCTGACCTGTCTGTATATAAGTGTATTGATTTATAAATGTAATTATAAATCCGTGTACTCAATGAAAGAGTGGAAGTGAGAAGATGTAGGTTAGTAGATAATTGGAATAGAAGTGTGAATGTGTAGGTAAGTAGGTTGTTGGAACAGAAATGTGTGTCATGGAAGTGTGAATATGTAGGTTAGTAGGTTGTTAGAACAGAAATGTGTGTCATGGAAGTGTGAATATGTAGGTTAGTAGGTTGTTGGAACAGAAGTGTATCTTTCAATTGGAAGTGTGAGTATGTAGGTTTTTAAAGAAAGTGTGTCAGTAAGTGTATATGTGTAGGTTAGTATATTATTGGAACAGACGTTTGTCTTGAGTGAAGATATTACTTGTGGGACAGCGCGTGTGTTTTGAATCAATTGCACATTAATTTAAATATCGATGAAAATCAGCAAATGTGTTTTAAATAATAAATAAATGCATTTTGTATAAACAAAAAGAATTGTAAAATTATTTATGCAGAAAGTTTTATTTTGAAAGTAAACAAATATGTTAGCTTCATTCTCGGTAATTTAACTGATAAACGACTAAAAAAAGATTTTATAGCTGTAAAGATTATTGAAAATGTTTCCGTAGAATGAAACTAACTATAGAGAATATTTATTGTAACGAGTGGTTTCCAATTTAGAGTCCTAGACAAATTAGACGCGTGTGTTTAGAGTTTGTACACAGTGAACACGAAAATACAGTAGTCGAAATGAGTTATGGGAAACGAGGACAAGAGATACAGCACAGGAGGATAAACAAAGGCAAATAGCAAATGTTGAAAAGTCGGGCAAAAAGCATAAAAGGAAATAGGCTGGCGCGGCTCTCTGGAAGACACGAATCTTTGGCGCTATTTGGATTGACTAATGCAAAGAGTGGGAGATGGAAAACTTATGGGAGATAATCGGATGCTCGGAGTTCTCGGCCGCAGTGATATTCAAGAATATTTGGAGACATTTTGTGCCATAAATGAGCAATCTCGGGAAAGTGGAGCAGTGAATATTGTATCGTTGAGACTTCATTGAGAAAATATTGTACATTAAAACAGCCATTATTGTCAACATCCCTTAAACGCCTGGACGCTGAAATAATGTTGAAATATATGCATTGATAAAATAACTAAATACATAATATCGCCTATGCTAAAGCTTAGTGCAATTTGAGCCGGAAAGAAATATGTATAACATAGAACAACAACAACAAAAATTAAAATTGATACGATAGGAGTCAGCAGAAGGTTTTAATAGCGAAATTTTAGAATGTTTTTAAATGCACTTCAGTCTGTCAGGAAATGTCTCCAACGTTTAGGTACTTTTATCTCACTTTGTTTGTTATATTTGAAGCTATCATAACACTATCAAACATATATTATAGGTAGATTTAAGTATATGGTATATAACTTTAGCGGTATTTTGTTCTTACACAATAGATTCGTTATAGAAGTATTTTCTCTACACATAAATATCTCGTCATAAAAACACACCAACACAGCGTAAACACTGGAATAACAATCAAATATACTGGAACAAAATTTATCAGTCTCCATTTTTCTTTTCATGTCTTTCAAGACTTTTTACACAGTTTTTTTTCCTTCTAAAAATTCAAGCTTACTGAATGTCTTGATTATAATCATACATTAAACACTATTTAAATATTCCCCACAAGATGGTAGAGTTTACCCAAGGGCCAGAGGGGACTTATTGTGGGACTTTCATAACTGTATATTGTGTACATCTGAATAAAAGTTTCTCATTTCATGAAGGGATTTATAATTGACAATCACAAAGACCGGAGATCATGGATTGGTCAAGATGACATGAAAATATAGAATTATAGATCACATATTTGGCCCCTAAGGTTTAAATAACACGCTCTAACCTTTTAATCGTAATTTTTTTAGTTCTTCTTCTTCTTCTTCGTTCTCAATATTGAATATTGAGTTTTGCGTGCCACGAGTTTTGCGCCAATTGGCCCGTGGTCTCCGACTTCAGCCTGCTGTATTTTCTGGATTAGCTTCCATAGCCTTCCATAGCAGCAGTTGTGTTTGGCAAGTGATGCAGTGGTCACATGCCACGGCTAAGGGTTCCACGCATTGCCCCGCCGCTTTTCGCCCATTTGGAGCTGGGTGGAACTCGGGGACGCCCTAGGCCCCGGGAACGAGTCCCTGGCTTCCCATGGATTCGAACCCGTTACCATCGGAGCGCCAGTTGAACGCGCTTGCCACTCGACCACCGCGGCCCCATTTTTTAAGTTGATAATTACATATTATCTATTTATTATGCTATGGTATTTGCAATACGTTTATTTGAAGTGCTTTTTAACATAGTTTTCAAATTTGTATACATACCATAAATTAGAGATAATTTATTATCTTATCTTTTACAGACGCACTCTTTTTACACTAGACTATTGGGTCCTATATGCTTTTACATGGCATTGCATTTTGATAAGTTTTAAATATATGGGTTTTTCTGATTTCTTCACGTAACCCATTCCACGCCCGAATTCCGGACGGAGAGAACGAGAATTATTAAGAGTTTGCAGTTGCTTATGGAATTTTTTTTTAAGTGTATTTTCCATATGTCCTCTGAGGGTTGTATTGAGTTATCTTTGTGATGTATTTCCAATTTAGAATACATTGCCTTATATATTATGACTACTTTGCTATTTGTTATTCTATAGCGTTTCTAGATTTAATGATTTAACAAATGGAGTTACTCTTGTTAATCATACATATAGATCTACTCTAATAATGGATCTTTAAGCTTTTCTTTGAATGCGCTCTAATTTATATTTGCTTTGGTTGACGGGTCCCATTTGGAGAAGATTATTGTACAATCATGCTCTGCTTCGTATCATTTTCCTTACGTTGGTTTTCAAAAAAGGTCATAATTATTTAGTACTCATCATTATCAACGTAGTATTTTCACTCACATTAATTATTATAATTTTAACAAATCATAACTAGTATATGCTTTGTACCGACTCAAATTATCATAGTCATTTAAACAGCATAATCTTTATATTCTTTGTACTCGCCTTAGTTGTCAAAAATTTCCAAAATATTAAATATCGAACGATTGGAACTTGTGATAATCCTTTTTTTAAAAAAAACATAGATGCTTAAAATTTCCACATGTGATCGGCAAACGCCATACTTGTCATATTTTAGTAGTTCCATTAAATGTCTAACTTTGAGGCTAACCATATTAATCACACGTTTGGCACAAACCAAAAACCTCACACCTTTGATACTCATCAAAATTCTCATATGTTTGGTACTCAAAAAAAAAGAAAAGTCTCTAAAGATCTGGTCCCTTTCATTATTCGAGAGAGATTTTCAGACAAGACCTGGCATTGATTAACCCGCCGACGTCAAGGATTGTTATGCAGAACTGACGGTGACCTTGATTACGCCACGCTGAGCAGCCTTAAACGTCTAACCACTTGGGAGAGCAATTTCGTCAACCAGAAATGTACAGAGTGAACGGCCTCCTTACATTGAAGCTCGACGAGTCCAAATCATCAATATGACAAACCTGAAAGCAGCATTCGGCCCTTGGGGAAATAAGACTGGTACTAGGAAGCCAACGAAAAATGAAAAGAAGTTTTAAGATGAATGGTCCAAGGATGTCATATTCTAAAATAGAGAAAAGTAAACATAGATGATTTAAGGAAACGAGCAATTTGTTAAGCCCTACCTATTGCATTGAAGGCCATAAAAAGATTAGCTACCCGGTGGGTTGGTGGATATTTACTAAACGAGCTACACTAAAACTTTGATGACCCATGGTAAAATAAATGATGAAACTGAACACCTAAATTCATTTCATTTGGCTCTGGGTGGGGGGGGGGGNGGGGTTGGCATATAAGCTATGCTACACATCTTAGAATTGCGTTGAATAACATGCCTCAGTTAAACATGAATAAAACTTAATTTAAAGTAGGCAGCTGTGCTCTTTGTGCTGATAAAAGGTATCTAAATGTTCATTAAATATATTTGTATTAACCAATTTTTTAATTTGATATTCTGGACAATTTCATTATGTGCTTTTTTAGTTAGAAATCGGTTATTTTTTTAAATACCAGCTTTGATTGAAATCCTATAAAATGATTTTGTCTAATCGTATATTACAAAAAAAAACAAAAAACTTCTCTATAAAGAAGATTACTCCGGCCTACCCTTATCCATGGCAGCTTATATTTAATCTGACATTGATTTTTTTTAATGATTAGCTGGTGTTGGTTTTCATAATTTGTTCAGACTAACCATGCCACGTCCAAATTCCAAACGGAAATATTAAGGACTTGTATGTGTTTGTTTTTTGCGAATTGAACCATATAAGTGCTTGCATTCCTTGTATGTTAATTTGGGTGCATTTTGTTTTGGATTAGATATAGACTATTGCCTTGTTGCATTTCCAAGCTAGAATGTATCTTCTCATATATTATTTCGACTTTGCTATTTGTGCTTTATTATTTGTCTGATGTTAAATTTAAAATTAATCGTATTATTTACTACTTCAATGATCTATCATCAATGTTCTATAATTTTTAATGTAAATTTTTGGCAAATGATTTTAATGGGATATTGTTAAAATTCAATCCCGTTTTTCAGACTGACTTTTAATAGGTGTAAGGCTCACTGGATTGAATATGTCCACACAGCGGTTC
>MUZC01000796.1:425980-481556 GCA_002072015.1 Radix auricularia | reverse complement strand
TATATACAAACAACTATATTAAAAAAAAATTAAATTTAAAAAAAAAAAAGCTATCTTGAAGTATACATCGAATGGATCATACATATTAAACCAAACCACCAAAGTAAAATTAAAACAAAAAAACTCTGTTGTCACCCTGATCTTATCGCAGAAATCTTTTGAGTGCTTTTATGAAATCAATATGGGAGGAAACCGTTAACACTTTTCATTCTAAATGGTTCCTCCGTCTACAAGGGTGTCAACCGTTCTGAATCATTAATTCGTTTCTACTCAAAACATGAGACTTCAAATATACTGTCAGGAAGGCTTCCAAATTATTCTGAATTTTAAAAATCAAATCTTTTGTACATTAGATATTATGTGTTTGTGCGTCAACGATGATAAAACTGCCTATTTTTTTTTCGCTGTTTCCCTATGTGAAAAAGACAAAAAAAAACTCTCCAAATAGCTAGCTTTAAATGACACTTGTCACTACAAGGTGCCACCCTCCAATCCTTAAAAATGTCCGCACCCCTTCGTAGATTTTTAAAAAACGAATCTTTTAGGCGTATATGTGTATAAATTGTCAAGCTATTTTGTTTTGAAAGTCTTTGTTAAAACAATTATGTGCTTGTCGGTTGACCCGTGTTAGCACTAGACTTTGAATTTTGTTTGTTTAGATTTACTCTAGATCAGTATTTTTTATTTTGCTTGTTTAGATTTACTTAATAACAGTATTTTTTATTATGTTTCTTTATATTTACTTAAGTACTGTATTTTTTATGTTGCTTGTTTCGATTCACTTAACAACAGTATTTTTTATTATGTTTCTGTACATTTACTTTAGAACAGTATTTTTTATTTTACATATTGATATATAGTTTAGATCAGTATTATTTATTCTGTTTTATTGGATCTATTTTAGAACAGTATTTTATATTTTAGTTGTTTAGATTTAATTTAGAACATTTTTTTTGTAAGCACCATAGTCACCTGGATTTACTTTAGAACAGTATTTTTTAAATCGTCTGTCATTCCATATCAGGAGGTGTCTGCATATCATAAACTCTAAGATGCTGTTTCTAGGTTTTAAAGGTGTGTCAAACCTTGATTTTTGTACATTGCAGATGAACAACGGCAGCCAGCCACTTGCACTTTTAGTTGCTGGTGGTGGGGTTGGCGGTGGTGGGGGTGAGACAAAATCAACTTATGTAGAAGTGCCGTCGCACGGGATGCTGGTCAAAGGATCGCCAACAAGTGAGGTCTATTTTGACTTGTGGAGACAGCACTAATAAATTATTGTAAAATGTAAAAACAATAACTCTCAGCGTTTAATTTAAATATACTTAGTAAATAAATATTTCGAGTTATGCTTTTCTTTGTGTAAGTATTTGATGAATATATAGTCTATAGAGAATACGTCTGAATGACTTTTGATTTTAATTATTACGTGATTATGACAAATAGTGATGTCCTTTCAGGTAGTGTACAAATGAGCAAAGAAGAAGCACAAAAGCTTCTGGGCTCATCTTTTGAGGGTCAACCTCCATGTGGTCTAGCCTCTTATAAGGGTGCAAGTGGGGGTTTTGGACTAGGAGGAGGAGCTTGTAACCGCGGTGGCTATGGGGGAGGAGCTAAAGGTAAGGAAATATATATATTTTTTTTAATTTAAAAGAAAAGCTTATTTGTGTATTCAGTGGTAATATATACAAAATGGAAGTCCACTGTGTCAAGTCAATTTTTAAGATGTAGACATCCTCCGGCGTTAAATGATATTGTTTCTTCTTTTATCGCATAATATTATCTTCAGATGTGGTGTAGTGAAATGACTTTCTGTGACACAGATTGTGTTTGGTCCTTCTTGGCGTAGTGTAGAAGATTCACTGTATGTTTCATACAGATAAATTGTTTTAAATTTTGTCCTCTATGTAATGACGGGCCTTTTACACGTCTTTGTGAACAAATTATGTATTATGATTTAAGTAATTACAATAAAATATTATATACCTGTACTTCAGCTAAAAACTGGTTTGTTGGTTATATTCAATTACTATTTTTATTCTATGAACGTGATGAATGCATTATGCCAAACAAAGTAAACAATTTTTACACCGCTGATTTTATTATATATTTATAGTATATATGTACATGTATAATTTAAATGATGTTTATTTGTACACCGATGTAAAATTTTAGCCTACATTATTTCTTCCAGTTATTGCTTTGGGAGATTTTACTAAAGGAGATAAACGATTTGAGCCTGGGAGATCTTACATTGATAATTCTGCCCATTTTTCTCGAATATCTCCAGGTAACAAAAATTAAGTAATTTGACGCCCTTTAAAAAAAACACTTACATTTGGTTATAATTCTATTTATTGAACTCGCTAATTATTTAAATTTAATTTCAGGAGTTCACCAGCACTCTGGTTTTGTTGAAATCTCATTTTCTAAATCCTGCCCTTGTGCTAGTTATTGCATGTGGATGGATGAAAATTTTGATTTGCCAGTTTGTCTGTGCTCTGGAAATAGCTCAACAATTGGCCCTGACTGTGAAGGTAAAGGTCTCATCAAGAAAATTTTAAAAATAAATTTATTATTAAGTCGTAAAATAATATGATTTGTACAGATAAATTGTTAGAAATATTGTGAAATCTTTCTGAATAGTAAATTAAAAAATATATACTACCCATGGTTTGGTTTAAGAAAGGCAAGTCATTGAAATGGTGTCCTCTGACAATAAAAATACTACATACAAAATTTTGAAATAATACAAAACTGAAAATGTTACCATATCATTTTTATTATCAGTATTAAATTCTTTCGGACTCTGTTCTAATCATATCACCATTTTTTTATAGAAAGCTTTGTCAGTAAATCATACCCAGTTTGCTGAATAAAATTATTAATTTTTGGATTTCTCTTAAATTTTAATTTTCTGTCTACTTCCTTTACTCGAGTGGAAATATTAAGAAACAAATCTTTTAATCTCTCAATTTGCTAAACACATGTTTTCCTAAGTCATTTAATAATTATTTCATAAGCTACAATAAATAATTTTAAATTGAGCACCCATTGATCCTAATAAAAATAATGATTTTTGTTTCTAGTATCACACTTTGAGATAAAAGATACATCGGACAATAAGAACTACTTCTTAGTAGCCCTGCTCAGTGGTGTGTTCACAGTTGTCATCTGCAGTTGCTGTATTTTTCTGTGTAAGTCTCAAATATTATTTACCTTCTATTATATAGAACATTACATGCCATTGAATTTTGACAGATAATTTTTTTTTGAAAATTTTAGTTTCTTTCAAAGTTTTTAGATTATTTTTTGTCCTTTGAAAAGAGCCTTGCTGTTTGATAAAACTCAGTATTGACTGCAAAAATAACCGTGTTTTATGTTTAAAAATTTATATCAAAGTGAATTTAAGTGTGGATAAAATGAATGCTTCTTTTGTTACTTCAGTGATTTTATTATCATGATTAAGAACAAGGAATATAGTTCTCTAAAACTAGACATATCTAAATTAAATAAAATTTTGAAAAATACTGATAACACATTCTTTGAAAAAAAAAATGTATAATTCATTTATGACCAATTATTTTAAACAAAACAAATGTATCCTTAAAAGAAGCATCAAAAAAAAAAAAAAAAAAAAAAGAAAAGAAGAAGACGATAAAAAAATCATTTTGCCTTCTGCCTAGGTATAAAAAGACGAACAATGATCACAAGACACCCAACTAGTGTCAAAATGGTGGCGTCCTTTTTCTGCCCTTGCATCCACTTCAACAGCCAGCCACCAGTCCTTGGTGGACATGTCTTGCCTCAGATTCAACGACCTCCAGCTGTCATGCATGTCAACCCAAATTATGACAGAATCGACACAAGTAATCCAGAGCAAAGTTTAAAAGAAATTTCTCGTAAACATCTAAAACTCATGAGGTAAGCTTAATGTAACTTAAGACTGTTATTTTCTTAAAATTCTTGTAGGGTGTATCTTTTATAAATAATAGACTTTTATTACCATATATCACATTATGATAATCTGTGGAGGTCAGGGGTGGATTAAGACTGCACAGGGCCCCGGGCTGCAATCAAATAGCCCTAACCAGCCAGCGTCCCTTAAAATAAAATGAGTGTTAACAGCTAATATAGGGCTGTAACTAAATATAAATTATATAAATAATGAAAAAAAAAAACTAACACAAAGAAATAACTGTTTGAAGTGTTTGCGGTATGTTACAATTGAGTGTGAAAAGGAAAATTTAATTATCCACCGCTAGGAATCGAACCTGACACCGCTTGCATCACGCACCTGTGCTCTGTCCACACGGCCAGCGGAACTTGTCTAAAATGATAAATTTTTTAAAAAATATATATTTTACTACTATGTTCTCTAAGTGAGCCAATTAAATCTAGCTTTATCAAATATTAAGACTGAATCGCAAACAGTTGTATAGATGATATTTTCTTTTTTAAAAATTTTATTATATTGTCAGGGTTCGTGCAAACATTTGTACACTTTTATTTTAAAATATAAAAAGTTTGGGGGCCCCCAAACCGTCGGGGGGCCCTGGCTTTAGCCCGCTCAGCCCCCCCCCCTTAATCCGCCATAGGTGGAGGTACTATAAAGTAATGCTAAAATTGGCTAAAAATTTCTGTTTTTTAATTTCCACAAATAGTAAAAAAATCTACGTTATCGATTGTTAGTCTAGCAGAAAAGTGCAGAAATTTTCAATGTTAATCTCAAATACTTTTTTTCACACTTATCTGAATGATTTTAGTGAGCTTGGTCAAGGTGCATTTGGGGAGGTTTATTACGGTCTACTGTCAAATGTCCCCATGGTAGAGGGTGACCTTCCCGTGGCTGTTAAAACCCTGCCACCGGTCTGCACAGACCAGACAGAGATGGATTTCTTGATGGAAGCTGTCATAGTCAGGTGAGTGTGGTTAGTACTGTTAGCTAAGTCCACAGAGTAATGAGACTGAGAAGACATTATGAAAGTATCCAAATTACTCATTTAAAAAAAAAATCGGTTATATGATGATGTTAACATTATTGCATTACTGTATTTTCACGCACATTCCCCGCGGGTTATACCAGATTTTGACAAACCCCGCACCCCCAGGCGGGGGTATCTGAAATTTTTTTTTATTGAATAATGCATTAATGGCATTATTGCAAAACACGAATATAAAATAAGTTTCTGTATAACTTCTGGTAAGTTTGTTCACAATCTACCTGTAATCGTTTGATATTACGTATCTGGTTTTATAACGTGGCGAGCGATAATATAATATATATACACTTCATTTAACTAGAGTGGCTCAGCGTGATATGACATCTCAAATGTGGTGGGATAGTGTGTGGGCGTGTCATTCCACTTTTTTTCACGACAAAAATTCTGCGGGGTATATGTGTGGGCATGTTATCTGCGTGTGTGGGGTATATGTGTGGAAATACAGTATATATTAAACTTTCTTATTTTGCTTGATATTTATATTTTATTGTTATAAAGTTCGAGTCAATTTAAACTGAAATCTTTTTTCATTACAAAGAAATGTTGTATTTTTTTTCTTGGAACCATAGGTAATATTACTGATACTGATAATGTGGTTTTATTTCACTAAACTGCATTGGCTATTTTTTTATTATTTTTTTTAAATCAATGGCTAATCAGCTATTTTCTCCATATCATTTTTACAGCAAGTTTAACCACCCAAACATTGTTAAATTTATTGGTGTTTGTTTTGATCAACGTCCCCACTACCTGGTGCTAGAGTTGCTTGAAGGTGGTGATTTAAAGAGCTTTTTACTTCAGGCCAGACCCAAATGGGTCAGTACATTATTCTTTAAGTTCTCATTGCCAAATGATAATTTTTTACCTAGTATTAGTCTAATTTATAATTTGTTAAATATAAATATTTTGAAAGAACTAATTTTAATTCTTTAAAAAAATATATAAGCACTGACTAAATTATAATATAAACAAAAACATAATTATCTAGGAACAACCATCTCCACTAACAGTTCTGGATTTACTGCGTCTCTCACTTGATGTAGCAAGAGGTTGCCAACATTTAGAAGAAAAACATTTTATACACAGGTATTTCACATTTCTTAGGTCAAATTTCCTCGCTGATATCTATTTCAAGGCTATTATGATTTTTAAAACAATTTTGAATTTTAAATAATGTTATTTAAACATTGAACTGTATCTAGTGAATTTTTAACATGTCTTAAAACATATTAATCTATATAACATATTTTGCATTTATTTAATATTCTTTTATTGACTTTATTAAAATGTATTTGCTACAATCTCTTATCTACTGAGCAATGTTAAAATTAAATATTTTTTTTTATGAAGAGACATAGCTGCCAGAAACTGTCTGTTAACAACAAAAGGTCCAAACAGAACAGCGAAAATTGCTGATTTTGGAATGGCCAGGGATATTTACAGGTCAGCATAAAAAATTAACACTAACACTTTGTAATTAATAAAATTAAGCTTAGTGCAACTTCAGGTATTTTCATTATTTAAAGATAGGATACATTTTTTTGGTTTATTGATAAAGTACAAGAGTCTACGGGCAAAAGTATGTTATCTCAGGCATCTTTGTGCGGGACAGACAGCAAAATATTATTGATATGATTAGTATTACAAAACTGTTTTGGTTTGGTGATAAGACTGTATTTAAAAAAAAAAAAATTATAAATCTTGTTTTCAGTCAATAATTAAATATTTGTTCTCCATTACCATCTCATTCAATTTATCAATTCAAAGTAACCATGGGAAAATAATAAATAAAATTAATGTTTTTTTTTTCATTTTTAACAACTAACTTCCAGATCAGATTACTACAAAAAAGCTGGGAAAGCCATGTTACCTGTCAAATGGATGCCTCCTGAGGCTTTCCTTGATGGAGTATTTTCTTCAAAAACAGATGTTTGGTAAGAATTCTCATTGCTTTAGTTAAGATATGCCTCATATTAATTGCACCATAAGATTGAGTCAGTGAATAAATAATAAGCATCTTATTAAATTCAGGAAAATAAATATTTCTTGATGATCAAAACATTATATTTTTTCTTTTTTGGGTTTATAAAATGTTTAGTAAGATTCACTGATCAGCATTTAAACATGATATAGTAACTCATGTTATGTTAATTAATTGCATTACATTTAACATAATCATATGGCTAGATAAAACATTTATTTATAATTTGGATTTTCTTTTAAACTGCATTTAATTCAGACCACTTGGATATTTATTCTGCTTCTTATTAAATAATTTTGAAAAAGATTTTATCCTCTTTTTTTGTGTTAATATTGATGTTTTTGTTAAAAAAATAATAATAAAGTCAAACTAAATTAAAATTTGTTAGCTATAAAGTATAATCCCAATCTAAATGGTATATTTTGGGTTGAAAGTTTCGCTTTTAAAATTATAACATCATTTTAAAAATTAAAAAACTATTTTCAGGTCATTTGGTATTTTAATGTGGGAAGTTTTCTCCTTGGGACACATGCCTTACCCTGGATGCTCTAATGAAGAAGTCATGAACTTAGTTGCACAAGGTGGACGCCTTGAGTCTCCTGGAGGCTGCCCTTCAGCTGTGTCAGTTTTTATAATTTTAGATTTACAAAAAACCCTAATCATGTGTGGTAAAAATGAAAGAAAAATATAATAAACTTTAAAAAAACAGTTGCTAGTAAAATCCTAGCAAATATTAAAATATTTCAACTTAGCCTGTATAATCAAAAAAAAAAAAAAAAAATTCTAAAAATTTCACAACATTATTCCTAATTTAAGAATCCTCCATTTAGAAAAAGGCACATTTGGTAATAAAAAACCCCCACTATATTTGTGTTAATATCTTAAAGTTTTATTGTTTTAAATGAGATTTGTTTCTTTGATTTCTCCTCTAGATTTGATATCATGGCCTCATGCTGGAATGTTTTACCCGAAGGGAGGCCAAACTTTTCCCTCATTATTTCTAGCTTGGAAAGAAGGCTACAGGTATTTTATTAACTTTTTGAAAATTCAATGAACAATGTTCAAATAGAATGTGATTTTCTAATTTTAAGCATAAACTATATCGGTAATTATTAAAATTCATTTAATATTGTTATTTTTCTTTATCAATAAAAGACTTTTTAGCCAAGTGGGACGATGGTGGTTTCAGAGAAGTTTGAATTGATTATTTTAATTCTAAGAATAAAGATATAACAAGCCTCGTAAACTATTGCTTTGTTTGTTTTAATGTAGATGGTCCTGGCAAATTTAATATTTTATTCACATCGCTAAAATAAAATGTAACGTTACTGTGCAATAACCAGTCATAGCTGAGAAAATAAAGGATAGGACTCGTGAATCTGTGTCCTGAAAGGCGAATACTGTTTTTCTTTAGAATAATTAAGATCCTTCAAAACTGTGGTACATTCCCAAAAGTTTCCTCTGCAGTACATTTTTAGAAGATGTTTTATTTTTTCTTGCTATTAATTGATTTTTTAAAAAATTTGATTTAAAATGTGCAGGTAAATTATCCAATTAAACTTACTATTACAAAAGTTTCAATGTCACTTTTCTAGGACGATGACTTGGCTACCAGGGGGCTACCTGTATTTTATGTTGCTCCGATCGTCAACACTCGTGGGCCAAGAATACAGGACAGGGCTCCTGGGTCTCCACACCCAAGGAGTGTCACGTCAAGGGGGGTGATCCATCCAACTGAAAACATTCTAAGTCCTAACACTGCTGGGGACGGCTACCTTGAGCCTCTCCTGACCTTCAGCTCTAGGAGTGTCTTCAACGATGGTCTGAACCAATGTTCAGAAAAACCTGTTTCTAAACAAGGCACTAAAAAACTTCACCATCCCGGAAACCTTGGTGACAGTAACAACGCAAGATCAGCTGTTAAGTCACGCACGCCGAGAGTCTTTTACAAAACAGGAGCCAACAATGTGAACTCCTTTGCTGACTCTGGGGCCTCAGAGTCTTTGTTGAACTCCCTCCCATGCTCAGATGGAAATAGTGAACTGCACTCGGAATGCCAAGGGAAGCAAATCTGTGAAGCAGATCAACATCCGGAGGCCAGAAATGAGAAAAATGGTTGTGATAATGAGCTCAATAACACAGAAGAAAATGACAATGAAGTCTTAGACTATGAAGATTTGAAAGTGGCCAATCGTGTTGCTTTGCCCGAAAAAAATCCCAAGAGGAAGTCATATACTAACTTTCCTGGACAATCATCCAAAAAATAAGTTGTTTATTTTCTTGAAAATACAATTGAAATGTTTGTTTAAAGTTGTCACCCTGAAATTAACAGCTAATGCGATGTAACTAGGACATGTGAACACTTTGAGGATACACAAAAGTTATCGAAAGTTTTTGTGATCAGGGGTGTATTTAACAGTAATTGTCATTTTAATTTATGGTTATTACTGTTATTTGTTGTTGTTTTTTTAGAAAAGGGGGGTTTCAGTGGAATTATGGGTGTTACTGGTAAAAACCCCAAAATCCACAATTTTTAATTTCCATGATCAAAGCTGATGAAGCTATGGAAAAAACATTTCTTCACTGTCTTAAGCTTCGAGCAAGTTAAAAAACAAACATTATAAATACCTATCAAGTTCATCACATAGTATTTATAGTTAATTAGTTGAACCTTTAATTTGTTTTGTCTTTTGAACCTAATTGACATATTTTATTTATAGCTGCAAATAACATTAATTTCAATATTGCCTTTGAGCTATATTCTTAAATCATTAATTTTAGTTACAATTGGTTGCTTTGCACCTTCCCATAATGCTTCATACATAGGAAATCTACTATTTTGTTTAAATTTATTTAATGTTTTGATTCTTTTTTTGATCTTATTGAAATTTATCTCACATAAAATATTGCACCATTTATTTATTGACCATTTTTAAACAAAAATTATAGATGGTCTCATTTGCCAGTAAGCAATATTTTTTTAAAAAGCAATAACAACTTAATTTTTTTTTTTAAAGTCAATGTTCAAAATGTTAGGCCTACATCAACATTTCATTGACACCCCAGATATGTCTACAGGATGGCCATTAGACAAATAGTGTTCAAAAGAATATTTTCAGTACAGATAATAACATTGCAATCATGACTTGTTTAGAAACTGTTTAAAATATAAATTTAATGGCCTTGTAAAATAAAAAATAATAGAAATAATAACAGATTAAATTAATACGATAAAACTTATCTTTATTAAATTTAAAGTTTAACTTCACTTATAAAATTATTCCATTTAAAAAAACTGTCCTAAAAATTTGTCAGAAAATGTTTACTTATTTAGGTAAATTAGCTGATATACTAGGCGTTTTCCCGGCCTGCTTTACGGATCCCGTTTTTAACCCAACCAAGTACAATCCCAATGCATAATGGGATACGTATCTTAGTCGATTCCTTTTCCTCGATAATATCAATTCTTTGTTGTGATTAGATACCCCAATAGTAATCCCATTGCATAATGGGATCTCATTTGAGGAGTAACCTCTTTTCTGATATAGTCCCATACTTTGATGGGATCAAATATCCCAATGTTATCCCATTGCATAAAAAGGTCCTGTTCTTGGTGTAATCCATTTCCCCCATATGATTCCATACTTCACTGAGATCACATTCCCACTGTGATCCCGGTGCATAATGGGATCTTACTCATGGTGGAATCCATTTTCCTGAAATGATCCCATACATCAATGATCATGAACACCAGTATTAATCATTTGGCATAATGTGATCTCGTTCTTGTTTATATCCCTTTCCTGGTCATATCCCTTTCCTGGTCATATCCCTTTCCTGGTCATATCCCGCTCCTGCTCATATCCCGTTCCTGGTCATATCCCGTTCTTGGTCAGATCCCGTTCCTGGTCATATCCCGTTCTTGGTCAGATCCCGTTCCTGGTCATATCCCTTTCCTGGTCATATCCCGCTCCTGCTCATATCCCGTTCCTGGTCATATCCCGTTCTTGGTCAGATCCCGTTCTTGGTCAGATCTCGTTCTTGGTCAGATCCCGTTCTTGGTCAGATTCCGTTCTTGGTCAGATTCCGTTCTTTGTCAAATCCCGCTCTTGGTCAAATCCCTTTCTCCAGTATGATCCCTTTGCATAATGTATTACTTTGCTTAGTCAATTTCTTCCCCACGATGATCTAATACTCCCACGGGATAACATAATCTAATGTAATTCCGTTTTATAATGAGACTTCATTCTGGTTCAATCCATTTCCTTGAAATATTCCAATATTTTATGGGATCATATAATCAAGTATATTCCTGCTGAATAATGGGATCTTGTTTTTGGAGGAGTACCTTTCCTGGAGACGATCACATACTTTGATAGGATAAACTAAACCACTATGATCTCTTTGCAAAATGAGATTCCAATCTGGGTTTAATCCCTTCCTTCCATATATTCTCATATTGATGAGATCACGTATGCCAGTAAGGCCCCGTTGAATAGTGGGATCTTTTTCTTGGTCGAATACCTTTCGCCTAATTTGATCCCAAATTTTGTTGGGATCACATGCCGCAGTATAATCCATTGCAAAATAAGATCCCATTTTTCGTCAAAACCCTTTCCTTGATAAAATCCCATTATACGATTGGATTATGTACCCCAGTACGATACAATTGCACAAGGGTAACCCGTTCCATGTGAGATCCCTTTCACATGTTCTCGTTCGCTACCTATCGTATTATGAATGTTGCCTACTTGCCAAATAAGGCTTGATGTAATCAACACACATAGTCACGTTTGCTGTTAATCTCCACCTTTATTTAAGCGCCGGTGAATAGATTCGACCTGAGGTATTTTCTCAAAAGCTCAATTTTTACATTATTACTACCCCATCCACCCCCCACACACACACGCACATCACAGATAATTTGAATATAGCTCGTAAAAGGAAAAGGCGATATTTTGGTCTCCCGACCCCCAAATAGTGGGTATAAGGAGTTTAATTACATATATTACTTTAATATGGATCATGGAAATTTAGCGCATCAAGATTATATATCCTTCCATCCACCATTTAGACATATTTTTAAATAGTTTTTCCCCCTTACATGAGCAGTAAGGGAAATAATAAACTAAATGCGACCCGGCCCTGAATGGCACATGCTTTAAAGTTTAAAACCCCTTTGTTTCAATCTATATGTGCCAAGGATTTGTTAAGATCCATCAATCCATGCAGAAACTTATGCGACATAAAGCCCGCTCTCCCGTCCGTTTATCTTTATATGATAACATTTTTACCATCTGGGGTATTATGGGGCAGGAACTTATGCCCAAAATAATATGTATGCATGACACATCTCTACTAATATAACATCGTAGTACAATGTATTCTAGTTTTTAAGTTATGGATGTTTCATACAATATAATTTTGTGCTGTGCCAATTATTTTCAAGATATATTTTATTGAGATTATCTCCTTTATTAAAAATTTGTCTTGAGATTTTCTATTTAGATCTACTGACGTAAAACAATAATAATTTTTTAAAAAAATTTATACATGATTTAAAATATTTACTTTTAGTTCAATACGCATTTATGTATCGATGGACATGTTTGTAGTGAGATACTTAAAAAATAAAATTTGATGAAATTGCTTATAATTTAAGATCGTTGATTTTGTACATTTTTTTGGCTCAATGTTTCTGAACAAAAATATTTTCTTGCACAATTTCTTTGCTTTAATAAATTTAACTGAATAAAGTAAGTAAATTATTAAGTGTAATCCTTTGAAATGAGGTTTGTCATTGAATAAGAATCTTGAATATTTTTTTTTTAAACTTGAAACAAAAAGCAAAAAGTGAAAAATGTTGAGATACACTGAAATTATTTTATGTAAACCATATCATATTTCCATGCATTAATATTCCCGACTGTGATGGCATTGTTGTCCTGTACAAAGTTGTTGTAACAAGTTTTAAATAAGTATTTAAAAATTAAATAAAAGATCAAATTAAAGTATGTATATCTTTTTTCTCGCAGATCTTTTTATTTTAAAATTGATATCATTAAATAATACAACATGTATTAATATATTTTTGGTTGTAATATATTGAAAGAAGATAATGATTTGTTATATATCTAAGTATCTTTTGTGTTGTAATCATTTTTAAAAAACTTATTTATACAAATTAAATATATTATTATTTTTTTATTATCTGACAGGTAGTTATTCTTTGTTATGTTTTCCTTTATTAAGATTTAAGAAGATGTATTCCAATATGGCTGTGGGGGATTACTAATTTCCAGCGTATGTAGATTATAATTGTTATTTATAACACTAAATTCGCCATAATTATAAATTATATAATGAGTTTATATTTTTTAAAAATCTATTTATTGCTTTTGTTTTTATGTATTTTTACATAATTTAATTTTTATAAGACTTAAACACACCCTATTTCATTGCTGCCTTTTCTTGATTTTTTTCTGTAAAGAAAATGGTAAAATTTAGGCATTTTATATTTTAAACTAGCTTATAGGTATAGTTAATTAACACATGTATGTTATTTTCAGCATTTTAGATTCATTACACAGGAATTATTAAAATGTTTATCTGTAGTCCCCAGAAGGATATTGCTTAACGGGCTCCATGTCATAATATTATCTTGTCTTGTTTGACATAATTGCACGGAATTTCTTTTACCATATAAAACTATCATGTAAAAGAAAATATAAGTATGTTATTATTGGTATGTTTACTGTTCAGATGCTTGTTTTAAACTTAGCCATTTGTTAATTTACATATTATTATTAAATTATTGAAATTCATTTTTATTGTTAGACTCAAAAAACTAAATTAAATTAAGTTTTGAAATGTTCACAAGCTCAACAAGTGAAGTTATCAATATGTAATTGTTTTACAAAATATGTATTACTGTTGAATAATTCAACTCACGAATGGGGAGAAAAAAAATAAAATAAAAACGACAAGATGGACTTTTATATTAATTTGTTGTAACGTTTATTTCATTATAACTGTTTTTAAAATTTGTTTGATCGTATGAAATAGAATCAGTATATGAAGATCATGAGTTAAGAAGAAGTTACTTGAATAACTGTTAACAATTTATACAATTTTTTTCACTTTAAAGATCAAAAGACATTATCATTACAGTCGCTCTTAAATATATAAGATCAAAAGACATTATCATTACAGTCGCTCTTAAATATATAAGATCAAAAGACATTATCATTACAGTCGCTCTTAAATATATATATATAATTCTCTACATGGTCCAACCATGCCGGACAAGACGTAGCAAGCTGTCTGACATCTGACCCCACCGACCAATCAGATTGCAAGAAAAGGTAGTAACATTCAAAATTTCGTTAAATTGCAGTCAATTACTGTGTTCTTTCAGAACAACAAAATATCATGTATTTCGTAGTGTAATGGTTATAACTTTCGCCCAACACGTCGAGGTCATAGGTTCGATCCCCAGCTAAGACAATACATTTTTTTTATTTTTGAAAACGTTTGTGCCCGTTCATTTCCCACTATCTTTTCGATCACCATAACAAGCACAAGACGAGTGGGAATAAGCTTGACGAATGACCTTCGTCAGGTTATGCCAATTAGTTCGTGGTTGGGGGCTAGGGTGGTGCGGGGTGGCAAGTGGATAACCACAGTGCACATGTTTCCAGATCAACAATGCGTCGCAGTTATCCCCGCCCCGAGGTTCATTGGCGTTGGTCTGATATCTTCGTGATGTAGTTTGTGTCTTTTCACTCTTTCCACTTTCTACGATCAAATCTGCGGCGTATGCTACGCCGCGGGCATCTAGTAAATAATATTTTTCTAAACCTGCAAATAACATATGGAACTAATTTTTGTGTATAAGTCCAAACCTCTTTCCACAGAAATGAGTATAAATAGCAAACAAAAATCCGTGTCATAAGACATAGGTCTTGAAATTAAATGTTATTTAACCCAGGCTATTCTTAGGATATCTCCATAGATTCTATATTAAATATAACCCTATCAGAGAAGAATATATTTTTAAAAATGTATATTTTAATTATCTTCAACAGAAGACCTAAAACGGTTAACATATAACATAATAATTTTATTGAGAATATAATTTTCTCCATGGTAAAGAATCCCTTTGTCGGATTGAAAAGGTTTTGCTGTTTGTCGAAATAATGATTTTGCATGTGACCATTTCTCTGGAGGTAAGTCGCAAACAAAAATTGACCCCCAGTAGTTTTTTTTTTTTTTAATGTCTAAATAGTCATTAATCAAGTTATTATTATAAATACCCATGTTTTCGAATGTGTATAGAACAGCTATGAGTTTAAGTTTTCCTATACAGTCCCTGTCTTGATAAAGATTCAAATCCGTGACCCTCGATAAGCCAGCCGATTACGATAAACTTTTTCTTATCTTGTAAGATTTAAAGATTTACTTTAAAACATGGCTATGAATAATCTGTTTAGCTTTTGTTAGATGTTAAATTTATAATATCAATGATAACTGGCTATGTATTTTGTTCAAACTCATATTGTGCAATTTTAAACGCTATTTCCTCAAGGGGAAAAAATGCGTTTTTATGTTTGAAATGTCCTGTCTGCTCGAGCTTGATCAATCAACCCTTCCTGAAATATACCAGATAGAGGGTTCGGGTCTTTTGCAAATATGTCAAGGAGGTCTCAGGGGTGTGAACTGCCCCCCCCCCACACACACACAAATAAATAAATAATATAACAAAAATAATAAAACCGAAAAGTTTTACTGAATTTCCTGGAAAATAAAATTTTAAAAAATTAACGAAAAAATAAATGTATATTGTCAATTTCTCGCCAACCGTATTATCTATCGTGTTGAAAGAAACGGCAAACGATAGTATAACTAATGATATTTAAATCAGTGTTGGAGAAGAAATTTTTAAAAAATCTCTTTTCGTTCGATTCCCTTAATTTTAGCAGCAATGTGTAGATAGCAATTGTTTTTGTTTAATTTCAGAATTATAGATATGAAATGGCTTTTACTGTAATCTACAATGATTTCCCTTGAACAAAAAAATAGGTAAACTCTTTGTTGGTATTTGCGTTTATATATTAATTCAAGTATTTATTACTTGTTTTAATGCAGCTTGTCCCCTTTTATGTCAATTGATCAATATTTTGTTTTGACAATAAGATGCAAATTAGCGAAAACTATTATTTTTATGACCATTCTCTTGACGTGGTAAGCCATAATTTGCCGTTGCAAGTCTGCAGTTGGTTGCCTGCCGGTTCCTCCCCCAAAGCCAGTTAGAGTCCTCAAATCTTGTTTCACGATTACTGTACACAGTTCGGTGAACGTCAATTAGTGCAATATCTACGTTTCTACACCTTCCCATATAGATGAAAAAAAAAAAAACGTATACAAATTGTTAGTTGTATACTCTTCTATTTTGTCTCTTACTCTTATCCCTTTGTAACTGCGAACTTTAGCAGGAGGTGCACCTCTCACTAAAGTATAAAAGAAAGATATCCAGTAATGTTAGCTACGTGCAAACATCATAAAAAATGCGTCTATTGTTAATCGTATTCCGTTGGCGATTCCGCTTTAGAAAAGCAGAATTTTTAATTAAATAAGCTAAATCAAAGAACTGCAAGAAGGCAATACTCTGGATAGATTTTCAACACAAAGTAAAATACTTAATACAACTACACATATATAGGGCTGGTCTTAGTAAGTGCGAGGCCTGTATGCGGGTTAGTTTGCCAAACGGATTGTGCGAGTCCCAGTCTGGGTAGGGATACTTAATGAATTATAAGGATATTAATAGCTGGACCTATAAAAGTGCAGGGCTTAAAGCGGCCGCATAGGTTGCAGTGGCCTAAGACCGGTGTCACGAAATAAAGTCTCCCCCACAATAAAGTCTCCCCCGGAGAGTTTATTTTAAAACATTTTCGCCCCCGGAGAAATTGTTTTAAAATGAAGTCTCCTCTGTTAAAATAAATCCTCCCCTTAATTATTTGAAATTATAAATAATTGTTTTATTAAACTTTATGACTTACAACATAATTTGCATTTGTTCTACATGCATTTGTGTATGATTATTGTGAATTCAACAATCATAAGCTTAATCAGGGGCGTAGCTATTTGTGGGTTAATGCCCTTAAAGACACATATTTAGAGTTGGTTAATTGTCCAGAGTTATTAAAAAAAATAACAGACAAATGAACTGAAATATAAAGATGATTAATTGATACGAGAACGTTGCATTGAAGTCTTTCTTAACGTTTGTAACACGAGTTAGGATTTAAACGAAAGTTGCTATTTCTATTTGTGTATTATAATAATTTAAAAATATCACCTGTCTTCTACCGGTAGAGTTTACTACATTACAGCAAAAAAAAAATAGCAATTCAAAGTAGCCAAGGTTTGTAAATTAAAAAAAATAATAATAAAGTTTACTTTTTAAAATAAAGGTAAAAAAGTTTTTAAATGGGGGTCACTTTTTGTGTTCTCAAGAAACACGGCACATGCTAAAATTTAGACACACAAAAATTAGGTCACACGTTTAAACAATGAGTGTCGTAGCTAGGGTTGGATACGTTAAATTTATTGCGTAGCTAAGATAATAGTACCGTGGATATCTGGGTTTAGGTGAGGCGCACGCTTAGCAAGTTTGAAATTCGCACGCCGTGGAATTAGTTAGGTATAAAGTCAATTACCCTAGAGCCCAAGAGGTTGAAGGTGTAGCTTATGGGCGTTTTTATTGATGACATGCGCTGTTGTGTGTGTGTAAAATGATTGTCATCTTGTTTCCCAAAGATAGAACAGTCAAACGTGGACAAAGGGAACGTGTAACGTTATTAAGTTTAAAACTTTCCCTAATCTTTTTGTAAGCTTATCACTTACTTCACATTTTTGTAGACTATTTTATTTAATTGTTTTAAAATTATTTATGTTAGTGCCTGATATTATTGTAATGTTCTGCAATGAATTATTAGAAATGATAAATTTAAATTTAAAGTATAAAGGCTCACTCGAACAAAATTTTATTTTAATGTAAGGAAAATAATAGTATTTTCACACATACACACACACAAACACACTACATATATATATTAATACTAGGATTTGACCAGCTTTACATTGTGAAATATGGCCGAACCCAGAGCTGGAGACGGATTTTGTAAACATGGAGGGATTCCGGATTTGCCAGAACCGGAGCTATTATAAATATGTATGTTTTATGGGTCTATCACCCTGCCGGCTTTGGCCGGATTTATGAATTGAAATTCTGTCGAAGCCGGAATTGTAAACATGGCTGTATTCCGGATTATTGAGAGGGTAGATCCATTACAACCCTAATTAAAACTGCAAGACCAGGCATAAACCACGAATAAGCTGTTGAAAAACGTAGGACGCAATAATCTCCTGTACAGGAGGAGCGTCTGCAATGTATAAAATAATTTTATATCCATATACATGTTTGTATAAATGAATAACTTTCCGTATGTACGTATTTTCATGTATTTATTGTGTGTACATATGTTATGTTTGTACGTATGAATGTATGTATGTATATGTATATAAGTATGTATGTATCTATGCATTGATGGATGGATTAAGGTATGCATATATGCGTGCATGCATGTATCTATGTGTGTGTGTGTGTATGTATGTTTAATATTTCTTTTTATTATATTTGAAAGATACACTTTGAAATACTAGCTATTGTGATGAAAGTATTGATGATTGTAATTAAGGCTGTATTGTTATAATCCGTTGTGTTTTTTGTTTGTGGTCATAGAAATAATCTGACACATTATTATTGTAGCATTTATAAATCAGTGTTGAAAAATATTGTAATTTAAAAACCAGAAGCCAATGTTTAGTAAATTATTGGATTTTTAAATTTGATAGTTTGATAGTGAAAAAACGTCTCGGTAAAGTTATTAAACGAATAACCTATTATTTATATATTATTAGTGAAGCTGTCTCCCAAAAGCGTCAATACGTTTCCGTAACTATCTGCTATAAGCCCAAGGTGTCTCCCCCATCACGACTAAACCAATAAAACTCCTCCGATTCTTTCAGTGCCACATAACAGGAATGTCATGCATTGTTATAGTGTCACCCAGTGCTGTCAGCACCACCAACACCACCCCTCTTTTTAAGCCTCGCCTCTGCTTCTCTCAACACACTGCATTTACAGAGTTTTAAAAAAAACACTGTATAATCGGTTTATAGGTTAAACAAGTCAGTTGCATAGCCTGATTTTTGTCCCCCCCCCCCCGTGCCTTTACTTAATTGGGTCACTCACACCCCCTTTCCCCCCGACTTCAACAAAGGATTTCTGAAAGCCCGGTGTTTGTGTGACTTGGCCTTAAAAGACTTAATGACTTAATCCTTGCTTTATGAAACAAAACAATTGCCCTTATACACCAAAAACTCCAAAAGTCCATGTGCGTTAATTTGTACAGTGGGGAAAAAATCAAGTGATTAAGCAATTTTTCAAATTATGTTACGCCCCTGAGAAGTGTCAAACGGTATGATCCTCGCCCCCTGTATATCTACGCCACTACAATAAATATTATTATAGTAAAAAAAACTATGAATATTACAGCAATACAAAAGTAAGTATTCTATATTCTTTTGTTTTTCAATGATCTCTTTGTTTAATATCGAAAGTGTGATGGGGGCGGATTTATTTTGGGGGAGACATTATTTTACAGGTTAGGGGAGGATTTATTTTAATTGGGAATAAAATATTTTCTCCGGGGGAGAGTTAGTTTTAAAATGGATTCTCCGGGGGGGGGGGAAGACACTGTATGGGGGAGGATTTATTTTGCAACACCGGCCTTGACTACTTATATTGGAAAGTGTATAAGATCAATGATAAATATTTAAAATATTGTATCTAACTAAACTATTATTTTTATTTTGTAGCTGATATTGTGTATTATTATTATAAAAATTAATTTGATAGTTACTTTAGTGGTAAGGAAAATTGAATTACAAATAGTGCAGAGCTGCGCATTTTTCAAATACTTAAACTAAATGAATTGAAAGTATGTAGGGCACTTTCAAATTTTCGTAACTCTTAAGTAAACGAATAATTAAAAAAATTATATCGTACTTAAAAAGAAATGATCAATTATTGAAAAAAATGTTTAAGCAGGACAATAATAAGAAATGGATATGTTAAGAGTATATGTAAAAATATCTTTGAAACTTAATTTTTTTTAGCAATTAAAGGTACCAGTTAAAGTTCTAAGTGCCATTGCTCCATTTGCTTATAAGCCCATTGTGGCACGTCTTTTTCCCAGAGATCTCTTCTTTCTTTTTTCCAGTTCCTCTTGACAGTTGGTCTGCTTTTGAAATCCAGATAATGTCTGCCTACAAGATCGTAGCGCGGCCATCCCGTTGGGATTTGTGTCTGAAGGGGGGCGTCAGGTGACCTTAAAAAAGAAAGAAATATAAAACATGATTTATTTATTCCGTTCATTGTCATGCAATATTTAAAATTTAAAACATGATAAATTAATTATATTTTTAAAAAAATTCGATTTAAGAATTTATATAAATACCTTTATGAACAAACCATTATTAATTTTAAAACTGGAGTGCCCCAAACAAACAAAATTTGAACTTTTTGATTTGAAAATGTAATTTTATTGATTATTGACAATGCAGTAAGCAATCGGGTGTTTAAAAATCCTGAATTGCAACAACTATGAAAATGATAGCCAACAGATTTTTCGATAATCTGGAAGTTCCAAATATTTACTCAGGTATTTGGTCAAAGCACTATTATGTTAGTGCCTGTATAACAGGCAAGATTAAGCCTTGTACAGAATATACCCGGGGCTAAAGACACTGTTTTATGTTCATGTTTCAACGACTCTTAAACGGGCATCACTTATAATGATGTTTAACAGTATATTAAAATAAGGGCCAGGGGCGGAAAAACAACACTTACCCATCCTTTACAAAAGCTGCTATAAGAGCAGAAAACGATTCCTTTAATTGATGGTCTTCATTTCCAAAGTTTCCAAGCACATACGGATCGTCTAACTTCCGTAAAAAACTCATATCTACATCAAACAAATACAACAAGACCAAATTCATTATCATTCCGTGGGCATCCTCTTTCAGGTAATCAGGATAGTGGTTAAAGTGAAGGAGCCACGCTTTACTCGTTGTGCTCCGAGCAACTGTGTCCAGGAAATCATACGTTTGAACCGTGTACCGCAAATCTGTCTGCAGCTCTGTTAGGGGGTCAAGATGGGTGTTTGTTTGATACCAAAACATTATTTTCGAAACCAAATCGTCTGAAACGCTGTCTACGTTTAACCGTTGAGCGATAACGGCTTTTGCCCAGATTAAGCTGTAATCATTCCAAAACTTAATGTTATCTGCATCTTCGTCGTCTCTAATTTTTTGTAAAGCTTGCTTTAAGGATGTAAACTATTCAGCCCAAGTATATTGTTGGTTGTTGCTGACAGTAATAAAATATTTCTTCTCATAAAAACCAATCTTTTCCAAATATTGATCATCTTTGTATATAGCTGAAAACGATTTAGGTACGAAGTCATCATCTATTACAGGAAAAAAGGATGGCCATGATTTGACATAAGTTGTGTTGAAAAGCTCAGTTTTAGAAGGGTCTATAGTTGGCAAAGATCGCAGACACTGTATGATGCCAAGCTTATCTTGCCGAGACAATTCAGTTACATTCTCTTCTTCCCAGCATTTCATTGACATGGCGATTTCGATTAAATCTTTGTCCGAGCTTTCCCTTGAGTTAATTGGATGCCAACTCATACCCTGCGTTGCTAAGACCTTTGTAAACAAACCATTAGCCATGGGAGTCATTGCAAGGCAACCCACATAATCATCCCCTGCAACTGTGATGTCATCCGCGTCTCCACCAAATGCGCCAATGTTGTTTTTGATCCAGTTTAGGGCACTAAGTTGGTCCCACAGGCCATAATTACCAAGCAGCCCACCAGTATTGACAGCTAGATATCCGAAAAGGGTAAGTCTGTGCTGTACGGTTACAACTATGATGTCGTGGTCTGTGACAAAACTCCCGGGATCATGGCTCAAATCTGTTTTATACAAGGAGACAAGCACTTTCTTCTTGGTTCCGATTTGGTTAACATCTTTGAGGAATATATTAAGATAAAGGCAATCTTCAGATGTTTTCTCGTTAGGTGAAAGACTTTCTATGCAGTAAGTTTTCTGTTGTCTGGCATCAATAATGTTTTCTGAATTTAAAAAAATAAATAAAAATTCTTCCATATTTTGCTGTTTCGATTATTTTATTTCTTGTTCTAGATCATTTGACATGAATACGTTTTAGCTGATTTTAAACAGAATTTTGTTTTAAATGGCGAATCTTTTCTTTAAAGTTTAAGTTGAATATTTATCAATTAAATTGCATTATAATATATATTAGAAGGGCGTTGTACCAAATCTAGATGCAATCGGAGCTCGCTAAGCCGAACTCAAAGGGACCGGAAAAAAATGACTTACGGAGTTTCTAAATTAGGGAAAGGGTGTATTCTCGCAGGATTTGGCTGAGACCTAACAATTAATTCGAAATAGGGATATTTTCGATTTAGGGAAGTTCGACTTAGCGAGGTCCGACTGTTTTTAAAAAATCGAGTATTACCAGCCACATGTGTACAAATTGTCTTCTCAGCTTTTAATTTGCACTCTCTTTCTCAATAAAAAAAAATCGCTCTTTAGATATTTAGATAACCAGAAAGCTTTCTAAAATTATAAATTCAATAATATTTTACACAAATTAACATATTAGATAACATGGATTATGATATGATCAGAATGACCTTTCTTCATTTGTACATATGAAACACAGTCGAGAATTTAATGAACAGGTACACATTTTATCATCTTCCAAATAATAAAGCAACGTTTACTCCTTGACGAGTAAAATACAAGTTGATTAGAAAAATAACTGCCTTTTATGCTTAACTAGCAAAATACCCACGTGCTGCAGCTGAAAAATAGGATTTCAGTTAATTTAATTCCGCTTAACAAATTGTTAGATGATGCGACTGATGAGACAATAAGTTTTAAAGATCATTCAAAAAATTTAATATGGCAACTGACATTGGCGTCATACCAACAAATTAAGACGGTTCATTGGTGTAGTTATAGTAGAAAAACCACTAACTGAATTTTATGAAGATTGGACCATAAAGCATAAAACAAGAAAGTTTAAAACATGGTAAACGTTGCCGAATTTTCAGACCATTGCACATAAAATTTCGAGGTTACTCGCTTAATTTTTGGACATGACACTTTTGATGACCTTTATTTTCCAAATATGGCTGATCTAAATCTAACTTACTAACTTCGATCAAGAACTATCCACTGTACCCAGAAATCTTCGTGGGAGTTTACTAAAATTTCATGGCAATCAGTGACTAAAATAATAATTATACAGCTTATATAAGAAACCAAATGACATTGTCTCCCCGGGCTCAATTGGTGCAAGATGTTAATATCAAAACACCATTTGATTTCAATCTAAATCAGGATGAATATACTTGTTTGTCAATATTTGTCCAAGGCGTCTAAAATTAAATGGGGCAAAACTGACGCCAAGGGCCACGGGCAAAACACAATGCAAAATGTTCATTTTTTAAAAGGGTTCAAGACTTTAATCAAGGTTATGATGGGTAAATGTGTCTATATTTACTAAATTATTCTAAATTGTTTAAAATCTGATGTGAAATAAAGCTTTAAAATTTGACGTAAAAATATTTTGGGCCCCCGCCCAAAAAGAGTTTCAAAACGGGCCATCAAATTTAATTACATCAAACTTTTTCATTAATTCACCCATTTACCCTGAAGCCACTGTTAAAAATAACTTTCTATAATTCATTATTAAAAATGACATAATCATAATCGGCCCCCCGGCTCCTAAGTGGTATTGTAACAACTTTTTATGTCAGAAACATTTGTTTGAATGTATTTAACAACTTCCCAAAGTTTTATGACAATTTAATTAATAAAATGATATTTGTAGGCCTCAATCACTGCATGATGTAAAGTTCAAAACAAAAGTGATTTCAATCTGGATCATGATTGAAATATTGGTGTATAAATATTTGTAAAGATTGTGAGGAATCGAATGCAAAAAGAGTCTTAAACGTTTCGAAAAAGAGATTAAGTGCCCAAGGCCCCATAAGATAGAATAATATGATTTAAATGTTATGTAGTATTTTATTATTGGCCATCAACTTTTATATATTAAGTTTGGTCACGATCCATCCATTTCAACAGCATCAAAAGTTTAAACTAATTTTATATAGCTCATATTAAGGAAAAAACTCATTTAGGCCCCCAGCTCCCATTGAGTCACAGTTAAAAATATTTTTTCACCTGTTACCATCGCAGGTGTTTACTCAACAATTTCTAAAAGTTGTATGCTTCTACCTACAAGGGATATTAGAAAATTAGCTATGATTCAATTTTTATATAGCTCTTTATATGAAAAAACTACATTTGGTTCACCGGTCATCACTGAGTGGTAAGTTTAAAATTATTTTCACCAATTATCGTCGAGAGATAGTAATAAATAACTTCCCAAAGTTTCACACTTCTACCTGCACGGGAAGATGGAGAATTAGTGCTGAGTCAGTGAGGTCTTTGCCTTTTATTAGCATCGAATCTAGATTAAGTACACGGGATAATTTGCCCGTACAGAAAGGTCCAGGTTGAAAAATCAATACTGCTAATATCTTGAATTAAAGACATATAAATTAACAATCTTTATTGAAAATACAACTCCTATCAGCATTGCAGATTCTTGTCTAGAAAAAAAAAAATTATATCTCAATTGTGAAAAACCTTTCCTTCGCGTTTGCTGCGTAACACATCAGTCCCAAATAAGGTTTATTAAATATCACTTTCTTCTTAAAATACATCTTAACAAAGTGTTGATGTCTAAATTAGCTCTATGTGATTAAAAAATACATAACCCGAAATTACTTTAGTAAACTAGATAGTTCTATACCAATCAATACTGTGCTGATAAATTAAAGCGGGGTATATTTATAGTAAAATCTAGACACCGCATGTTCGTTTGATATTAAGAATCCAATGACACAAATTAGGGAAAAGATAAAATATAAACAAAACAAAACAACGCACCTGTAGAGGAGAAAGTTTCTTCGTGAATAAACGAAAGAGACACACATACGCAATTATTCTAAAATATTTATATCACTTAGCTGCATTGTGGAATCAAAACGGACATAAAGTGGAAAGTTGATAAGTTTATTAATCTTATAAATTAGTATTGTTTGTCATTTACTATTGAAACTTTAATCTGTGTACTTCACAGAAAAGTTATATTATTTGATTCTTAATAACATACAAAATCCTAAAACTCTAAACACCCTCTTCTAAAACTCATCTCTGTACAACTCAGATTCGGAAAAACGGTCATAAATATTTAGGTGAGTAACTTATTTTTTTAAAAGTTAGCTTTGCGTTACATTCACAGGGGTAAAAAAAAGTTCAAACTTTTCAACGAATACTATACATTTAAAGGTCGAAATTAATATTTTTTTTAAAAAAACATAAACTTGTAACTTAAAAATTTGAAGATAAAAAAAGAATAAGTTCTCATATAATTTTTAATTAAAAGCAAACACATTCCAACGACTTCCACTCTTAGCTAATTAAAATAAGATTTACTTATATCATGTTTTAAAAACATACCTAAAGTGATTCTATTTAGCATGCTGGGGTTTAAAAAAACAGAGCAATATCTTGGGCGTGACTGCTGGATATTTTAACAATAGGTAAAATTCATTCTTTAAATTAATTATTTTTTTGTTACGAAACGAAATTAGCCACTGAATTTTAAATAAAATATAGCTCAATATTGGAACATGCATGAAAAAAATGTAATATTTTCTTACTTTAAAAAATACCCTTTCCAAATTATTCGACTGTATTTGACCTGACGAAAAGACATCTACACTGAGTAAATAGTTCAATTCAACAACGTTATTTTAATACAAAGATCAACGTCACCGCTGGGATTCCCGAAAATACCAGTAGAAATCTATATTCCAAGAAGTATGATAAGCAATATTTTATATGAGGAAGCAATGACTTCTATATTAAGTGCTTACACTGACTTTGGAGAAAAAGTATATCAGTAACATAGGACAAAATCGATGACCGAAAGCGTTTAAAAATATATACCATAAAACTGTCTTCAATGAATGACATTTAGGCTAACATTATTTGTTGTTTTCATTTCTTGGAATTCGTTTTATGTTGTAATATTCTGGGGCCCACGTAATCAGAGATAATTTTTTATTTCATAATGAGACTGGATACTAAGCGAACCCGGAAGACAATCGGAAAAAATGGATAAAATTTCTCGATAGCATAGACGTTAATGGTCTTTAAAAATAAACCTTATCCAATGAAAAAAAATGGTACAAAGACTTTTGTTTTCAACGTTTTTAAGAAGTATACATGTAAGAAGACTCATGTAAATTATGTAACTAATTGTATTCACAAAAATCTTGTTCCAAAAGGCTTTAAAACTAATTTAGAACCAGCTGCTAGTTCCTTAAATTAATTTCAACGACTTCAACTTTCTACTAATGATATGTAATGTGCTTTGAATCGAATAAGGAATTTTTGGATTCACACAAGCATTTGTTCTCTTAACTAACTACTAAAATAAAAATAATAAAATTGGAGGATCAATTCGATGGGAATACTCCAAATAATAACTCGTTATTCGGTCTTATTCACTAGATAATTCATTGTCTCAACAGGGAACTTTCTGCGATTTAAATATGTCTGCCAAAGGGACATGAAAACAGCCAGAATACGCACAAGCTACTGGGAGTGTAAGGCATAAGACCGATCAACGTGACAACACAGTTGTAAAAGAGGGCGTGCGTCACTGTAGTCGTGGAGCGAAGGATGGAGGAGGCTACAGACAAAAGAGATAGGAGTAAGCCAAAACGTTGAAAGCACAGAATTCATGTGCAAAAGCTGTGGTAAAGACTGTCACTCAAGGATAAGACTGCACAGCCACATGAGGAAATGCAGCCATCGTCTTGAAGACAAAAAGTAGAGTTGATAATATTAAAGCTGCAAATAATGCTAAAGATACAACGCTCCAAGTATCAGAAAAAGACTAAGGCTTGGTTGTTTGTATTTCGCTGGATATTCCATTTTCTGACCGAGAAAAGGCCAATTCTGAGCAAAGGTCTCAAATTCATTCCTTTTCGGGCCTTAAGCGATGAATATTAATTGTAGTCAGAAGCACGTTGTTTTTTTTTTCGCCTCATGAGATTGCAGCTTCACTTTCACGGTACCTCTGTGAACATTGTTGAGGATGACAATGAATTTCCTGTACATAGACAACGTAAATCAACATGTACTCAACCTTTCGAACAATCTACAGGACTCAAACTTAATATTAAACGTACAAATTATCAAATCTAAAGTATTCTCCAAACTCCACTGAACAAATCAAACTTGTCAAAAAAAGTAATTGCGTGCACTTTACAAACTCAAAAAAAAAATATAAAAAAATAATAATAAAAAAAAAATAATAATAATAATTAAAAAACCAACAACGCCAAACATTGGTGTCAAACCATTGAAGGAAGCCCCAAACAGGCAAATGGATCAACTTTTTACACCCCAAGAACAAACGGACCTGCTTTGTAAATACTGAAGATTGTAGCCAATTAGCAATGTATGTGTTAGTGTGGGAGGTCGGTTAGTGTGCGGGATGTGTCAGCGGTTCTCAATCTGTGAAGCTCAGTGGGTCTCAAATCCCCCAACCACACACAATACCATAGTCTGATGGCATCCCAACCCAGATTATGATCTTTTTGCATAAGAGCATTCCGTTCTTGGTGGAACCAAGCTACCCGATTACAACGCCTTTCTCAATGAAATAGTATTGATTTTTCTGTGGGATCATTCATTTTAGCATTCAGTTTCTTCAGTGGATTACAATGTCAAATTGGGCCATATTCCTCGTGTGATCCCGTTCAGGAATTTTTTCAAGGTCTCATCTGCATCCTGTTTAATGTCTTCTTCTTCTTCTTAGTTCTCAATATTGAATATTGAGCTTTGCGCCAATTGGCCCGTGGTCTCCGACTTCAGCCTGCTGTATTTTCTGTATTTTTTTTTCTTTTCTTTTCTTTTTTTTTTTGGGCAAGTGACGCAGCGTTCGCATGCCACGGCTAAGGGTTCCACGCATTACCCCGCCGCTTTTTACCCATTTGGAGCTGGGTGGAACTCGTGGACGCCCTAGGCCCCGGGAACGAGTCCTTGGCTTCCCATGGATTCGAATGTCTAATTATGAGGTATTTATCGAATCTGTTCACTTTTAAATTTATACTCGGCAAAAATTCTAATTAATACTTCAAAATATTCGCCAACATTAATCTGTGTTTTGATATCGATATGTTACACAAGGAGCATAAGTAGCTACTTAAGTTTATTTGATAAATAAAACAATAAATTTGTTTAATTATTTATGCAGTTATACTAATCTTATAAATGGCATATGAAATAGAACATGTCGGTCCCCAAAATGCGTAGAATTTAGGGAAAAAACAAGTAATAAAAACTCGAATGAGTATTTAAACGTATTTCCAGCTAAAAAATTCCGATTTTTTTTATTCAAGGGAAATCATTCTATATTACATTAAAAGTCATTTTAAATTAGTAATCTGAAACTAAACAAAATAAGACGTCATATACTCTCACGCTTCATCACACCAAGAATGTGTCAATATAATGCCAACCGCGCAACACACTAACGTTAGCATTCACAAAGTGGGAAAACCCCATTAACTATCATTCTAGATAATGTTAAAAGCCATTTTCAAATCAATAATTTTGATACTAAACAAAACAATTTCTATCTACAAATCGTTAATAAAATTACAGGAAGCGAATGAATAAAGATTGTTCAAAATTTCCTAAATTAACAAAATGCTGATTTTTTTTCCCCAGAAAATACAGTAAATCTTTTTCGGTATTTTCTTTTTTGGCCGTGCACATCTTTGGGACCAGCTTAACCTATTTGCAATAGACCCGAACTCTCTATCTGGTATGGTTCAGGAGGAGATGCTGTTCAAATCTTGAACAGTCTGGCCAGACATTTCAAATAAATAAACGCAATTTTTTCCAAGGGGAAACTGCGTCAAAATAAAGGCACTATTTAAAGATGGATCATAAAACTTTTGTGTACAAAATTTTTATCCGCCGACCCAGTAGCCAATCATACAAGTTATAATATTGCTATAGCTCGTATTAGAAAATTAAAACCTTACAGACCCCTAGCCCCGAGCAATACATGATAAAAAGTTGAAAACCCTGGAAAGAAAACTGAATCATGATGGATCGTCTTATATGTTACAGACGCTCCTTCTATATAGATGAATAAATGCGTCCTACGTTTATCTGTGGTTTGTGTTTAGTCCTGTATTCTTATTAGAGTTTTAAATGATGATAAAGTGTTGGCTTTCCTGGTTTTATCAGGCAACCCATCCCACGCCCGAATACCGGAGGGGAAGAAAGAAAACTTGTATGTTTTTGTTCTAGCATACGGAATAAGAAAAGTTTTTATCCTTATTTCTATCTGAGGGTTGTATTAAGTCATCTTTGTGTTGTATTTCAAATTTAGAATTAATTGCTTTATGTATAATTACCAATTTACTCTTGGTTTTTCTATCCTCTAGTGTTTCAAGGTTTAATGATTTAACTACTGGTGTTACTCTTGTGAGTTTTGAATATTCCGCAGTAATGAATCTGGCAGCTCTTTTTTGGATTTGTTCTAACTTATCAATATTTTCTTTGGTGGATGGGTCCCATACAGAAGATACATATTCTAGTATAGGTCTCACCGGGGTGAGCATTTTAGTTTTATATCTTCATTACGTTTGTAAAGTTTCTTTTTTTATAAAACCTAAGGTTTTGTTTGATTTTTTAATAACTTATCATTGGCATGGGAATTCCATGATATTTTATCATTCATCGCTATTTTTAATTTATTTGCATCTTTAGTTTGGCTTAGTTCTTTTCCATGAATGAAATATTTGGAATATTTTGTATCTATTTGAAAAGTTTAATCGTGGTCCATCAATCGATATAAAAACGTAGGCGGATCAAGCACATTCATACACAAACCCACAAACCTTTGTCCTTTGGTTACATCATCTATGACAACATTAGCCTCCACTTACAGTTCATAATGGTGTACGTTAAGAAACGAATGATTCATTTATATTAACTCCTTCTCGTCTATTGCTTACTGTTCTGTAACCTCCAGTTTCAAATATTCACATGAGCAGCCCTACAAAGCATTACATTCACCGACTTTTTTTTAATGACTCGACTTTTTTTTTTAACAGGAGTCATAATTATCAGGTCATTGAACCTTGGCCTTTCATAAACAGAAGGAAAAGTCACAAATACTTTTAGAATTATTTTCAGGAACTCCTTTCTTAACAAACCTCAACCTCACCCAGACTAAACTCTATTTCATTACTAATGAAAAATTAAGTTTTACAGTAGGCTAATTGTTCCGCTTGCATTTTATATTCATTAATACATACGGTTGTTATTTAAATTTAATTAATATCTGGGGCAATGTTCGCCCTTAAGGGGCGTGGCTGCGCGGCCCCAGCAGACATCTGACCAACGCTGCGCAACAGCTAAGAATTTCCACGCAGTAAATTTAATGAAATGAAGCGCAAGATATAGGTTTCTGAGCAAACTTGCACACGATATTTTTTACTTTGCACACGATATTTTTTAATTTGCACACGATATTTTTTACTTTGCACACGATAATTTTTTACTTCGCACACGATATTTTTTACTTTGCACACGGACCAGCAAACCTTAGATGGAACATCGTTCTGGGGTGTGTAATAAAAATTGAATTTTGCATCTATTTTGGATGGAGATCTTCCAGAGGCTATTTTGCATTTTTGTGTATCTATGTTTTCTCCGTTACAAACATCTTTTTTAAGCAGTATACCTTGATTCATGTTATGATATCTTGCGAAAATGTTAAAATTCAAAATTCTGGCGCACTAGTTCAGAAATGTTTGATTTGTAGAATTAATACTGTTAATGTTAAGGGAGAATTTTCGAACATTTTTAATTAATATCATTTAATCATGACGATGTACTCTTTTATTAGCGTTGATCTTTTCTTCGTTTGAGGCATTCTCCCTTGATGGAGCTTGGATCATTTCGCATCAAATGTCCGCTTCAGTCCAGTTGCTTAAATGCATTTCATATTTTATAAACAAGGTCAAAATCATTTTTTAAAATTTCCATGATTTATTATGACAGCTAAGTTATTAAAAAAAAAATACAAATTACCAGTTATTTCAGTTTCTGGATGCAGTAAAATATGATTAAGGGGCCATCCATAAATGAAGTCAAGCTTTTAGGGGTGGAGGGGGGTCACGCATTTGTGATGATGTGGGACGTATGGGGGGGGGGGTTTAAGAAATGTGACGTCACAGAAAACATGCACCTATAAATAAAAGTTTCACTTAAATATTTGAATGTTTGCAATTTATTTAGTAGTCTATCCGATGGCTTCGCACGTGTTAGATATTAGAGCGCAGACTCACACTAAATACATATTTAAATTACAAAAAAGTAATATGCAACAAGCTAATTTTCAATTAGTTTATTGGGGAGGAGGGCAAAGCTTTATGATTTCATATTGGAGGGGGAGGCTAAGTTTTGTGACGAAGTGTAAAGAGTGGAGAGGGGGCAAAGCTTTATGGTGTCATATTGGAGGGGGTAATTTTTTGTGACGATAGGGGAGGGAGGTAAAAAAAAACCCAGCAAAAATCGCGAGAAATTATTGATGGACGGCCTATGATTCCCAATAAAATTGTTTGCAATCAAAATCAAGTTAATACTTCTAGTATATTAATAGAAATGGAAATATTTATCTATTATTTAGTACATGTTCTCAGCATATATGACTAAAAATACGAAATAGAGACACTTAACGAAGACATCGACTTTACAATTCTAAAGCCGATATTTAAAATTTATGGTATTTTGGGTAAGAAATAGCAAAAGACATAAGATTATAGGGGTAGTGGTTGGTCATTGGTCAGTGTGTTTACTGCTAAATATTATTAAAATGTATGCAAGATACCATATGACTAAAGTACACTAAATCATGGTGTTTGAAATTAACTAATAAGAGTATTTGACTATTATATTTATAACATTGTACTGAAAGTCTTATTCGTTAATTTTAAGGGCAACTAATCTACAATTCATTCAAAAATAATTTGGCATGATTATTATTCATGAGAACTTTGATGAACCATTAGGTGGGCGTTGATAGCTTTGAAAGTTGAACTTGTTTATAATTACATTTTAGGGGCCGTCCATAAAGTACGTCACGCTAGTTTTGACCATTTTAACTCCCCCCTCTCTCCTGTCACAAAATGTCACAAATCTCGGACCCACCCCATTAAAGTACGTCACATTTTCGTACAAAAATAGATTTTTTATTAACAAAATAATTACAATTTAACAGAAACATCGTGACGTCACACATGGCCGGACACCCCCACTCCCCTCTGTCACAAACTAACACTTTCTGACACCCTCCCCCCACTCCTCTGAAGCGTGACATACTTTATGGACGGCCCCTTAGGCCTTAATGGAAGAGATTAATATTTAGCTATGTTAGCATGAATACATATTTATGATTCAAAAGGATCTTTGTCCAATAAAGCAGTATTTGAATTTAGTGGAGTCAGCGCCATTGTAGTGATAGAAATCTTTGGTGGATGATGTGAAATTATGTTTGATGGAATGACGGTCCCAATTGTGAAGTGCGTAAGGTGTTTAGAGGGTGGAATAAAGTTTAGAGGCATTCTTAATGAAACCTTCCTTTACACAACCAATCAACAAAATATTAACAGTATCGAAATTTGCCTTTAAAGGACAATGACGTGCAGTTTCATAAGGAGTGAGGTGCGAAGAGGTTGTTATCTTCTCATTGAAATGTGGATTTTTTTAGGTTATTTCGTTGCTTTTTTCATGAGAGTAGATGAAATCAATCTTTCCCCGTATCATATTGTGCTAATACTAGTAGCACTGGTGATTAACGCCGATTGACAACAGTCAAAAAGAACTAATCATCAATAATTGTCGTTAGCCTCTTACAAGCTGAAACCCCTGGCAAACACATTGGGGGCATGGCAGGCGCTATGGTCTTGACAAAGTATAAGAGCTATGTTACTGGTAGAACTTTACATAAATCATGTGCAATGTTATCAAAGCTCAGTGTGCTGCTGTTCCTCCTGTTTGAGTACCATGTTAGGCACCTCTTTCTCCCAAAAATCGCTCACCACCTTCTCGAAATTTCCCTGAACGAAAGGCCCGGGATGAAAATCCAGATAGTTCGCTGTTAGTTTGTCATAGGGTGGCCACCCTTTGCTGAGCTGATCTAGAAGAGGAATTCCTGGATTACTGGAATATATATTAACATATAAGAGAGTCAAATAATTCAGAGCCTTTTAAAAGTTGATATAAAAAGAAATATAATCAATTAGTTAAGTGCTGCAGTGTGTGAGTTGATATCTGCTTTGCCCAAGGCTGATCCTGCCAGTTGTATACTATGCTCACCCCTCTTTATTTTATGTCAATTAGTGAAGAGATATAAATATTTTCAAAACATATCTCTCTCCCCAAAATTTGCTAATAATTTGTAGTTGTATATTTTTCCATTAAAAGAGTTAAATGTGATAAAGTGATAGATGTTCGAGCTCAAACCTGTGCTCCACACAATGTATAGACGAAAATATGGCAGTATAATTATTTCAGAGAGTTTTTTAGTACATGGTTCTACTTTCTCCATAGCTAAATTTCATGATTTTTGTAAAATGAACATCAGAACTCTTTATTGTTGCACTTCATGTCTGTTGCTGATATATTAATAGAGATCCTTTACTATTGTAATGACTCATATTCAATATACCTCAAAGTCATGCAATATGTGGAAAAAATCACTTTATCATAAATTTATTTAGAAAATGTATAAAAAATCCACGCATTGAAAGTTATTAATAAAAGCTTAAGCATTGAATCACAAAACAACAGAACTCACCCATTCTTGACAAAAGAAGCCAGTATCGAAGTGAAGAGTTTTTTCAATGTGTTATCCTCCACTCCGAACTCCCCGGTAGCATGGGGTGACAATAGCCGCCGCACCACGTCCATCTCTACATCAAACCAGTAGGACAGGTCAAGCGCATGCATCATCCCCCTGTGTTCCCCGGATATGTAGCGTGGGTAGTGATTGAAATACAACAGCCACGATTCCGTACGCCTGCTAAGCCCAATGGCGTTCAGAATATCAAGTGTCGGAATGACAAAACTCAGGTCTGAGATCAGTTGTATCACATCATTGGGCGATGGCTTCCTGGCCTGATACCACTCCAGAACATTTCTGACTAAATCTTCTGGCACGTGATCAACACCAAGACGATCGGCAATCGTTGTTTTGCAAGTGTTGAATAGAAAATTCTGCCAGCTGTTCAGTTTGTCTTCATCTGAAACGCTGCTGTTGCTGTAGATGAAGTCGTGGGTCATGAACAGGAATGGGGCCAGCACAGACTGCTCATTGTTGTTGAGGCTGAAGAGATACCTCCTGTCGTAGAAGCCGATGCCCTCCAAATACTGTCTATCGTTTATCAGGGCTGGAGGGGAATCCGTGAAGAACTCACCGTCTGCCCAGGGCACGTAGATTGGCCTTGACCCTTCAAAAAATTGGATGCTGGAAAAGTCTGACGCCGGCCGTGATCGCAAGCATTGGATGATCGCAAACCCAGTGGAGGCGTCAATGGTTGATGCGTCCCTGTCCCAACAGTTAAGTGAACGGGCCAGGGAAAGGACAATTGTTTCACTGTTTCTATATTGAGTAAAAAGTGATGTTGCCACACCACTTGCGGAGTAAGCCTTAGAAAACAACCCTTTCGTTACAGGAGTTAATGTGAGAAGGGATACAGAGGCCCCTCCCGCTGACTCACCGGCTATGGTGATATCCCTTGGGTCTCCGCCAAAAGCCTCAATATTGCTTTTAACCCACCTTAGAGCGAGTACTTGGTCCCATAATCCGAAATTTCCCAGCGAAGCTTCGTTTTTCGTAGTCAAAAAGCCAAGAACGCCGAGTCGGTATTGAATGGTAACCACGATGATATCATGGTCCACCACGATTGTTCCTGGATTATAACCAAAGGAAGAGCCCATGAAAAATCCCCCGCCGTGAATATATACCAGGACTTTTTTAGGTGCCTGTGGCTTGACATTTATATTCTTGACAAAAATGTTTAGAACCAAGCAGTCTTCTGATGTTTTTTCTTCAGGTAAAAGGAGTTGTTGAACTTGAATACAGGAATCTCCAGGTTTTGTTGCATCGATTATGTCACCTAGAGTCAAGTAAATGGATTTATTTTAGTTGATTTTTACACTGGTAATCCTGCCGTTTTATACGTATATTATTTCAAAGCGAAATTTAATTTTCTCGTGAGAACTTGCGTTTTTATTTTATTAAATGCATTAATATATCTTTTATTATAGCAATAACATCGCTAATTTGTAAGTCTTATTAATTTAAAGGCATTTTAAAATCCGTTATATTAACTCGAGGTGTCGGCTTGAGCCCTTGCTTGCCGAAAAAACTATGGATAGATATTTAACCCACTTCCTTGTAAGCTAGCGAGCTGAAATTTTGCAAGCAGTCTCATGCTGAGGATACAACTGATTTCAACTCTAAAAAATAAGTAGTTCAAACGTGACGAAAGCATTTTGTTTATTTATCACCCTTCTTGCCGAGTTTTCACAATGTGATGCCAAATTAAATTTTCTCACTTACAAACAAAATAAGAATCAAACATCAAGTAATGAAATAAAAATGAACTTTTCTCTAAAATATTTATTGATCTTCTAAGTACATTAAAGTAGTTGAATAATTCTTCAGTCAGCAAATATATTTTATCATGGTTCAAAAAATCGGGTAAAGCAGGGCGCTAGATAAACATAATTAATTTATCGTGACCGGTTACAGCGTCATAGAGAGCCGTAAAAATTCTTTAGAAATTAATGAAACCTACAATTTGGCGCTGTAATAGCTAAAATACGACTTCTAAAAATATATTTAATAAATTAAAAACGGAAATTCTCCCGAGAAAATTAAAATTCGCTGTGAAATAATATGGCCTTCGTGTAAAAACTGCAGGATTACCGTAACACTTTAGAAACCTCATAGAATTAGTAGATAAATAAGGAGCAGCCTTTTCTTTAAAAAAAATATTTAAGTTTTTTTTTTTTTTTTAGACTTTATGTTCTCCCTCCATACTTAAAGAATACTGACTAGAAGAATACTGACTAGAAGAATACTGACTAGAAGAATACTGACTAGAAGAATACTGACTAGAAGAATACTGACTAGATTGTAACATTTTACAACAGAATAGTGTTGTCACATTAACCATGTTCACATACATTGTTGGCCCATATAAACAGTGATGGCTGAAACGTATCAAAGAGTTAATACGCCCCAGAAATGAGTCGTTTGAAGCTCCAAAATAAGATTTTATGGTATTATTAAATGAATACTATTTTTCCGAGCAGAAAATGAATGCATTCATTGAAGCGAAACAATCTAAATACGATTTGTTTCATAAATTGAATGACTAATTGAAATCTTATATAGACATTAACATTTTGATGTAAAAAAATTCAAGTTAACGACTAGAAATCATAAATCAAAATAAAATAAATCCACTTTTATTTTAAAGAATAAATTTCATTCTCAACCGATACTTCTGTTTGCTATATGGCATGCATTTACAATGTAAAAATACATATTTCTTTTATCATCCAAAAATAGATGACCATATATATTTTTACAACTCTATCACATCATATTGCATCCTGCATAAACGGCACAATTAATTTAACCTCTGACGTTGTAGTCTCCGAAAAACTGTATGCATGCCATAATTAGTCTCACGTCATAACTTTCAACAACAAGAAAGATAAATCATCTTCCAAATTTATAATAAAAAAAAAACAAATAAAAATAATCAGCAACTGCTTCTTTCACAAAAGTCACATAAATTTTTAACAGCTTTTAAATATATATATATCATTAAGATCTTGGATAGTCTTCACTAAAGCACCTACTTTGTCTTGGATAGGGCAGAGGCTTGGTAAATCGTAGCTGTCCAACGGGAGGAAGTGCGTATGGTATACCTCGGAATGTCCAGAGCGGTTTGCCGTTTTCGGCGGTCAGCTTTAGTCCTCTAACCTTCCCCACGGGTGTTTCAACCACTTGGAACTCTGAGCTTTGTGCGGCTACCTCATGTAGAACCAGCATCGCCAGTAAACACACCTGGCTCGCCATGTGTTTCAGTCAGTATCAGTCAACTGCTTTGAAGAAATATAGAACTTGTGAAATTTTTTCTTTCATAATTTACAGGGGTGTTCCTAGAGTTGAGCGAAAGAAGGGTGACGTTGTGAGGGCCTAGCGACGCTGTGAGGGCCTAGCGACGCTGTAAGGGGCCTAGAGACGCTGTGAGGGCCTAGTGATGATGTGAGGGTCTAGTGACGCTGTGAGGGCCTAACGACGCTGTGAGGGCCTAGTGACGCTGTGAGGGCCTAGTGACGCATTGAGGGCCTAGTGACGCATTGAGGGCCTAGCGACGCGCTGAGGGCCTAACAACGCTGTGAGGGCCTAGTGATTCTGTGCTGACCTAACGACGCTGTGAGGGCCTAGTGACGCTGTGAGGGGCCTAGTGAAGCTGTGAGGGCCTAGTGATGATATGAGGGCCTAGTGACGCTGTGAGGGCCTAGAGACGCTGTGAGGGCCTAGTGACGCTGTGAGGGCCTAGTGACGCATTGAAGGCCTAGTGACGCTGTGGGGGCCTAGTGACGCTGTTAGGGCCTAGCAACGCTGTGAGGGCCTAGTGACGCTGTGAGGGCCTAGTGACGCTGTGAGGGCCTAGCGACACTGTGAGGGCCTAGCGACGCTGTGAGGGCCTAGAGACGCTGTGAGGGCCTAGTGACGCTGTGAGGGCCTAGTGACGCTGTGAGGGCCTAGTGACACTATTAGGGCCTAGTGACGCTGTGAGGGGCTATTTCATTTAATAAATAATTCATTCGTGATTCGTGATTATAAGACAATTCATGGACATAATTTAAAAGAGGCATAGAACTCAACAAACAAATGCATTTTAAGTGTCTTTAAACATTACATTACTCATTGATTTGACCTTAAGTAGTCGACGCTGGTATAATAATAATATTAAATAGTAATTTCCAATCGAATCAAATGTCTAGGTAATTTTTTGTTAAGTCTTAGAATTTTAAATCTCTAACATTACAGATTTAAAGTAATAAACTTTTGTTTTCACATAACGAAAACAAGTGTTAACATCATCACCATCAAATTATCAAAATTTTAACTCATTATTATTGGTGCTCTGTTATGCGTTAAAAATAATGTAATCGTTCAAATTTTTAACGATTAATCGAGAAATTAATCGTTAATCTCCGCAGCCCTACATAATCAATGAATACTGATGAATACTTTCAGGTTAGCGGGAAATGATTTTGTTCTCTATGATCAAAGGTCCGTGGCTGTAATGGTTGTTGGAACAGATGCTAGGCACCGAAACACTCATCCCCTTGTCCCAGATTAAATCTGTTATTTTTAGCGTTTCCAGGTGAAAATAAAAATCTACAAAATAATTATACAAGTTGTAAAAGTTTTCTGTTTCGGAGTTGGGACTTGGCATTGGGAGAAACGCTGTAACACTGGTCTTTTATTAACGGACCATGGCCTATATTTACGGATACTGTTATGTCGCCGTTTATCTGGCATTTCTTCACTGCCATACAGCTTAGTTGTCAAAAGGACACTGTAAAATCGTAGGTTGAGGCAGGCCTCAAATCATAACAGTTAAACATGTGTCCTAAGTCGACTATTGTTATATCCACAAAGATGTCCAGATATGTTACTAGTTACTAGTATTACTAGGCTAAATTTATTTGGCCATGATTCTGCTCTCTATTGGATAGGAGTGTGGGGGGGGGGGACTATTGAGAATGCCTACTAAAAAGCAGCCGTCCCGTACTCTGCCCGATATTAAAATCTCCCCGATGTTCTTATAAAATGTCTGATGCACATCTGTCGTCTCCAATTTTTTGCTTTCCATAGACTCATTCTGAAGTTATGTTATATTTGCTATTGAGAATCTTTAATTCATGAAGCAGTAGGCAGTTTATAGGTCAGCCTACTTTTACTTATCATATCAAAACTGGCAAGTCATTCTCATTGATGACGCTAAAGATTTTTTAAAGTCTCCGTTAGTCCTGCTGTGTAAACATTGCTGAGTACTACTGAAACAAAATTTATCTCAATAAATATGTTAACATTTTTAATGTTTCTCTTGTAAATTTTAACTTTAAACTAAATTAATTCAGAACCATTTCAATGCAATTAGGATTACACATAATCATAAAATAATCTTTTAGAATCAGATCTGATGCACTAAATCATTTAACTATGTGTAAACAGAAACAGTTTCTCAATTGTATGTCCGATTAAACCAAATTTATATTTTCAACATATAAATGAGACAAGCCCTTTTCAAAAGTTAGCTATGGCGTATTACTTTGTTCTTGTGCACTTACCGGTAGTGCCAGCACGCTGGTTAGAGACTTATAGATTCTTGGCCATACGTTGCTGCAACCCTTCATTAAACGTGTGTTTGTGCAGTGTGTTTAGTGTATAGTCAAGCATAGTGTGTTGTTAAGGGATCTCAAAAATTTTTAATGTACCCATTATTTTCTATTCTATTCATTGAATTTTTTATTTTAGCTTTTAAGGCAAATTTGAAAGTTTTGAGAAGTCGGACACTTAGCAAATAAAATGATCATAAAAGAAATAAAATATCATAAATAAGCTGAACAAAAATCTATCGTAATTTATTTAATTTTCAAATGATCTATATTATTCCAATTTGCAAATTTCCTTATTGTTGGGAAGAACATTTTAAAAGATCTTATGTTTATTTGCGTTTTTTACATGAACTTTTCCTTTTAAAGTACAATATGCTATAACACAACCTCCTCCAGGTCCCTAAATTACACTTAAATTTTTGAAAAATGTACATAAAATAATGTTTAGCTATATATATATAAGTTTAAAGGCATTTAACATAACATTTAAATATTTTGAAGCATTTGCAGAATTTCATTACAAATTAACTAACCTCAACCATTAATAACGTTACTATCGGTGAAAGATTTATTCAAATCATTTTTTTTTACAAAGCCGTAAGACCTATGCGCTAACTTTAAAATACCGTATATTATGTGTGGTTTTTTTAAAATTAAAAACTGGTGTATATTATTACAAAATATGTTTCTTATTTTAAGATAATCAAAATTATTTTATTCGTCGATAATCGTTTTATGACATTTTATATTTACATTACATAATTTTTAGGATAGTTATAACCACTTACGCATTATGATAATTTAAATTGTCTAACCCTTATCCTAGCACATGAACGGTATATTTAGGAAATGGTTTAAAAATATCGCCTCTTAAGTCTCATTAAGCTTGTTATCCATAATGTTATTACTCTTTAAAAACTTATTTCAGTTATAAGTTATAGGTCTACTTCTGTGTGTCGATTAAAAAAAAACAATTCTCTCTACAGATGGTTCGACATTACTGTAACAAGTTGTTGTTGTTGTTTTTTTAATTTCAAAATAAAATATCAAGTTTTATTTACGAATGTAATATCAATTTACCCCCCCCCCCCCGAACATTAAAGGTAAACATTATTTTTATTCCACTAAATCGCTTTGCAGCAGGGGTTTAAAGACTTTATTTATATAGTTTTAAAACTATTGTATGCACAGGTTTCATTCAATATAATTGTTTACACTTTCAGACAGATTTTCTTTACTCATTAAACGCACCCACAAGTGGTGTTGCATACATGTTACTTTGAGTTTGAGTAATTAAAAATACTAAGAGCGCATCTCCGTTCTGTCATATAGCAAAGAATTCTACCGATTATGTTTGACTCATTCGTAGTTTCAATAGATAAATTTTAAAAAGTCCAGGTCTATTTAAAATAGTACACATTTCATTTGTAAGATGCTCGAGTTAAAAGTAGGCAGGTTATTTTAATATTAACAATTGCAGGTCCAATGATCATACGTTGAGACTCCCTGGTGTATGATAAAGCACACAGGTAAACCTTGAGAGGTAAGTTGAAAATACCTGCTATATAGGTCAAAGAAAGTTCGTTCAATAATTCCAAAGTGTTTGACCTACATTACAGCTTTTTCATGTTCTTAAGTGGAAATTCTTAACGATTGCTTAAGAGTTATTTTAAAGTTATATATATAATATATAATAAATACATATATGTATGTGTATAAATACGTACACATACAAAAATAATAAAATATAATATAATCAGTGTACAGATAATACATTCACTGTTTCAAGAACATTTACTGCAATGGAATATTAAAAATTTGATGGTAATTGTAAATGAAAGATAATTTTTAAAAAAAATTAATTTAAAAAAAAAAAACACTTATTACATGCTAGCACTTATGTGTATTTGCGGGATGTAAAAATGGGTACCCAAAATAAATGCTGAAAAACTTTAAATTCACATTTTTGCTCGACACAACTCAATTTGTTTAAATCCAAGGACATCTCATTGCAAGAGCTCATTTAAAAGTATACGACTAAAAGAGGATAAGTGCGATCATAGTAGTAAGACGCAAGAGATGCCAAATAATATAGTCAAGGTTGTTAACGATGACATTCTGTAAGCTCCCGGTCCGCCAGAACACTTGTCTAAATCCTCTGTCAGCCAGAGTTGTCTCTGCTCAAACCTCAAGTTTCTCTCCACCGTTGGCTTGGTGTTGAAGTTCAGGTAATTCGAACCTCTTGGTCTCCATCGGCAGGACCCTAAGTTCAACAGAGGGGATTCTGGGTTTCTGTGGAAATAATGGACATTAAATACAAGTATCCAAGTGATATATATATATATATATAAGAAAATGACAACACAAACAACATAGAGTGTTGTGCATGTCATTGCGGCATGTAAATTTAGTTGTGTAACTAAAAGTGATTGTATAAATAATTACATCTTTTATTTTTCTAAGGCAAGCATATTGGCCTAGTCTTGCCATTTGTGAAATGGTTTGTTTTATTGCTAATGATAAAAAAATTGCTCATATGTGCAATAAATGTTAACTGTTTGTATGAAAACCCTACGTACACATGTTTGGGGAAAAATCAGACACTATAATTTTTATATTCGTGTAAGCTTTGCAAAGACTATTTAAATACCATCTATACTCGTTCTAAAGCCGAACTGTTTTGGACAAAATCTCGGGGGAAAAGTAAGGGGTCGGCTTACGAGCGGGTCATTGGTGTTTCGTGCGTGTATATTAAATATCGGTGTTGTTATTGTAGATCACCAAGGTTCTTTTCTATATTCTACTTCTACAAGATTCGACAGCTCTAACAGAATCTATAATATATTATTAAACATGTGCACTTACCTTATTTAATCATTTTATTTATTTTTGTGAATTTAATACTAAATTGTTTTACATCTTTTGTTTTAAACAACGAATTTTAATGTACGCGCTTTCGCCATTGTTTACCAAAAAAATATTTTTTTGTAAATACCAGTAACTCTTTCCTAACAAAGAAAACAAAGACAAAGTTAGGTACTACAAAGTAAACAATCAGAATGATCGATTTAGCTTGTAGTTTTTAAAAAAATGTGTTCCATTTTGTTTACGCTGACCTATTATTTTTGGGGGGTCAGCTTGCCTGCGGATTAGGGGCCGCAAGAGTCGGATTTTCAAAAATGGCCGGATCTCGGAGTGGTAGGAACCGGAGTCGTTATATATATGTTTGTTGGTTCTACAGTCCAGCCGGTTTTATATGAAGTAAAATTATCCTGAAGCCGGAGCCGGATTGGTAGAAATGGCCGAATTGCGGATTATCTTGATCCGAAATCCGGTACACCTCTAATCGTAACCAGGGCTGTCAATCTTGTTGAAAAAAGCTGCGCAGGTACTCGTCAAAGACGCCGCATAAATTTCGCGGTCGTGACGTCTATAGAATGCCACCTAGCCACCATCCATTCACCTAATTTTACACAGTAGCTAACAGCATGCTTCAGAAAAAACATGCTATTATGCTCTACAAACTTTTATTCCTGCTATAAATGCATTCTTTCTGCTTATAATCAGTGGGGGCGTTAGGTAAGTGCGGGGCCTAGTGCCAGCAATGACCCCGTGGGGCCAGAGTACTAGTAAAGATAGCTAAGCACCAGTATGCTATGGTATTTAAAAATATGAAATATCTTGCTATTGTGTAATTTTAATACCGCGTGTCACCTTTTTATTAAATTATTACAAGTTCATTATTTTCTCTGGTCTATAAACAACGGTTTATTCTTATCGAAAATGACGTGCCGGATACGACGTGATTTAAAATGCAATTTATTGGCAGACATATTGCAAAATAATTGCAAAAGGATTACAAGAGTGCCTCTTTCGTTTCTTTACAATCGCTTCCAGCATACGTTCTACCATCCACTCTTTGGTTCTACATATATAGGCTATTAACCAGGACGAGACATGTTCAGGACCGAAACGCGGGGCCTACCTAAGCGCGGGGCCTGGGGCAGTCGCCCCAGTTGCCACCCTCAAACGCCGCTCCTGCTCATAATCTAAAACTACAGTAAACTACAGTTTAAACAAATTGTCAACAGCAATGACGTCACGTTCAGTCACATGGCCCAGCAGCTTGAATATTAAGTTCCGCTAGGTGGCAGTCAATTTTTCCCATAAGGTTCGTTCGCTCGTGTGCAAAGTTTTAAAAAAAAATTCATGAGCAAATTTGCAATGCATCCATTTTTTGTGCAATACTACACAATTTGCTGCGCAGTTTTTCTAAACCACTGCGTGACGTCGGCCAGAAAACTGCGCGGCCGCGCAGAAAAAGGGAATATTGGCGGCGGTAGTAACTTTTTAATTGATAAACTTTACGTAAAAACGTATACTCAATTTAATTTCCATGGTATTTTCAACTATTTTCATATTAATATTATATGATAAAATATATTGCTAATTCAAAATCGTAAGTTCTATTATTGTTTTATGTAACTCTTAATGTACACCTTTTTCAAAATTCATTTTTACATATATTTGCTCAGATATCCAATAAGTTATTTATTTTATACAATAAGATAAAAGCTCGTTGCAGTTTTATTGGAATTACAACATAATATTTTTTTTAATTGCTGTGTCCCTTTATATGGGGGTTATTTTATCTATTCTCGAGTATTCTAAATTTTATCATTGCAGTATCTCTGTTATTTTTGGCCTGTTTTACTGGAACAGCTTTTAAAGTATTACCCCCCTTTATTGATCAAACTTTGAATGCAACCACAGCGATGACAACTTGGAGAAATTCTATGAGGAAGTTGAACGAGTCATCAAGAGAACACCAAGAAAATACATTGTAATAATAATGGGCGACTGGAATGCAAAGTTTGGCCCTAACGCGTGCCAACAATGACCGGATACAGTTGGAACATTCAGTTGGGGGTGAAAGAAAAGATAGAGCAATGAGATTATTGGAATTCGCCAAAAGTCATTGCTTGACCCTCGACCCCGCTAATACCCTGTATCCACACAAGCAATCGAGAACCATCACCTGTCAATCTCCTAGAGGCTTAATCAAGAATCAAATTGATTACATTCTTGCGTATCGAATCTAGTATCAATAAAGCAAAAACAAGGTATTTCCCTGTTGCAGATATAGGAAGTGACCATAATCTTTTTCTAACAAGAAATCCGCGCATTCGTTTTAATTTGGACAAACTAAAGGACGCGGAAATTGCAGCGATATTCCAGGCCAAAGTTGGTGGCAAGTTTGCAGCATTGGCCACTATCGACCACGATGAAGTAGCCTTGGCTAATGAACCTTTGGTTATTCAAAGAAATATATTATAATTAGAAGATTTTTTCATTTCTTAAAGGTGGATTTTTCTAATGTCAAATCGGATCGCTTTTTTGAAGAAAATATTTTAAAGTTTTAACTTTATTAATGTTACTGTTACTTATACTTGCTGTTACAAGTTTTACAACACATAATGTGTAGTGTAACACAGCCATAGGGCCGAATGTGGTAATAGAGAAACAAACGGAAATAACAAACTAAAGGATTGACGGAATTTTTCATGACTCACCTAATCAAGATTTTCTAATACCTTTTTTTTGATTAATTACTTAACGATAATATTAACTACAAGTCAACATACAAAACATATGTCGATGACTCACCCATATTTTACAAAACTTGCAACAACGCTGGAGAAGATTTTCTTAAGATTCAAATCCTCCTCCTCAAAGTCTCCGAAGCCGGGTACAAAACGCCTGCGCAAAGTGTCCGCGCTAATGTCAAACCAATAGGCAAGGTCGAGACCATGGGGAACTCCTTTAGCGTCACCTTTTATTCCTTTCGGGTAGTGGTTGAAGTATAGAAGCCAGGAATGCGTCGACCTATTCCTTGCTATAGTGTTAAGGATTTCAAACGTTGGGATGAAGAACGTCAGATCTGCGTTAAGTTCGTAGACGTCATTGGGGAAGGAAAGTCTTGCTGAATACCAGTCTGTAACCATTTTGATGTTTTTATCCGTAGCATATTCGGGTCCTCGGATGTCGTAAGTGGATTCTTTTGTTGATTTCATAAGTGCGTTCGTCCAATTTGTTTCTTTGTCTTCTTCAGATAGCATTTGGCTCTTATAGATACGTTTTTTTGTTTCAGTTAGAAACTCAGTTACCACTGATTTTTCGTTGTTTGTCAGGCTGTAGAGATATTTCCTGTCGTAAAACCCGATACGTTTCAAGTAGTCCTTATCCTTCATTAGATTCCGTGGATGTCTAGGAACAATCTGCCCGTCTGCCCAGGGCACGTAAATTGGCCTAGAATTATTTGCAAATTGAATGTTTGCGAAGTCTGAAGCAGGGCGGGCACGTAGGCACTGAAGGACTTCCGCCGATCTGGTTGTATCAAACTTTGACGTATCGTTTTCGTTCCAGCAATCGAGAGATTTCGCTAGTGAGATAACTATGCTGTCACTGTTTCTGTAGTCAGTAAAAATTGACGTAGCCACTCCACTAGCAGAATAGGCCTTAGTGAACAGTCCTTTCGTCTCTTGGCTCAGTGTAAGGAGAGACACAGATACCGATCCCGCAGATTCTCCAACAATCGTCACGTCATTGGGGTCTCCACCGAAAGCGCCGATGTTTTTTTTAACCCATTTTAAGGCTAGAACTTGATCCCATAGACCGTAGTTCCCAAGGGCGGCCTGATACCTCGTCGTCAGAAACCCTAAAGCGCCGATGCGGTATTGAATTACGACGACAATAATGTCGTGATCTATAACGATACTTGCAGGATTAAATACAAAAGAAGATCCCACGAAAAAAGCTCCTCCGTGTATGTAAACAAGAACTTTCTTGCGTGCTCCAGAGATATTCTTGAAATCTTTGATAAAGATGTTGAGAAAGAGACAATCTTCTGATGTTACTTCATTAGGGACAAGTTTAGCTTCTGCTTGTATACATGAAGCTCTCTGTTTTGTGGCATGTATGATCTCAGCTACATAGATAAAAACAAATTCGTTTTAAACATTTTGAGAGTTTTCTTTAAGATTTGATTCGGGATCTAATCCAATTGAAAGGAAGATAACTTTATAGTATACTGTAATATTTCAGTGTCATCATTTAATTCATTTGTGTTGTTTACGATTCATTTTTTTAATAAATTAATGTTTTTTTGTGTGTGTGGAATAATGAAATAAAATAATTATTGGTGGAAATCATCAATATTCAAACATTAAAACAATGAAAACCACATAAAGAGCTAGATCTATATCATTCTTGAATCAATTACACAAAACAAATGCTGATCACTGCATCTCATAATCTGTTTCTGTCAAGTGATACGGTTACCATAGGTCACGCATTTCTTGACTTCGTTTCAGTCCAACTAAATTTTAATTCTTAACCATAAAATTACATTGTGAATCTAATGGATTGTTTTTTTCTCTTTCCAATTTAATTCAAGAAATTTAATTACAAATATCATTAAACACAACAATTTATGTTCAACAGACTTCAAGCATAATTAAGGCGAGGTGAAGACATTGTGCAATGCTCTACTGCACGCGATGGTTCAAAACAACATGATACAATGTGAATCGTGTAATTTGATTCACCTTTTAACAAATTTATAAAAATTAAATAAAATTAACAAGGGGTCGTCCATAAATGACGTCTCGCACACAACGGGGGGAGGGGTATACGGTATCCACACATTTGTGACGATGTGTGACGAGGGGGAGGTGGGTGTTTGAGAAACGTTATGTCACATCAAAACTCGCAACTTAAAATATCTTTCCCACTGAAATATTTAATTTCTTAAAATTTATTTTATAACGATTTACGTGGCTTCACGAGTGTTACAGTTACGATATTACAGAGCAACCTTACACTAAATGTATGCTGATATGAACAAAAAGTGATTTTAAACATGCTCTTTTACAAACAGAAAATACTGCTTTTAAGGGGGTGGGGCGCAAAACTTTGTATCGTCATATTGAAGCGGGGTCAAAGTTTTTATGACAACGCGTGACGAAAGAAGGGCCGAAAAATCGGCCAAAATCGCGTGGCGTCATTTATGGCCGGTCCCCAATGGCATTCAAGATAAACGGGTGTAAATTAGATTCAGATTAACAAAATGAAAAATTCTTAACTCTGACTATATGGTTTTTAAGAATATAGCTCATATGATTCTTATGATCATTAGATTTCTGTTAAATTTCTCTAGCGAACGAGATTTGCATTTAATTAGCGCAACAGATCAGCTTATATCTTTAGAAATGGAATACCCGATAACATAATAGATCTTAGGATATCATTTCAAACATGAAGACAACGACATAATTAATAATCTGAAACTTACATTGAACGGGGAAAGGCAGCGGCTTAGAAAATCTTAGCTGTTTTAAGGGAGGCATCGCGTACGGGATTCCACGAAAAGTCCAGAGGGACTTTCCGTTACTTGTGGTCTCCTTTAAACCCCTCACCCTGCCTGCAGGTGATGACACAATGTGTGTTTCCTGTGTCTTAGACCCAATAACACACAGGACAAGAATGTAGAACAGCATCCAAATCTTGCTCATTTCCGTGTTGTAGCTGCACGTTTATATATAAGTTAACACAATCAATGTATGGTGTGTCCTATATGCCATAATATGACATGATTGATGGTGTCTGGTGTATTTCTTCAAAAGAAAAAAATATATATATTTATTACAATTAAATATATATAGTTGTTTAAATCTATTTTCCGTCATGTTTCCTATAAGTTTCGTTAGCAGTTCATCAAGCCATTAACGAGTTCGTCAGGATCCCGTTTAACTAGGAATACTAAGAATATATCACAGGTGGAGTAAATGAGAAAAAGAAAGCTAATATCGTTCAAATTATAAAGATGTGTAAATTTATATTTTAAAAAAAACTACAACTTTATAGCTGTGACTTTGAGAAAAGTTGCAATTAAACGTGAAAAAAAAATTATTTAAAAAATTATATTTTAAAAAATATCAATGTTAAATAAAAAGGTTCGTTTCTTACCTTCCAGCGGCTGAGCTAACTTGTCTGAAAGAGCATGGCAGACTAACATTCCAGGGTTCCTGGCTTCCGTGGTGCTATTTAACACCTCAGTTACCTTGGTTACACTTGGAAGCCGTGTTTCTTAAACTGTGCACTCAGTTTTTATTCCCAGTCAGGAGTCTCACGTTTTACAAACAGGTGAGCCTGTCGGAGCCTTGGGTCAGATTTTTCATTAATAAATCTTGAAACGAAAATCAATTTAATTAATAAATGCCAGCACTATAAAACTGACTTAAAACAGTTCTGTATTAAAAGACAATACAAACATTTTTTAAATTACCAAATATAATATTGATCAGCCCGATCCGGATTATTTGGCCTTAATAACTGCCAAATCCGGATTCCTCCACATTTAAGTGTAATAGCTAAGAAAGTGTACTTTACTACTTTTAATCTAGAGTTTAAAACTTTTTATCAAAATATTTATAATCCAACAAATGAAGAGTATCTGCTTTCTACAATTTCAGTTTGTTACACTGTCAAGAATAACATTTTTTACAATGAATTGAATGAACGAACTTAACGAACTTTAACTAACTTTGTACCAGATAAGAAACTCTTAATTTTTTTCTCTCATTTCTCTGGAATGAATATTAATTAATAAATATGGCGTGGTGATCTAGTGGTAGCACACTGGACTATAGAACCGTGGCAAAAGAGAGTCACGGGTTCGATCCTCGGTACTGGCAAGGCCCCAGGGCATTGTGCTATCTACACAATCCCTTGCTTGTTAGTGGTGGTTCAAAGAAGCTAGTGAACACTAATTCACTGGCCCCATATGCCGTCATGATCTGAAAGGTGGGTTATTATCATGAATAAATGCAACTTATTGTTAATAATATTTTTTTCAAAAATCTTAATTTTTAAGGGGAAAAAATTCATAGGCGACACTGTTATTTAATTTTTTAAAATTAAAATTGAAAAATTAAAACTTTTAAATTTAAAAACACTAAATAAAAACCTAAACAATAACATTAAATGAAGTAAGTTTACATTTTTCTCAAGTCCTGTTGAATTAAGCAAAAGCGATGCTGCCTGTACGACCCTGAAGCAAGTTATAATTCTTTAATTTATTTTAGGGCTGCGGATTTAACGATTAATTTCTCTATTAATCGGAAAAATATTTAATTGATGAAAATTATTTTATCGATAAAATAGAAGAGAATGCTTGTTTTTTTTTAAAATCGATTTATTAATATATTATTAATTAGTAATAATCAATAATAGTTAACTTTAAAATAAGCTCTTTTTATAAGAAAAATTATATAAAAAATTAAACATTGTCTTTTACTTAATTAACGATAACAAAATTTAAATTCATTGACATCATATTGAACTACTGATATTTAAATTTAAAAAATAATAATTGCCTGTTTTTGTTACTTCCCTTGAAATTTTCAGTTTAATTATGTCATACATCTTATTTTTAGCTTAAAACAAAGTTATTGATTAATTATTCGGTAATTTTTCAAAAATTAACGATTAAATTTAAATTAATGGATAACAACCCTAATTTATTTGAAACTCGAAACAAATAATATTTATTGAAAAGCGTTCAAAGGGCAATGAACATGAAGTCATTCATACTGATTCACAAAAAGCTAATTTCCACATAAAAATCTGCTTCATGGAATACATTATTAAAAAAACAATAAAATAATACATATTTGACTATAATCACCTAGTTATCACATACCCTTTTAAAATATTTAATTCCTAAAATATCATATTTTAAATCTCCTTTCTTAAACGCTGACATGAACACTTTTTTTTTTAAATAGTTATTTTTTTAAAAAATATTTTTGGTAAACGGAAATTGATCAATGTTTCTGTATCTATATTAATGTCTAAATCAATACATATATTCGATTCGGATTCGATCTATTTGTCTTTTAATCGCCAAAAAAATGTATAAATTTTCTACATTATTCAAATTTACAGATAGATTTAGATCTAACATAGACTGTGCTTTTTATCCAAGCTTTTAAGAAAAAAAAATTGAAAAAATTACGTATGCAATAATAAATGGAGTTGTTATGTCGTATTTATTAGTGAAAATGGGAGATAATATACCCATTTCTTCATGAGATACTTATTTAAATAACTTCCCTTACATGTAAACTGAAACTGATAATCATGATTTTGAATTCCGTCCTGAGTTGATATCAAATGTAAATTGTAGAAGAGCTATTTGAAATTTACCAAAAGAATCAAGTGCCTTTTTAAGGTGGTTAATAATTTGAATAAAAAAATTGTACATGCATTTAATTTTCCTTTGGCGACCTGGTGGCATTTGTTCCACGGTCCGGTACCGGTCCTCGGCCCGGGGGTTTAGGGACCACTGATCTAGAATAATCTCGATACTACAACATTTCTGACATCAAATAATTTCACACCACTGAAGTCAAATTTAAAAAAAACAAATTTACCTCGTGGTGGTATGGGGTTATAATGTTTTTTTCTATTAGAATTTTCTCGGCAATTTGTAGAAATTGGCTTCGGACATCTCCTCCTCAGGTCAGTGGAGGACTTTTTAGCAATGGTCATTCATCAACATTTTTATTGTGGCTTTAACGTGGGCTTTTATTCAGCCTGTGAGGCGAGGGCATGAATGACTTCGCCTCTTCAATTTATAAAAATTTAAAAATATATGGCTTGTTGTGATCGTTGTAAGTTATCTTATCTTATCTGTTACAGACGCTCCTTCTATACAGAAGATTATTGCCTCCTACGCTTATGCATAATTTATCGCTAGTCATGCGTTCTGATTAGAGTTTTACATGTCGATGAAGTGTTGTTTTTTTCTGGTTTCTTCAGGAACCAATTTCCATGGCACAATTCCGGACGGCACGAACGAGAATTTGTTTGTGTTTATCCTTGCATACGGAATTAGAAAAGTGTTTTAATCTTTATGTCTATCTGATGGTTGCATTAAATTATCTTTGTTTTGTATTTCTAAATTTTAATTAATTGCCTTATGTATCATTACTACTTTACTCTTGGTTCTTCTATTTTTTAGTGTTTCAAGGTTATTGATTTTACAAATGTTTTTTTCTTGTAAGTTTTGAATATTCTCGAGTAATGAATCTGGAAGTTCTTTTTTATTTTTATTTTTTCTAGTTTATCCATCTCTTCTTTGGTTAATGGGTCACATACAGAAGATCCATATTTAAGTACAGGTCTCACCAAAATGAGGTAGCATTTTAGTTTAATATTCTTATTATAACTGTAAAATGTTCTTTTTATTTGGGTCGAAATCTCATTGTGTCCCTTACAAAAACCAGGCGAGAATGGAACCAAAGTACGAATAACTTTTACCCTTGAAATGGTGGCACAGTTAATTCTATGTTAAATAACAGATATATTCGTTATCGTTAAAATGAAAATAGTGAAGTTGGAATAAACTACTATCATTTTTAAAATACCCTCATATGTCACGACTGATCCCCTGAATAAACTACTATCATTTTTAAAATACCCTCATATGTCACGACTGATCCCCTGAAAAAACTACTATCATTTTTAAAATACCCTCATATGTCACGACTGATCCCCTGAATAAACTACTATCATTTTTAAAATACCCTACACATATGTCACGACTGATCCCCTGCGAGTCATGCTCTCGACCAGTTTTTGATACCATTTTTTGGTTAGATAAATAGAGCTTGCACTGGGATAACACAACCCGAACAAGGTCAGAAGTGGGACCTGTCAAGTCATTCTGTCCACTTATACCTGCCTAGTGCAAACACAAATGACGGTAGTTTCTCCCCTCTTTCTTCTTCTTCTTTTTTTTTAAATTTAAATTTTCTAGTTTAATAGCGAATTATTTCACAATCATTTGAACTCTCGCCTTGCTCTGCTAGTTGATTGCAGTAAATGACCTCTGGCTGGCGTTAAATGTGTAAATACTTTGAAATATCCTCCTTGTAATGTGACAGGATTGGAATCACTGGCCTTGGCATGCTTTTATACTGTGTAGAAGGGCATGCTCTTCATACGAAAAGAGATCAATTAAATTAAGAAAACACTATTTAAGAAATTAAAATAATTAATTTTTATTTTATGTTTTAAGAAATAAATATAAAACAAACAAAAACATCAATAAGCAAGTAATTAATATAAGGGTAGTAATCTGCATAATAATTGTATTTTAATAGTTATTTATCGTTTTAAGTGCATTATAAAACTGAGAAAGAGTTTTCAGAATTCTCATAAATACAAAATTTACTATTTTAGAACATAACAAACATTTTTCGTTTTCTTCGGCGTTTAATTAAAATGATTTTGACGCTATTATTTCTTTTAATAATTAGTTATGTTTTATTTTTAGCCTGATGAAAATTCATTACGTTACCATTAATCATCGAGTTCCTAGAGTTGGAACATGATCATATTAAAACAATGACATTTTTTAATATGAATGCTAAATCTTTAAATCTATTATTTCATCACAGAAATAAAAAAAAATATTGATGTAATGAATTGGTCTGTTATGGACAAGGCTGCGAAACATAAATACAAATTTGTATGAAGACGCGGCCGTCAATAAAGTACGTCACGTTATTTTTGACCATTTTAACTCCCCCCTCCCCCCTGTCACAAACTGTCACACATCTCGGAAAACCCCCCCCCCCTAAAGTACGTCACAATTTCGTACAAAAAATATTTTTATTAACAAAATAACTAAAATTTAACATAAAAAACCGTGACATCACACATGGCCGACCACCCCCTCCCCCTGTCACAAACTGTCAAACTTTCTTACACCCCCCCCCCCCCCCCCCCNCCCCCCCCCTTGAGCGTGACGTAATTTATGGACGGCCCCTTTAAAAAAAACATTAAAAGTTTCACAACTTTGATCATATACATGCTACCATCATATTAATTAGAGACATGTATCTATATGCAAAACAATATTTGCAAAGAGAAATGAGTTGTGTTGAGCACCCCACGCTTTTATGTGCCGTGGATAGGTTCATGGATTTCATCTGTTATAGAACATTTTTATTTTCTTCTTTTTGGTGCACTTTCTATATGTAAATAAAAGCGTGTCCTTTTTAAAAATACATTTAAAAACATTCTTTACACAGTTGCATATATCACGAAAAAATGTCATTGACGATATTTACCTAGTTGGCAAACTGTTTACATTAAGATCAGATGAGAAAGACGAAAGTCGAGAAAATTAATATTAAACTCATACATGGCATTATTGTGTAAGGACTGGAGTTAGCACCGGATCTATCCTCAATTTCCCGGGCACAAGTTGATAAATCCTCTTCCATCCACAGTTGCCTCTGCTCAAACCTCAAGTTTCTCTCCACCGTGGGCTTGAGGTTAAAGTTCAGGTAGTAAGACCCGTTAGAGCTCCACCTACACGACCCCAAGTTTAAGAGAGGGGATTCTGGGTTTCTGAGGATTGTAAAATGCAATTTATAGATCTTATTTGATTTGAAATATTAATTAGTGTTTTAAATTAAATTACTTAGTAATAACTATAAACGTATATTTTTTGTTTTAATCAGAACAAGTCTTACTAATAGATTGTAAAAATTATTGTACACAATCGCTTCTTCCCGAATATTTCAAAACTAGGTTCTCCTGGGGCGCCGTGGCGCCTACGGCGCTCATTATTTTTAGGGCGCCCACTCTTTTCAAAAGCCCAACTAACTTATTTTATTATTAACAATCCTCTAATTCTCTATTTAGATCTAGATCGACATCTTTCCGTTTTTTCCAAAACTACTAAATGAACTAAAATTATGATGTCATGAAATATTTTTTTACGGCGAGAATCTTTAATTTATAATCATTTTGCGCACCTCCCGATGCACACCTTGTATAAGATCAAGCAATGACGTCATAGCGATAACACATCCAATGATCCAGTGACTTGGACTATTATTTTATTTATTTTGGCTTAATTTTGATTTTTAGCGCATTTTCGAGATGTCGAATGCGCTATTGCACCCGTTTTGTCCGTCCGTCTGTCATCACCCTTGATCACAGCATCCATAAGTCCTAGACCCATGATGTATATATGTTTTTTGTATGTCCTGACTTGCCATTTGTGCATCAACACTCAGTTACTCGATCCGTTAAAAAACCCCGTTAAAACTACCAAAAAACTTTGCGAAACGAGAGGTAACACTGGCGCAGGGAACGGCCGCCATTGCCGGAAGTCGAATACATAATTTTTCAAGCATTAAAGAGTGGTACGAAAGCGTGCAAAAGAATTAGTTTTTTTTTTTTTTGACGTCATTAGAATATGTGTAAAAGTTTAGAGAGTTTTACGTCATCATTTGTGGTGACTTGTAGTTAGATTAAAGAGAAAATAAAAAAATTTAAAATGTAAAGAAATGACTTTTAAATTTAAAAAAATGTCAAGTATATTCATTACACAAGAAAATTCATAAAAATATGTCTAAAATCTAAACACAATTACTGATAACTACATAATGCTGATATCTAACATAAGTACTGATACATAATACGAAAATGCGCTAACACGTCCTGAGTTCCAAAAGGGACCAGGCTTAACATGATTTTTTAATTATTTTGTGTGTTTATTAAAAAAAATACATCGTAACACCATTCTTTTCGCTTAAATAGATCTGAATAAATTTAAGTAGAGAAAAGAGCAGTTTTTGTTGTTTAAGTTAATCAGAAAGAATGTTTTCATATA